>JANJGK010000264.1:600000-1024814 GCA_039081455.1 Macrobrachium rosenbergii | reverse complement strand
ACACAAGTTTATTCTATGCAACTGTCACAAGTTTGTTCAACGCAACTGGCACAAGTTTGTTCTACGCAACTGGCACAAGTTTGTTCAACACAACTGGCGCAAGTTTGTTCTACGCAACTGGCACAAGTTTGTTCTATGCAACTGGCACAAGTTTGTTTGACGCAACTGGCACAAGTTCGTTCTACGTAACTGGCACAAGTTTGTTTGCCGCAACTGGCATAAGTTTGTCCTACGCAACTGGCACAAGTTTGTTCTACGCAACTGGCCCAAGTTTGTTTGACGCAACTGGCACAAGTTTGTTTTACGCAACTGGCACAAGTTTGTTTGACACAACTGGCACAAGTTTGTTCTATGTAACTGGCACAAGTTTGTTCTATGCAACTGGCACAAGTTTGTTCTACACAACTGGCACAAGTTTGTTCTATGCAACTGGCAAAAGTTTGTTTGACGCAACTGGCACAAGTTTGTTCTTCGTAACTGGCACAAGTTTGTTCTATGCAACTGGCACAAGTTTGTTCTACGCAACTGGCACAAGTTTGTTCTATGCAACTGGCAAAAGTTTGTTTGACGCAACTGGCACAAGTTTGTCCTACGCAACTGGCACAAGTTTGTTCAACGCAACAGGCACAAGTTTGTTCTACGCAACTGGCACAAGTTTTGTTTTATGCAACTGGCTCAAGTTTGTTCTAAGTAACTGTCACAAGTTTGTTTGACGCAACTGGCACAAATTTGTCCTATGCAACTGGCACAAGTTTGTTTGATGCAACTGGCACAAGTTTGTTTGACGCAACTGGCTCAAGTTTGTTCTACGCAACTGGCACAAGGTTGTTCTACGCAACTGACATAATTTTGTTCTACGAAACAGGCACAAGTTTGTTCTTCGTAACAGGCACAAGATTGTTTGACGTAAGTGGCACAAGTTTGTCCTACACAACTGGCACAAGTTTGTTCTACGCAACTGGCACAAGTTTGTTCTACGCAACTGGCACAAGTTTGTTCTACCCAACTGGCACAAGTTTGTTTTACGCAACTGGCACAAGTTTGTTCTACGCAACTGGAGCAAGTTTGTTCTACGCAACTGGCACAAGTTTGTTTGACGCAACTGGCATAAGTTTGTGCTACGCAACTGGCACAAGTTTGTACTATGCAACTGGTCCAAGTTTGTTTGACGCAACTGGCACAAGTTTGTTCTACGCAACTGGCACAAGTTTGTTTGACACAACTGGCACAAGTTTGTTCTACGTAACTGGCACAAGTTTGTTCTACGCAACTGGCACAAGTTTGTTCTATGCAACTGGCACAAGTTTGTTTGACGCAACTGGCACAAGTTTGTTCTTCGTAACTGGCACAAGTTTGTTCTACGCAACTGGCCCAAGTTTGTTCTATGCAACTGGCACAAGTTTCTTCTACGTAACTGGCACAAGTTTGTACACCGCAACTGGCACAAGTTTGTTCTACGCAACTGGCACAAGTTTGTTTGACGCAACTGGCACAAGTTTTTTTGACGCAACTGGCACAAGTTTGTTCTGCGCAACTGGCACAAGTTTGTTCAACGCAACTGGCACAAGTTTGTTTTATGCAAATGGCTCAAATTTGTTCTAAGCAACTGTCACAAGTTTGTTTGACGCAACTGGCACAAATTTGTCCTACGCAACTGGCACAAGTTTGTTTGACGCAACTGGCACAAGTTTGTTTGACGCAACTGGCACAAGTTTATTTGACGCAACTGGCACAAGTTTGTTCTTCGTAACTGGCACAAGTTTGTTCTGCGCAACTGGCCCCAGTTTGTTCTATGCAACTGGCACAAGTTTATTCTATGCAACTGTCACAAGTTTGTTCTACACAACTGGCACAAGTTTGTTTTACGCAACCGGCACAAGTTTGTTCTACGCAACCGGCACAAGTTTGTTCTACGCAACTTGCACAAGTTTGTTCTACGCAACTGGCACAAGTTTGTTTAACGCAACTGGCACAAGTTTGTCCGACACAACTGGCACAAGTTTGTTCGACGCAACTGGCACAAGTTTGTTCTATGCAACTGGCACAAGTTTGTTCTATGCAAGTGGCAAAAGTTTGTTTGACGCAACTGGCACAAGTTTGTTCTTCGTAACTGGCACAAGTTTGTTCTACGCAACTGTCCCAAGATTGTTCTATGCAAATGGCAAAAGTTTCTTCTACGTAACTGGCACAAGATTGTTCTACGCAACTGGCACAAGTTTGTTTGACGCAACTGGCACAAGTTTGTTCTTCGTAACTGGCACAAGTTTGTTCTACGCAACTGGCCCAAGTTTGTTCTATGCAACTGGCACAAGTTTATTCTATGCAACTGTCACAAGTTTGTTCTACACAACTGGCACAAGTTTGTTCTACGCAACCGGCACAAGTTTGCTCTACGCAACCGGCACAAGTTTGTTCTACGTAACTTGCAAAAGTTTGTTCTACGCAACTGGCACAACTTTGTTTAACGCAACTGGCACAAGTTTGTTTGACACAACTGGCACAAGTTTGTTCGACGCAATTGGCACAAGTTTGTTTGACGCAACTGGCATAGGTTTGTTTGACGCAACTGGCACAAGTTTGTACGATGCAACTAGCACAAGTTTGTTCTACGCAACTGGCACAAGTTTGTTCTACGCAACTGGCACAAGTTTGTTTTACGCAACTGGCACAAGTTTGTTTGATGCAACTGGCACAAGTTTGTTCTACGCAACTGGCACAAGTTTGTTTGACACAACTGGCACAAGTTTGTTCTACGTAACTGGCACAAGTTTGTTCTACGCAACTGGCACAAGTTTGTTCTACGCAACTGGCATAAGTTTGTTCTATGCAACTGGCAAAAGTTTGTTTGACACAACTGGCACAAGTTTGTTCTTCATAACTGGCACAAGTTTGTTCTACGCAACTAGCCCAAGTTTGTTCTATGCAACTGGCACAAGTTTCTTCTACGTAACTGGCACAAGTTTGTTCAAAGCAACTGGCACAAGTTTGTTCTACGCAACTGGCAAAAGTTTGTTTGACGCAACTCGCACAAGTTTTTTTGACGCAACTGGCACAAGTTTATTCTGCGCAACTGGCACAAGTTTGTTCTACGCAACTGGCACAAGTTTGTTTTATGCAAATGGCTCAAGTTAGTTCTAAGCAACTGTCACAAGTTTGTTTGACGCAACTGGCACAAATTTTTCCTACGCAACTGGCACAAGTTTGTTTGACGCAACTGGCACAAGTTTGTTTGACGCAACTGGCACAAGTTTGTTCTACGCAACTGACATAATTTTGTTCTACGAAACAGGCACAAGTTTGTTCTTCGTAACTGGCACAAGATTGTTTGACGTAAGTGGCACAAGTTTGTACTACGTAAGTGGCACAAGTTTGTTCTACACAACTGGCAAAGTTTGTTCTACGCAACTGGCACAAGTTTGTTCTACGCAACTGGCACAAGTTTGTTCTACGCAACTGGCACAAGTTTGTTCTACGCAACAGGCAGAAGTTTGTTTGACGCAACTGGCACAAGTTTGTCCTACGCAACTGGCACAAGTTTGTTCTACGCAATTGGCCCAAGTTTGTTTGACGCAACTGGCAAAAGTGTGTTCTACGCAACTGACACATGTTTATTCTACGCAACTGTCACAAGTTTGTTCTACGTAACTGGCACAAGTTTGTTCTACGCAACTGGCACAAGTTTGTTCTATGCAACTGGCACAAGTTTGTTCAACACAAGTGGCACAAGTTTGTTCTACGCAACTGGCACAAGTTTGTTCTACGCAACTGGCGCAAGTTTGTTCTACGCAACTGGCACAAGTTTGTTTGACCCAACTGGCCCAAGTTTGTTTGACGTAACTGGCACAAGTTTGTTCTACGCAACTGGCCCAAGTTTGTTTGATGCAACTGGCACAAGTTTGTTCTACGCAACTGGCACAAGTTTGTTTGACACAACTGGCAAGAGTTTGTTCTACGTAACTGGCACAAGTTTGTTCTATGCAACTGGCACAAGTTTGTTCTACGCAACTGGCACAAGTTTGTTCTCTGCAACTGGACCAAGTTTGTTTGACGCAACTGGCACAAGTTTGTTCTACGCAACTGGCACAAGTTTGTTTGACACAACTGGCACAAGTTTGTTCTACGTAACTGGCACAAGTTTGTTCTACGCAACTGGCACAAGTTTGTTCTACGCAACTGGCACAAGTTTGTTCTATGCAACTGGCAAAAGTTTGTTTGACGCAACTGGCACAAGTTTGTTCTTCGTAACTGGCACAAGTTTGTTCTATGCAACTGGCACAAGTTTCTTCTACGTAACTGGCACAAGTTTGTACACCGCAACTGGCACAAGTTTGTTCTACGCAACTGGCACAAGTTTGTTTGACGCAACTGGCACAAGTTTTTTGACGCAACTGGCACAAGTTTGTTCTGCGCAACTGGCACAAGTTTGTTCAACGCAACTGCGCCAAGTTTGTTCTACGCAACTGGCACAAGTTTGTTTCATGCAAATGGCTCAAATTTGTTCTAAGCAACTGTCACAAGTTTGTTTGACGCAACTGGCACAAATTTGTCCTACGCAACTGGCACAAGTTTGTTTGATGCAACTGGCACAAGTTTGTTTGACGCAACTGGCACAAGTTTGTTCTACGCAACTGACATAATTTTATTCTACGAAACAGGCACAAGTTTGTTCTTCGCAACTGGCACAAGATTGTTTGACGTAAGTGGCACAAGTTTGTTCTACGCAACTGGCACAAGTTTGTTCTACGCAACTGGCACAAGTTTGTTCTACGCAACTGGCACAAGTTTGTTCTACGCAACTGGCACAAGTTTGTTCTACACAACTGGCACAAGTTTTGTTTTATGCAACTGGCACAAGTTTGTTCTACGCAACTGGCCTAAGTTTGTTTGACGCAACTGGCAAAAGTGTGTTTTACGCAACTGACACAAGTTTATTCTATGCAACTGTCACAAGTTTGTTCAACGCAACTGGCACAAGTTTGTTCTACGCAACTGGCACAAGTTTGTTCAACACAACTGGCGCAAGTTTGTTCTACGCAACTGGCACAAGTTTGTTCTATGCAACTGGCACAAGTTTGTTTGACGCAACTGGCACAAGTTCGTTCTACGTAACTGGCACAAGTTTGTTTGCCGCAACTGGCATAAGTTTGTCCTACGCAACTGGCACAAGTTTGTTCTACGCAACTGGCCCAAGTTTGTTTGACGCAACTGGCACAAGTTTGTTTTACGCAACTGGCACAAGTTTGTTTGACACAACTGGCACAAGTTTGTTCTATGTAACTGGCACAAGTTTGTTCTATGCAACTGGCACAAGTTTGTTCTACACAACTGGCACAAGTTTGTTCTATGCAACTGGCAAAAGTTTGTTTGACGCAACTGGCACAAGTTTGTTCTTCGTAACTGGCACAAGTTTGTTCTACGCAACTGGCCCAAGTTTGTTCTATGCATCTGGCACAAGTTTCTTCTACGTAACTGGCACAAGTTTGTTCTACGCAACTGGCACAAGTTTGTTCTACGCAACTGGCACAAGTTTGTTTGACGCAACTGGCACAAGTTTTTTTGACGCAACTGGCACAAGTTTGTTCTGCGCAACTGGCACAAGTTTGTTCAACGCAACAGGCACAAGTTTGTTCTACGCAACTGGCACAAGTTTTGTTTTATGCAACTGGCTCAAGTTTGTTCTAAGTAACTGTCACAAGTTTGTTTGACGCAACTGGCACAAATTTGTCCTACGCAACTGGCACAAGTTTGTTTGACGCAACTGGCACAAGTTTGTTTGACGCAACTGGCACAAGTTTGTTCTACGGAACTGGCACAAGGTTGTTCTACGCAACTGACATAATTTTGTTCTACGAAACAGGCACAAGTTTGTTCTTCGCAACTGGCACAAGATTGTTTGGCGTAAGTGGCACAAGTTTGTCCTACGCAACTGGCACAAGTTTGTTCTACGCAACTGGCACAAGTTTGTTCTACGCAACTGGCACAAGTTTGTTCACCGCAACTGGAACAAGTTTGTTCTACGCAACTGGCACAAGTTTGTTCTATGCAACTGGCGCAAGTTTGTTCTACGCAACTGGCACAAGTTTGTTTGACGCAACTGGCATAAGTTTGTCCTATGTAACTGGCACAAGTTTGTTCTACGCAACTGACCCAAGTTTGTTTGACGCAACTGGCACAAGTTTGTTCTACGCAACTGGCCCAAGTTTGTTTGACACAACTGGCACAAGTTTGTTCTACGTAACTGGCACTAGTTTGTTCTATGCAACTGGCAAAAGTTTGTTTGACGCAACTGGCACAAGCTTGTTCTTCGTAACTGGCACAAGTTTGTTCTACGCAACTGGCCCAAGTTTGTTCTATGCAACTGGCAAAAGTTTCTTCTACGTAACTGGCACAAGTTTGTTCTACGCAACTGGCACAAGTTTGTTTGACGCAACTGGCACAAGTTTGTTCTTCGTAACTGGCACAAGTTTGTTCTACGCAACTGACCCAAGTTTGTTTGACGCAACTGGCACAAGTTTGTTCTACGCAACTGGCCCAAGTTTGTTTGACACAACTGGCACAATTTTGTTCTACGTAACTGGCACTAGTTTGTTCTATGCAACTGGCAAAAGTTAGTTTGATGCAACTGGCACAAGTTTGTTCTATGCAACTGGCCCAAGTTTGTTCTATGCAACTGGCACAAGTTTATTCTATGCAACTGTCACAAGTTTGTTCTAGACAACTGGCACAAGTTTGTTCTACGCAACCGGCACAAGTTTGTTATACGCAACCGGCACAAGTTTGTTCTACGCAACTTGCACAAGTTTGTTCTACGCAACTGGCACAAGTTTGTTTAACGCAACTGGCACAAGTTTGTCCGACACAACTGGCACAAGTTTATTCGACGCAACTGGCACAAGTTTGTTTGACGCAACTGGCATAGGTTTGTTTGACGCAACTGGCACAAGTTTTTACGACGCAACTCGCACAAGTTTGTTCTACACAACTGGCACAAGTTTGTTCTACGCAACTGGCACAAGTTTGTTCTACGCAACTGGCACAAGTTTGTTTGATGCAACTGGCACAAGTTTGTTCTACGCAACTGGCACAAGTTTGTTTGACACAACTGGCACAAGTTTATTCTATGCAACTGTCACAAGTTTGTTCAACGCAACTGGCACAAGTTTGTTCTACGCAACTGGCACAAGTTTGTTCAACACAACTGGCGCAAGTTTGTTCTACGCAACTGGCACAAGTTTGTTCTATGCAACTGGCACAAGTTTGTTTGACGCAACTGGCACAAGTTCGTTCTACGTAACTGGCACAAGTTTGTTTGCCGCAACTGGCATAAGTTTGTCCTACGCAACTGACACAAGTTTGTTCTACGCAACTGGCCCAAGTTTGTTTGACGCAACTGGCACAAGTTTGTTTTACGCAACTGGCACAAGTTTGTTTGACACAACTGGCACAAGTTTGTTCTATGTAACTGGCACAAGTTTGTTCTATGCAACTGGCACAAGTTTGTTCTACACAACTGGCACAAGTTTGTTCTATGCAACTGGCAAAAGTTTGTTTGACGCAACTGGCACAAGTTTGTTCTTCGTAACTGGCACAAGTTTGTTCTACGCAACTGGCCCAAGTTTGTTCTATGCATCTGGCACAAGTTTCGTCTACGTAACTGGCACAAGTTTGTTCTACGCAACTGGCACAAGTTTGTTCTACGCAACTGGCACAAGTTTGTTTGACGCAACTGGCACAAGTTTTTTTGACGCAACTGGCACAAGTTTGTTCTGCGCAACTGGCACAAGTTTGTTCAACGCAACAGGCACAAGTTTGTTCTACGCAACTGGCACAAGTTTTGTTTTATGCAACTGGCTCAAGTTTGTTCTAAGTAACTGTCCCAAGTTTGTTTGATGCAACTGGCACAAATTTGTCCTACGCAACTGGCACAAGTTTGTTTGACGCAACTGGCACAAGTTTGTTTGACGCAACTGGCACAAGTTTGTTCTACGGAACTGGCACAAGGTTGTTCTACGCAACTGACATAATTTTGTTCTACGAAACAGGCACAAGTTTGTTCTTCGCAACTGGCACAAGATTGTTTGGCGTAAGTGGCACAAGTTTGTCCTACGCAACTGGCACAAGTTTGTTCTACGCAACTGGCACAAGTTTGTTCTACGCAACTGGCACAAGTTTGTTCACCGCAACTGGAACAAGTTTGTTCTACGCAACTGGCACAAGTTTGTTCTATGCAACTGGCGCAAGTTTGTTCTACGCAACTGGCACAAGTTTGTTTGACGCAACTGGCATAAGTTTGTCCTATGTAACTGGCACAAGTTTGTAATACGCAACTGACCCAAGTTTGTTTGACGCAACTGGCACAAGTTTGTTCTACGCAACTGGCCCAAGTTTGTTTGACACAACTGGCACAAGTTTGTTCTACGTAACTGGCACTAGTTTGTTCTATGCAACTGGCAAAAGTTTGTTTGACGCAACTGGCACAAGCTTGTTCTTCGTAACTGGCACAAGTTTGTTCTACGCAACTGGCCCAAGTTTGTTCTATGCAACTGGCAAAAGTTTCTTCTACGTAACTGGCACAAGTTTGTTCTACGCAACTGGCACAAGTTTGTTTGACGCAACTAGCACAAGTTTGTTCTTCGTAACTGGCACAAGTTTGTTCTACGCAACTGACCCAAGTTTGTTTGACGCAACTGGCACAAGTTTGTTCTACGCAACTGGCCCAAGTTTGTTTGACACAACTGGCACAAGTTTGTTCTACGTAACTGGCACTAGTTTGTTCTATGCAACTGGCAAAAGTTAGTTTGACGCAACTGGCACAAGTTTGTTCTATGCAACTGGCCCAAGTTTGTTCTATGCAACTGGCACAAGTTTATTCTATGCAACTGTCACAAGTTTGTTCTACACAACTGGCACAAGTTTGTTCTACGCAACCGGCACAAGTTTGTTATACGCAACCGGCACAAGTTTGTTCTACGCAACTTGCACAAGTTTGTTCTACGCAACTGGCACAAGTTTGTTTAACGCAACTGGCACAAGTTTGTCCGACACAACTGGCACAAGTTTATTCGACGCAACTGGCACAAGTTTGTTTGACGCAACTGGCATAGGTTTGTTTGACGCAACTGGCACAAGTTTTTACGACGCAACTCGCACAAGTTTGTTCTACGCAACTGGCACAAGTTTGTTCTACGCAACTGGCACAAGTTTGTTCTACGCAACTGGCACAAGTTTGTTTGATGCAACTGGCACAAGTTTGTTCTACGCAACTGGCACAAGTTTGTTTGACACAACTGGCACAAGTTTGTTCTATGTAACTGGCACAAGTTTGTTCTACGCAACTGGCACAAGTTTGTTCTACGCAACTGGCACAAGTTTTTCTATGCAACTGGCAAAAGTTTGTTTGACGCAACTGGCATTTGTTTGTTCTTCGTAACTGGCAAAAGTTTGTTCTACGCAACTGACCCAAGTTTGTTCTCTGCAACTGGCACAAGTTTCTTCTACGTAACTGGCACAAGTTTGTTCAACGCAACTGGCACAAGTTTGTTCTACGCAACTGGCACAAGTTTGTTTGATGCAACTGGCACAAGTTAGTTCTACGCAACTGGCACAAGTTTGTTTGACACAACTGGCACAAGTTTGTTCTACGTAACTGGCACAAGTTTGTTCTACGCAACTGGCACAAGTTTGTTCTACGCAACTGGCACAAGTTTTTCTATGCAACTGGCAAAAGTTTGTTTGACGCAACTGGCATTTGTTTGTTCTTCGTAACTGGCAAAAGTTTGTTCTACGCAACTGACCCAAGTTTGTTCTCTGCAACTGGCACAAGTTTCTTCTACGTAACTGGCACAAGTTTGTTCAACGCAACTGGCACAAGTTTGTTCTACGCAACTGGCACAAGTTTGTTTGACGCAACTGGCACTAGTTTTTTTAACGCAACTGGCACAAGTTTGTTCTGCGCAACTGGCACAAGTTTGTTCAACGCAACTGGCACAAGTTTGTTCTACGCAACTGGAACAAGTTTGTTTTATGCAAATGGCTCAAGTTTGTTCTAAGCAACTGTCACAAGTTTGTTTGACGCAACTGGCACAAATTTGTCCTACGCAACTGGCACAAGTTTGTTTGACGCAACTGGAACAAGTTTGTTTGACGCAACTGGCACAAGTTTGTTCTACGCAACTGACATAATTTTGTTCTACGCAACAGGCACAAGTTTGTTCTTCGCAACTGGCACAAGATTGTTTGACGTAAGTGGCACAAGTTTGTCCTACGCAACTGGCACAAGTTTGTTATACGCAACTGACACAAGTTTGTTCTATGCAACTGGCACAAATTTGTTCTACGCAACTGGCACAAGTTTGTTCTACGCAACTGGCACAAGTTTGTTCTACGCAACTGGAACAAGTTTGTTTGACGCAACTGGCACAAGTTTGTCCTACGCAACTGGCACAAGTTTGTTCTACGCAACTGGCCCAAGTTTGTTTGACGCAACTGGCACAAGTTTGTTCTACGCAACTGACATAAGTTTATTCTACGCAACTGTCACAAGTTTGTTCTACGCAACTGGCACAAGTTTGTTCTATGCAACTGGCACAAGTTTGTTCTATGCAACTGGCAAAAGTGTGTTCTACGCAACTGACATAAGTTTATTCTACGCAACTGTCACAAGTTTGTTCTACGCAACTGGCACAAGTTTGTTCTACGCAACTGGCACATGTTTGTTCTACGCAACCGGCAAAAGTTTGTTCTACGCAACTTGCACAAGTTTGTTCTACGCAACTGGCACAAGTTTGTTCGATGCAACTGGCACAAGTTTGTTTAACGCAATTGGCACAAGTTTGTTCGACACAACTGGCAAAAGTTTGTTCAACGCAACTGGCACAAGTTTGTTTGACGCAACTGGCACAGGTTTGTTTGACGCAACTGGCACAAGGTTGTACGACGCAATTGGCACAAGTTTGTTCTACGCAACTGGCATAAGTTTGTTCTACGCAACTTGCACAAGTTTGTTCTACGCAACTGGCACAAGTTTGTTCTACGCAACAGGCAGAAGTTTGTTTGACGCAACTGGCACAAGTTTGTTCTAAGCAACTGGCACAAGTTTGTTCAACACAAGTGGCACAAGTTTGTTCTACGGAACTGGCACAAGTTTGTTCTACGCAACTGGCGCAAGTTTGTTCTACGCAACTGGCACAAGTTTGTTTGACGCAACGGGCATAAGTTTGTCCTACGCAACTGGCACAAGTTTGTTCTACGCAACTGGCCCAAGTTTGTTTGACGCAACTGGCACAAGTTTGTTCTACGCAACTGGCACAAGTTTGTTTGACACAACTGGCACAAGTTTGTTCTTCGTAACTGGCACAAGTTTGTTCTACGCAACTGGCACAAGTTTGTTTGATGCAACTGGCACAAGTTTGTTCTACGCAACTGGCACAAGTTTGTTCTATGCTACAGGCAAAAGTTTGTTTGACGCAACTGGCACAAGTTTGTTCTTCGTAACTGGCACAAGTTTGTTCTATGCAACTGGCATAAGTTTGTTCTATGCAACTGGCACAAATTTCATCTACGTAACTGGCACAAGTTTGTTCTACGCAACTGGCACAAGTTTGTTCTACGCAACTGGCATAAGTTTGTTTGACGCAACTGGCACAAGTTTTTTTGACGCAACTGGCACAAGTTTGTTCTGCGCAACTGGCACAAGTTTGTTCAACGTAACAGGCACAAGTTTGTTTTACGCAACTGGCACAAGTTTGTTTTATGCAACTGGCTCAAGTTTGTTCTAAGCAACTGTCACAATTTTGTTTGACGCAACTGGCACAAATTTGTCCTACGCAACTGGCACAAGTTTGTTTGACGCAACTTGCACAAGTTTATTTGACGCAACTTTCACAAGTTTGTTCTACGCAACTGGCACAAGGTTGTTCTACGCAACTGACATAATTTTGTTCTACAAAACAGGCACAAGTTTGTTCTTCTCAACTGGCACAAGATTGTTTGACGTAAGTGGCACAAGTTTGTCCTACGCAACTGGCACAAGTTTGTTCTACGCAACTGGCACAAGTTTGTTCTACGCAACTGGCACAAGTTTGTTCTACGCAACTGGCACAAGTTTGTCCTACGCAACTGGCACAAGTTTGTCCTACGCAACTGGCACAAGTTTGTTTGACGCAACTGGCACAAGTTTGTTCTATGCAAATGGCAAAAGTTTCTTCTACGTAACTGGCACAAGTTTGTTCTACGCAACTGGCAGAAGTTTGTTTGATGCAACTGGCACAAGTTTGTTCTTCGTAACTGGCACAAGTTTGGTCTACGCAACTGGAACAAGTTTGTTCTACGCAACTGGCACAAGTTTGTTCTACGCAACAGGCAGAAGTTTGTTTGACGCAACTGGCACAAGTTTGTTCTAAGCAACTGGCACAAGTTTGTTCAACACAAGTGGCACAAGTTTGTTCTACGGAACTGGCACAAGTTTGTTCTACGCAACTGGCGCAAGTTTGTTCTACGCAACTGGCACAAGTTTGTTTGACGCAACTGGCATAAGTTTGTCCTACGCAACTGGCACAAGTTTGTTCTACGCAACTGGCCCAAGTTTGTTTGACGCAACTGGCACAAGTTTGTTCTACGCAACTGGCACAAGTTTGTTTGACACAACTGGCACAAGTTTGTTCTTCTTAACTGGCACAAGTTTGTTCTACGCAACTGGCACAAGTTTGTCCTACGCAACTGGCACAAGTTTGTCCTACGCAACTGGCACAAGTTTGTTCTACGCAACTGGCCCAAGTTTGTTCTATGCAAATGGCAAAAGTTTCTTCTACGTAACTGGCACAAGATTGTTCTACGCAACTGGCACAAGTTTGTTTGATGCAACTGGCACAAGTTTGTTCTTCGTAACTGGCACAAGTTTGTTCTACGCAACTGGAACAAGTTTGTTCTATGCAACTGGCACAAGTTTATTCTACGCAACTGTCACAAGTTTGTTCTACGCAACCGGCACAAGTTTGTTCTACGCAACCGGCACAAGTTTGTTCTACGTAACTTGCACAAGTTTGTTCTACGCAACTGGCACAACTTTGTTTAACGCAACTGGCACAAGTTTGTTTGACACAACTGGCACAAGTTTGTTCGACGCAATTGGCACAAGTTTGTTTGACGCAACTGGCATAGGTTTGTTTGACGCAACTGGCACAAGTTTGTACGACGCAACTAGCACAAGTTAGTTCTATGCAACTGGCACAAGTTTGTTCTACGCAACTGGCACAAGTTTGTTTTACGCAACTGGCACAAGTTTGTTTGATGCAACTGGCACAAGTTTGTTCTCCGCAACTGGCACAAGTTTGTTTGACACAACTGGCACAAGTTTGTTCTACGTAACTGGCACAAGTTTGTTCTACGCAACTGGCACAAGTTTGTTCTTTGCAACTGGCATAAGTTTGTTCTATGCAACTGGCAAAAGTTTGTTTGACGCAACTGTCACAAGTTTGTTCTTCATAACTGGCACAAGTTTGTTCTACGCAACTAGCCCAAGTTTGTTCTATGCAACTGGCACAAGTTTCTTCTACGTAACTGGCACAAGTTTGTTCAAAGCAACTGGCACAAGTTTGTTCTACGCAACTGGCACAAGTTTGTTTGACGCAACTGGCACAAGTTTTTTTGACGCAACTGGCACAAGTTTATTCTGCGCAACTGGCACAAGTTTGTTCAACGCAACTGGCACAAGTTTGTTCTACGCAACTGGCACAAGTTTGTTTTATGCAAATGGCTCAAGTTAGTTCTAAGCAACTGTCACAAGTTTGTTTGACGCAACTGGCACAAATTTGTCCTACGCAACTGGCACAAGTTTGTTTGACGCAACTGGCACAAGTTTGTTTGACGCAACTGGCACAAGTTTGTGCTACGCAACTGACATAATTTTGTTCTACGAAACAGGCACAAGTTTGTTCTTCGTAACTGGCACAACATTGTTTGATGTAAGTGGCACAAGTTTGTCCTACGTAAGTGGCAAAAGTTTGTTCTACACAACTGGCACAAGTTTGTTCTACGCAACTGGCACAAGTTTGTTCTACGCAACTGGCACAAGTTTGTTCTACGCAACAGGCAGAAGTTTGTTTGAAGCAACTGGAACAAGTTTGTCCTACGCAACTGGCACAAGTTTGTTCTACGCAACTGGCACAAGTTTGTTTGACGCAACTGGCAAAAGTGTGTTCTACGCAACTGACACAAGTTTATTCTACGCAACTGTCAAAAGTTTGTTCTACGTAACTGGCACAAGTTTGTTCTACGCAACTGGCACAAGTTTGTTCTACGCAACTGGCACAAGTTTGTTCAACACAAGTGGCACAAGTTTGTTCTACGCAACTGGCACAAGTTTGTTCTACGCAACTGGCGCAAGTTTGTTCTACGCAACTGGCACAAGTTTGTTTGACACAACTGGCCCAAGTTTGTTTGACGCAACTGGCACAAGTTTGTTCTGCGCAACTGGCCCAAGTTTGTTTGACGCAACTGGCACAAGTTTGTTCTACGCAACTGGCACAAGTTTGTTTGACACAACTGGCACAAGTTTGTTCTACGTAACTGGCACAAGTTTGTTCTATGCAACTGGCACAAGTTTGTTCTACGCAACTGGCACAAGTTTGTTCTATGCAACTGGCAAAAGTTTGTTTGACGCAACTGGCACAAGTTTGTTCTACGCAACTGGCACAAGTTTGTTTGACGCAGCTGGCACAAATTTGTCCTACGCAACTGGCACAAGTTTGTTTGATGCAACTGGCACAAGTTTGTTTGACGCAACTGGCTCAAGTTTGTTCTACGCAACTGGCACAAGGTTGTTCTACGCAACTGACATAATTTTGTTCTACGAAACAGGCACAAGTTTGTTCTTCGCAACTGGCACAAGATTGTTTGACGTAAGTGGCACAAGTTTGTCCTACACAACTGGCACAAGTTTGTTCTACGCAACTGGCACAAGTTTGTTCTACGCAACTGGCACAAGTTTGTTCTACGCAACTGGCACAAGTTTGTTTTACGCAACTGGCACAAGTTTGTTCTACGCAACTGGAGCAAGTTTGTTCTACGCAACTGACACAAGTTTGTTTGACGCAACTGGCATAAGTTTGTTCTATGCAACTGGACCAAGTTTGTTTGACGCAACTGGCACAAGTTTGTTCTACGCAACTGGCACAAGTTTGTTTGACACAACTGGCACAAGTTTGTTCTACGTAACTGGCACAAGGTTGTTCTACGCAACTGGCACAAGTTTGTTCTACGCAACTGGCACAAGTTTGTTCTATGCAACTGGCAAAAGTTTGTTTGATGCAACTGGCACAAGTTTGTTCTTCGTAACTGGCACAAGTTTGTTCTACGCAACTGGCCCAAGTTTGTTCTATGCAACTGGCACAAGTTTCTTCTACGTAACTGGCACAAGTTTGTACACCGCAACTGGCACAAGTTTGTTCTACGCAACTGGCACAAGTTTGTTTGACGCAACTGGCAAAAGTTTTTTTGACGCAACTGGCACAAGTTTGTTTTGTGCAACTGGCACAAGTTTGTTCAACGCAACTGGCACAAGTTTGTTTGAGGCAACTGGCATAAGTTTGTCCTATGCAAATGGCACAAGTTTGTTCTACGCAACTGGCCCAAGTTTGTTCTATGCAAATGGCAAAAGTTTCTTCTACGTAACTGGCACAAGATTGTTCTACGCAACTGGCACAAGTTTGTTTGATGCAACTGGCACAAGTTTGTTCTACGCAACTGGCCCAAGTTTGTTCTATGCAAATGGCAAAAGTTTCTTCTAAGTAACTGGCACAAGATTGTTCTACGCAACTGGCACAAGTTTGTTTGATGCAACTGGCACAAGTTTGTTCTTCATAACTGGCACAAGTTTGTTCTACGCAACTGGAACAAGTTTGTTCTATGCAACTGGCACAAGTTTATTCTACGCAACTGTCACAAGTTTGTTCAACGCAACTGGCACAAGTTTGTTCTACGCAACTGGCACAAGTTTTTTTTATGCAAATGGCTCAAATTTGTTCTAAGCAACTGTCACAAGTTTGTTTGACGCAACTGGCACAAATTTGTCCTACGCAACTGGCACAAGTTTGTTTGACGCAACTGGCACAAGTTTGTTTGACGCAACTGGCACAAGTTTGTTTGACGCAACTGGCACAAGTTTGTTCTTCGTAACTGGCACAAGTTTGTTCAGCGCAACTGGCCCAAGTTTGTTCTATGCAACTGGCACAAGTTTATTCTATGCAACTGTCACAAGTTTGTTCTACACAACTGGCACAAGTTTGTTCTACGCAACTGGCACAAGTTTGTTCTACGCAACTGGCACAAGTTTGTTCTACGCAACTGGCTCAAGTTTGTTTGACGCAACTGGCAGAAGTTTGTTTGAAACAACTGGCACAAGTTTGTTCAACGCAACTGGCGCAAGTATGTTCGACGCAACTGGCACAAGTTTGTTCTACGCAACTGGCTCAAGTTTGTTCTATGCAACTGGCACAAGTTTGTTTGACGCAACTGGCACAAGTTTGTTTGACGCAACTGGCACAAGTTTGTTCTACGCAACTGGCCCAAGTTTGTTTGACGCAACTGGCAGAAGTTTGTTCTACGCAACTGGCACAAGTTTGTTCTACGTAACTGGCACAAGTTTGTTCTACGCAACTGGCAGAAGTTTGTTCTACGCAACTGGCACAAGTTTGTTCTACGCAACATGCACAAGTTTGTTTGACACATCTGGCACAAGTTTGTTTGACACAACTGGCAAAAGTTTGTTTGAAACAACTGGCTCAAGTTTGTTCGACGAAAGTGTCATAAGTTTGTTCTATGCAACTGGCACAAGTTTGTTTGACACAACTGGCACAAATTTGTTCTACGCAACTGGCACAAGTTTGTTCGATGCAATTGGCACAAGTTTGTTTGACGCAACTGGCACAAGTTTGTTCGGCGAACTGGAACAAGTATGTTTAACGCAACTGGCACAAGTTTCTTCGACCCAACTGGCACAAGTTTGTTTGACGCAACTGGCACAAGTTTTTTTGACGCAACTGGCACAAGTTTGTTTGACGCAACTAGCACAAGGTTGTTTGACGCAACTGGCACAAGGTTATTCTACACAACTGGCACAAGTTTGTTCTATGCAACTGGCACAAGTTTGTTTGACGCAACTGGCACAAGTTTGTTCTACGCAACTGGCACAAGTTTCTTCGACACAACTGGCACAAGGTTGTTCTACGCAACTGGCACAAGTTTGTTTGATGCAATTGGCACAAGTTTGTTTGACGCAACTGGCACAAGTTTGTTTGTCGCAACTGGCACAACTTTGTTTGACGAGACTGGCACAAGTTTGTTCTACGTAACTGGCACAAGTTTGTTCGACGCAACTGGCAAAAGTTTGTTCTACATAACTGGCACAAGTTTGTTTAACGGAACTGATGATAGTTTTTCAAAGTTAATATTGATTTTTATGCTTATAATTCGTACTGTAGTTAAGAGTACGAGTTTTATTAAATGATAGGATAAAAAACTATTACTACTACTATTATTTTATTTCATAAGACTACAAAATGCTGAATGAAAAGTGTTGTACATACATGCACTATTATTCTTTTGTATGCCAATCTCTAAAGCAGGGGGCTACACACAATCCATCTATGTACTCGTGATTGTGGAGGCAAATGTTCTACATTCTCATCTAGAAACTGATTTGCAAATCTGTTTGTTTCTTTCACGAGGTAATCAATGATTTCATCATCAAATTATTTCTCAAAAATTCTAATGGATTCTCTTTATCCTCAACTGAATATTTCACGCCGGGATCAGCAACAAAAGTAGAGGGATCTCTCTCTCTCTCTCTCTCTCTCTCTCTCTCTCTCTCTCTCTCTCTCTCTCTCTCTCTCTCTCTCTCTCTCCCAGTCACTCGGTAATGAAAAGTAATTTTCACTTCCGCTATTGGAAGAAAAGTTTGTTTCTTCAATATCCTCATCATGGAGGATTTAGAACTAGAGCTCTCATCATCAAATATGTCTTCAGTATCAGACACCTCGTCTAGGATTTGATTTATCTCACCTGAAGACATACGCCTCCTCTTTGTGACATTCATTGAGAACAACGTAAAAACAGTGTTGTCTCTGAAAAAAAAATAGTCATCTGAAAAGAGTCATCAATTACAGCTTACGTGTTCTGAGAGTGTTACCAAATGATGTTCCAACATTTTCCATACAAGTAATCGTATTATTACGGGGCTGACAGCTTGAAAAGCAGAGTTAAAGTCTTGAACGTAATATCCCGTTGAAGGCACTACCGAGTAGATCGCAGTAAACGTATTATTACGTGGGTGACGCTTAACAGGTTAACTGGCACAAGTTTGTTCGACGCAACTGGCACAAGTTTGTTCGACGCAACTGGCACAAGTTTGTTTGACGCAACTGGCACAAGTTTCTTCGACGCAACTGGCACAAGTTTGTTCGACGCAACTGGCATAAGTTTGTTTGATGCAATTGGCACAAGTTTGTTCTACTCAACTGGCACAAGTTTGTTCTATGCAACTGGCACTAGTTTGTTTTACGCAACTGGCACAAGTTTGTTCTACCAACTAGCACAAGTTTATTCGACTCAACTGGCACAAGGTTGTTCTACGCAACTGGCACAAGTTTGTTCTACGCAACTGGCATAAGTTTGTTTGACGCAACTGGCACAAGTTTGTTCGACGCAACTGGCACAAGTTTGTTGGATGCCACTGGCACAAGTTTGTTTGACGAAACTGGCACAAGTTTTTTTGACACAACTGGCACAAGTTTGTTAGACGCAACTGGCACAAGTTTGTTCGACGCAACTGGAACAAGTTTTTTCGACTCAAGTGGCACAAGTTTGTTTGACGCAACTGGAACAAGTTTGTTTGACGCAACTGGCACAAGTTTGTTTGACGCAACTGGCACAAGTTTGTTTGACGCAAATGGCACAAGTTTATTTGACGCAACTGGCACAAGTTTGTTGGCCGTAACTGGCACAAGTTTGTTCGACGCAACTGGCACAAGTTTGTTCTACATAACTGGCACAAGTTTGTTCTATGCAACTGGCACAAGTGTGTTCTACGCAACTGGCACAAGTTTGTTCTACGCATCTGGCACAAGTTTGTTCTATGCAACTGGCACTAGTTTGTTTTACGCAACTGGCATAAGTTTGTTTGACGCAACTGGCACAAGTTTGTTCTACCCAACTGGCATAAGTTTGTTCGACGCAACTGGCACAAGTTTGTTTGACACAACTGGCAGAAGTTTGTTCAACGCAAGTGGCACAAGTTTGTTTGACGTAATTGGCGCAAGTTTGTTCGACGCAACTGTCACAAGTTTGTTCGACGCAACTGGCAAAAGTTTGTTCGATGCAACTGGCACAAGTTTGTTTAACGCAACTGGCACAAGTTTGTTCGACCCAACTGGCACAAGTTTGTTTGACTCAACTGGCACAAGTTTGTTCGACGCAACTGGCACAAGTTTGTTTGACGCAACTGGCACAAGTTCGTTTCACGCAACTGGCACAAGGTTCTTCTACGCAACTGGCACAAGGTTCTTCTACGCAACTGGCACAAGTTTGTTTCACGCAACTGGCACAAGTTTGTTTGACGCAACTGGCACAAGTTTGTTTGTCGCAACTGGCACAACTTTGTTTGACGAGACTGGCACAAGTTTGTTCTACGCAACTGGCACAAGTTTGTTTGATGCAAGAGGCACAAGTTTGTTTGACGCAACTGGCACATGTTTGTTTGACGCATGTGGCACAAGTTTTTTTTTACGCAACTGGCACAAGTTTTCTCGAAGCAACTGGCACAAGTTTGTTCGCCACAACTGGCACAAGTTTCTTCGACGCAACTGGCACAAGTTTGTTCGACGCAACTGGCACAATTTTGTTTGGCGCAACTGGCACAAGTTTGTTCTACGCAACTGGGACGAGTTTGTTCAATGCAACTGGCACTAGTTTGTTCTATGCAACTGGCATAAGTTTGTTTGACACAACTGGTACAAGTTTGTTCTACGCAACTGGCACAAGTTTGTTCGACACAACTGGCACAAGTTTGGTCTACGCAACTCTTACTAGTTTGTTGTACACAACTGGCACAGGTTTGTTTGACACAACTGGCACAAGTTTGTTCTACGCAAATGGCAAATGTTTGTTCTACGCAACAGACACAAGTTTGTTTGACACAACTGGCAGAAGTTTGTTCAACGCAACTGGCACAAGTTTGTTTGACGTAACTGGCGCAAGTTTGTTCGATGCAACTGGCACAAGTTTGTTCGACGCAACTGGCAAAAGTTTGTTTGATGCAACTGGCACAAGTTTGTTTAACGGAACTGGCACAAGTTTGTTCGACCCAACTGGCACAAGTTTGTTTGACTCAACTGGCACAAGTTTGTTTGACGCAACTGGCAAAAGTTTGTTTGACGCAACTGGCACAAGTTCGTTTGACGCAACTGGCACAAGGTTCTTCTACGCAACTGGCACAAGTTTGTTTGACGCAGCTGGCACAAGTTTGTTCTACGCAACTGGCACAAGTTTGTTTGACGCAACTGGCACAAGTTTGTTTAACGCAACTGGCACAAGTTTTTTTTGACGCAACTGGCACAAGTTTGTTAGACGCAACTGGCACAAGTTTTTTCGACTCAATTGGTGCAAGTTTGTTTGATGCAACTGGCACAAGTTTGTTTGACGCAAGAGGCACAAGTTTGTTTGACGCAACTGGCACAAGTTTGTTTGACGCAACTGGCACAAGTTTTTTTTTATGCAACTGGCAAAAGTTTTCTCGAAGCAACTGGCACAAGTTTGTTCGCCATATCTGGCACAAGTTTGTTCGACGCAACTGGCACAAGTTTGTTTGACGCAACTGGCACAAGTTTGTTAGACGCAACTGGCACAAGTTTCTTCAACGCAACTGGCACAAGTTTTTTCGAATCAACTGGCACAAGTTTTTTCGAATCAATTGGCACAAGTTTGTTTGACGCAACTGGCACAAGTTTGTTTGACGCAACTGGCACAAGTTTGTTTGACGCAACTGGCACAAGTTTATTTGACGCAACTGGCACGACTTTTCTCGACGCAGCTGGCACAAGTTTGTTCGCCGTAACTGGCACAAGTTTGTTCGACGCAACTGGCACAAGTTTGTTTGACGCAAATGGCACAAGTTTGTTCTACATAACTGGCACAAGTTTGTTCTACGGAAATGGCACAAGTTTGTTCTACTCAACTGGCACTAGTTTGTTTTACACAACTGGCATAAGTTTGTTTGACGCAACTGGCACAAGTTTGTTCTACCAACTAGCACAAGTTTGTTCGACTCAACTGGCACAAGGTTGTTCTACGCAACTGGCACAAGTTTGTTCTACGCAACTGGCACAAGTTTGTTTGACGCAACTGGCACAAGTTTGTTCTACGCAACTGGCACAAGTTTGTTTGACAAAACTGGCAAAAGTTTTTTTGACGCAACTGGCACAAGTTTGTTTGACGCAACTGGCACAAGTTTGTTCGACGCAACTGGCACAAGTTTTTTCGACTCAAGTGGCACAAGTTTGTTTGACGCAAGTAGAACAAGTTTGTTTGACGCAACTGGCACAAGTTTGTTTGACGCAACTGGCACAAGTTTGTTTGACGCAACTGGCACAAGTTTATTTGACGCAACTGGCACAAGTTTTCTCGACGAAACTGGCACAAGTTTGTTCGCCGTAACTGGCACAAGTTTGTTCGACACAACTGGCACAAGTTTGTTCTACATAACTGGCACAAGTTTGTTCTATGCAACTTGCACAAGTTTGTTCTTCGCAACTGGCACAAGTTTGTTCTACGCATCTGGCACAAGTTTGTTCTATGCAACTGGCACTAGTTTGTTCTACGCAACTGGGACATGTTTGTTTGACGCAACTGGCACAAGTTTATTCTACCCAACTGACACAAGTTTGTTCGACGCAACTGGCACAAGTTTTTTCTACGCAACTGACACAAGTTTGTTTGACACAACTGGCAGAAGTTTGTTCAACGCAACTGGCACAAGTTTGTTCGATGCAACTGGCAAAAGTTTGTTCGATGCAACTGGCACAAGTTTGTTTAACGCAACTGACACAAATTTGTTAGACCCAACTGGCACAAGTTTGTTTGACTCAACTGGCACAAGTTTGTTCGACGCAACTGGCACAAGTTTGTTTGACGCAAATGGCACAAGTTCGTTTGAGGCAACTGGCACAAGGTTCTTCTGCGCAAGTGGCACAAGTTTGTTTGACGCAACGGGCACAAGTTTGTTCTATGCAACTGGCACAAGTTTGTTTAACAAAACTGGCACAAGTTTGGTTGACGCAACGGGCACAAGTTTGTGAGACGCAACTGGCACAAGTTTGTTCGACGTAACAGGCACAAGTTTTTTCGACTCAATTGGTACAAGTTTGTTTGACGCAACTGGCACAAGTTTGTTTGACGCAAGAGGCACAAGTTTGTTCTATGCAACTAGCACAAGTTTGTTTGACGCAACTAGCACAAGTTTTTTTTTACCCAACTGGCACAAGTTTTCTCGAAGCAACTATCACTAGTTTGTTCGCCATATCTGGCACAAGTTTGTTCGACGCAACTGGCACAAGTTTGTTCGACGCAAAGGGTGCAAGTTTGTTTGACGCAACTGTCACAAGTTTCTTCGACGCAACTGGCACAAGTTTGTTCGACGCAACTGGCACAAGTTTGTTTGATGCAACTGGCACAAGTTTGTTCTACGCAACTGGGACAAGTTTGTTCTATGTAACTGGCACTAGTTTGTTCTATGCAACTGGCATAAGTTTGTTCGACACAACTGGCAGAAGTTTGTTCAACGCAACTGGCACAAGTTTGTTTGACGTAACTGGCGCAAGTTTGTTCGACGCAACTGTCAGAAGTTTGTTCGACGCAACTGGGAAAACTTTGTTCGATGCAACTGGCACACGTTTGTTTAACGCAACTGGCACAAGTTTGTTCGACCCAACTGGCACAAGTTTGTTTGTCGTAACAGGCACAAGTTTTTTCGACTCAATTGGCACAAGTTTCTTTGACGCAAGAGGCACAAGTTTTTTTGACGCAACTGGCACAAGTTTGTTTGACGCAAATGGCACAAGTTTTTTTTATGCAACTGGCACAAGTATTTTTTTACGCAACTGGCACAAGTTTGTTCTACGCAACTGGGACAAGTTTGTTCTATGCAACTGGCACTAGTTTGTTCTATGCAACTGGCATAAGTTTGTTTGACACAACTGCCAGAAGTTTGTTCAACGCAACTGGCACAAGTTTGTTTGACGTAACTGGCGCAAGTTTGTTCGACGCAACTGTCTGAAGTTTGTTCGACGCAACTGGCAAAACTTTGTTCGATGCAACTGGCACAAGTTTGTTTAACGCAACTGGCACAAGTTTGTTAGACGCAACTGGCACAAGTTTGTTCGACGTAACTGGCACAAGTTTTTTCGACTCAATTGGTACAAGTTTGTTTGACGCAACTGGCACAAGTTTGTTTGACGCAAGAGGCACAAGTTTGTTTGACGCAACTGGCACAAGTTTGTTTGACGCAACTGGCACAAGTTTTTTTTACGCAACTGGCACAAGTTTGTTTGACGCAACTGGCACAAGTTTTTTTTTACGCAAATGGCACAAGTTTTCTCGAAGCAACTGGCACAAGTTTGTTCACCATATCTGGCACAAGTTTGTTCGACGCAACTGGCAAAAGTTTGTTTGGCGCAACTGGCACAAGTTTGTTAGACGCAAATGGCACAAGTTTGTTTGACGCAACTGGCACAAGTTTCTTCGACGCAACTGGCACAAGTTTGTTCGACGCAACTGGCACAAGTTTGTTCAACGCAACTGGCACAAGTTTGTTCTACGCAACTGGGACAAGTTTGTTCTATGCAACTGGCACTAGTTTGTTCTATGCAACTGGCATAAGTTTGTTTGACGCAACTGGTACAAGTTTGTTCTACGCAACTGGCACAAGTTTGTTCGACACAACTGGCACAAGTTTGTTCTACGCAACTCTTACTAGTTTGTTGTACACAACTGGCACAGGTTTGTTTGACACAACTGGCACAAGTTTGTTCTACGCAAATGGCAAATGTTTGTTCTACGCAACTGACACAAGTTTGTATGACACAACTGGCAGAAGTTTGTTCAACGCAAATGTCACAAGTTTGTTTGACGTAACTGGCGCAAGTTTGTTCGACGCAACTGGCACAAGTTTGTTCGATGCAACTGGCAAAAGTTTGTTCGATGCAACTGGCACAAGTTTGCTTAACGGAACTGTCACAAGTTTGTTTGACTCAACTGGCACAAGTTTGTTTGACGCAACTGGAAAAAGTTTGTTTCACTCAACTGGCACAAGTTCGTTTGACGCAACTGGTACAAGGTTCTTCTACGCAACTGGCACAAGTTTGTTTGAGGCAACTGGCACAAGTTTGTTCTACGCAACTGGCACAAGTTTGTTTCATGCAACTGGCACAAGTTTGTTTAACGCAACTGGCACAAGTTTTTTTTGACGCAACTGGCACAAGTTTGTTAGACGCAACTGGCACAAGTTTGTTCGACACACGGGCACAAGTTTTTTCGACTCAATTGGTACAAGTTTGTTTGACGCAACTGGCTCAAGTTTGTTTGACGCAAGAGGCACAAGTTTTTTTGACGCAACTGGCACAAGTTTGTTTGACGCAACTGGCACAAGTTTTTTTTTACGCAACTGGCACAAGTTTTCTCGAAGCAACTGGCACAAGTTTGTTCGCCATATCTGGCACAAGTTTGTTCGACGCAAATGGCACAAGTTTGTTTGACGCAACTGGCACAAGTTTGTTAGACGCAACTGGCACAAGTTTGTTCAACGCAACTGGCACAAGTTTTTTCGAATCAATTGGCACAAGTTTGTTTGACGCAACTGGCACAAGTTTGTTTGACGCAACTTGCACAAGTTTGTTTGACGCAACTGGCATAAGTTTGTTTGACGCAACTGGCACAAGTTTGTTTGACACAACTGGCAAAAGTTTGTTCGACACAACTGGCAGAAGTTTGTTTGATGCAATTGGCACAAGTTTGTTCTACTCAACTGGCACAAGTTTGTTCTATGCAACTGGCACTAGTTTGTTTTACGCAACTGGCATAAGTTTGTTTAACGCAACTGGCACAAGTTTGTTCTACCAACTAGCACAAGTTTGTTCTACTCAACTGGCACAAGGTTGTTCTACGCAACTGGCACAAGTTTGTTCTACGCAACTGGCACAAGTTTGTTTGACGCAACTGGCACAAGTTTCTTCGACGCAACTGTCACAAGTTTGTTGGATGCCACTGGCACAAGTTTGTTTGACGAAACTGGCACAAGTTTTTTTGACGCAACTGGCACAAGTTTGTTAGACGCAACTGGCACAAGTTTGTTCGACGCAACTGGCACAAGTTTTTTCGACTCAAGAGGCACAATTTTGTTTGAAGCAACTAGAACAAATTTGTTTGACACAACTGGCACAAGTTTGTTTGACGCAACTGGCACAAGTTTGTTTGACGCAACTGGCACAAGTTTATTTGACGCAACTGGCACAAGTTTTCTCGAAGAAACTGGCACAAGTTTGTTCGCCGTAACTGGCACAAGTTAGTTCAACGCAACTGGCACAAGTTTGTTCGACGCAACTGGCACAAGTTTGTTCTACATAACTGGCACAAGTTTGTTCTATGCAACTGGCGCAAGTTTGTTCTACGCAACTGGCACAAGTTTGTTCTACGCATCTGGCACAAGTTTGTTCTATGCAACTGGCACTAGTTTGTTCTACGCAACTGGGACATGTTTGTTTGACACAACTGGCACAAGTTTGTTCTACGCAACTGACACAAGTTTGTTCGACGCAACTGGCACAAGTTTGTTCTACGCAACTGACACAAGTTTGTTTGACACAACTGGCAGAAGTTTGTTCAACGCAACTGGCACAAGTTTGTTTGACGTAACTGGCGCAAGTTTGTTCGACGCAACTGGCACAAGTTTGTTTGACGCAACTGGCACAAGTTTGTTTGACGCAACTTGCACAAGTTTGTTTGACCCAACTGGCACAAGTTTATTTGATGCAACTGGCACAAGTTTTCTCGACGCAACTGGCACAAGTTTGTTCGCGTAACTGGCACAAGTTTGTTCGCGTAACTGGCACAAGTTTGTTTGACGCAACTGGCACAAGTTTATTTGACGCAACTGGCACAAGTTTTCTCGACGCAAGTGGCACAAGTTGGTTCGCCGTAACTGGCACAAGTTTGTTCGACGCAACTGGCACAAGTTTGTTCGACGAACTGGCACAAGTTTGTTTGACGCAATTGGCACAAGTTTGTTCTACTCAACTGGAACAAGTTTGTTCTATGCAACTGGCACTAGTTTGTTTTACGCAACTGGCATAAGTTTGTTTGACGCATCTGGCACAAGTTTGTTCTACAAACTAGCACAAGTTTGTTCGACGCAACTGGCACAAGGTTGTTCTACGCAATTGGCACAAGTTTGTTCTACGCAACTGGCACAAGTTTGTTTAACGCAACTGGCACAAGTTTGTTCTACGTAACTGGCACAAGTTTGTTGGATGCCACTGACACAAGTTTGTTCGACGAAACTGGCCCAAGTTTTTTTGACGCAACTGGCACAAGTTTGTTAGACGCAACTGGCACAAGTTTGTTCGACGCAACTGGCACAAGTTTGTTAGACGCAACTGTCACAAGTTTGTTTGACACAACTGGCACAAGTTTGTTTGACGCAACTGGAACAAGTTTGTTTGACGCAACTGTCACAAGTTTGTTTGACGCAACTGGCACAAGTTTGTTTGACGCAACTGGCACAAGTTTATTTGACGCAACTGGCACAAGTTTTTTCGACGAAACTGGCACAAGTTTGTTCGCCGTAACTGGCACAAGTTTGTTCGACGCAACTGGCACAAGTTTGTTTGACGCAAATGGCACAAGTTTGTTCTACATAACTGGCACAAGTTTGTTCTATGCAACTGGCACAAGTTTGTTCTACGCAACTGGCACAAGTTTGTTCTATGCATCTGGCACAAGTTTGTTCTATGCAACTGGCACTAGTTTGTTCTACGCAACTGGCACAAATTTGTTCTACCCAACTGACACAAGTTTGTTCGACGCAACTGGCACAAGTTTGTTCTACGCAACTGACTCAAGTTTGTTTGACACAATTGGCAGAAGTTTGTTCAACGCAACTGGCACAAGTTTGTTGGACGCAACTGGCGCAAGTTTTATCGACGCAACTGGCACAAGTTTTTTCAACGAAAAGGGCAAAAGTTTGTTCTACGCAACTGGCACAAGTTTGTTTGACGCAACTGGCACAAGTTTGTTCTACGCAACTGGCACAAGTTTGTTTGACGCAACTGGCACAAGTTTGTTCGACGCAAGTGGCACAAGTTTGTTAGACGCAACTGGCACAAGTTTGTTCGACATAACAGTCACAAGTTTTTTCGACTCAATTGGTACAAGTTTGTTTGATGCAACTGGCACAAGTTTGTTTGACACAAGAGGCACAAGTTTGTTTGACGGAACTGGCACAAGTTTGTTTGACGCAACTGGCACAAGTTTTTTTTTACGCCACTGGCACAAGTTTTCTCGAAGCAACTGGCACAAGTTTGTTCATCATATCTGGCACAAGTTTGTTCGACGCAACTGGCACAAGTTTGTTTGACGCAACTGGCACATGTTTGTTAGACGCAACTGGCACAAGTTTGTTCAACGCTACTGGCACAAGTTTTTTCGAATCAATTGGCACAAGTTTGTTTGACGCAACTGGCACAAGTTTGTTTGACGCAATTGGCATAAGTTTGTTTGACGCAACTGGCACAAGTTTGTTTGACGCAACTGGCACAAGTTTATTTGACGCAACTGGCAAAACTTTTCTCGACACAACTGGCACAAGTTGGTTCGCCGTAACTGTCACAAGTTTGTTTGACGCAACTGGCACAAGTTTATTTGACGCAACTGGCACAAGTTTTCTCGACGCAAGTGGCACAAGTTTGTTAGCCGTAACTGGCACAAGTTTGTTCGACGCAACTGGCACAAGTTTGTTCGACGCAACTGGCACAAGTTTGTTTGACGCAACTGCCACAAATTTCTTCGACGCAACTGGCACAAGTTTGTTCGACGCAACTGGCACAAGTTTGTTCGACGCAACTGGCACAAGTTTCTTTGATGCAATTGACTCAAGTTTGTTCTACTCAACTGGCACAAGTTTGTTCTATGCAATTGGCACTAGTTTGTTTTACGCAACTGGCATAAGTTTGTTTGACGCAACTGGCACAAGTTTGTTCTACCAACTAGCACAAGTTTGTTTGACTCAACTGGCACAAGGTTGTTCTACGCAACTGGCACAAGGTTGTTTGACGCAACTGGTACAAGTTTGTTCGACGCAACTGGCACAAGTTTGGTGGATGCCACTGGCACTAGTTTGTTTGACGAAACTGGCCCAAGTTTTTTTGACGCAACTGGCACAAGTTTGTTAGACGTAACTGGCACAAGTTTGTTTGACGCAACTGGCACAAGTTTGTTTGACGCAACAAGCACAAGTTTATTTGAAGCAACTGGCACAAGTTTTCTCGACGAAACTGGCACAAGTTTGTTCGCCGTAACTGGCACAAGTTTGTTCGACGCAACTGGCACAAGTTTGTTCAACGCAACTGGCACAAGTTTGTTCTACATAACAGGCACAAGTTTGTTCTATGCAACTGGCACAAGTTTGTTCTACGCAACTGGCACAAGATTGTTCTATGCATCTGGCACAAGTTTGTTCTATGCAACTGGCACTAGTTTGTTCTACGCAACAGCGACATGTTTGTTTGACGCAACTGGCACAAGTTTGTTCTACACAACTGACACAAGTTTGTTTGACGCAACTGGCACAAGTTTGTTCTACGCAACTGACACAAGTTTGTTTGACACAACTAGCAGAAGTTTGTTCAGCGCAACTGGCACAAGTTTGTTTGACGTAACTGGCGCAAGTTTGTTCGACGCAACTGGCACAAGTTTGTTCGACGCAACTGGCAAAAGTTTGTTCGATGCAACTGGCACAATTTTGTTTAACGCAACTGGCACAAGTTTGTTCGACGCAACTGGCACAAGTTTGTTTGACTCAACTGGCACAAGTTTGTTCGACGCAACTGGCACAAGTTTGTTTGACGCAACTGGCACAAGTTCGTTTGACGCAACTGGCACAAGGTTCTTCTACGCAACTGGCACAAGTTTGTTTGACGCAACTGGCACAAGTTTGTTCTACGCAACTGGTACAAGTTTGTTTGACGCAACTGGCACAAGTCTGTTTGACGCAACTGGCACAAGTTTGTTAGACCCAACTAGCACAAGTTTGTTTGACTCAACTGGCACAAGTTTGTTCGACGCAACTGGCACAAGTTTGTTTGACGCAACTGGCACAAGTTCGTTTGACGCAACTGGCACAAGGTTCTTCTACGCAACTGGCACAATTTTGTTTGACGCAACTGGCACAAGTTTGTTCTACGTAACTGGCACAAGTTTGTTTGACGCAACTGGCACAAGTTTGGTTGATGCAACTGGCACAAGTTTGTTAGACGCAACTGGCACAAGTTTGTTCGACGTAACAGGCACAAGTTTTTTCGACTCAATTGGTACAAGTTTGTTTGACGCAACTGGCACAAGTTTGTTTAACGCAAGAGGCACAAGTTTGTTTGACGCAACTGGCACAAGTTTTTTTTTACGCAACTGGCACAAGTTTGTTCGCCATATCTGGCACAAGTTTGTTCGACGCAACTGTCACAAGTTCGTTTGACGCAAATGGCGCAAGTTTGTTTGACGCAACTGTCACGAGTTTCTTCGACTCAACTGGCACAAGTTTGTTCGACGCAACTGGCTCAAGTTTGTTTGACGCAAAAGGCACAAGTTTGTTCTACGCAACTGGGACAAGTTTGTTCTATGCAACTGGCACTAGTTTGTTCTATGCAACTGGCATAAGTTTGTTTGACGCAACTGGTACAAGTTTGTTCTACGCAACTGGCACAAGTTTGTTCGACACAACTGGCACAAGTTTGTTCTATGCAACTCTTACTAGTTTGTTGTACACAACGGGCACAGCTTTGTTTGACACAACTGGCACAAGTTTGTTCTACGCAAATGGCAAATGTTTGTTCTACACATGTGGCGCAAGTTTGTTCTATGCAACTGGCACTAGTGTGTTCTACGCAACTGGCACAAATTTGTTTGACACAACTGGCACATGTTTGTTCTACCCAACTGGCACAAGTTTGTTCGATGCAACTGGCACAAGTTTGTTTGATGCAACTGGCACAAGTTTGTTTGACATAACTAGCATAAGTTTGTTTGACGCAACTGGCACAAGTTTGTTCGTCACAACTGGAACAAGTTTGTTTAACGTAACTGGCATAAGTTTGTTCGACCCAACTGGCACAAGTTTGTTTGACACAACTGGCACAAGTTTGTTTGACGCAACTGGCACAAGGTTGTTTTACGCACATGTACAAGTTTGTTCTACGCAACTGGCACAAGTTTGTTTGACGCAACTGGCACAAGGTTGTTCTATGCAACTGGCAATAGTGTGTTCGAAGCAACTGGCACAAGTTTGTTCGACGCAACTGGCACAAGTTTGTTTGACGCAACTGGCACAAGTTTGTTAGACGCAACTTGCACAAGTTTGTTCAACGCAACTGGCACAAGTTTTTTTTTAATCAATTGGCACAAGTTTGTTTAACGCAACTGGCACAAGTTTGTTTGACGCAACTGGCACAAGTTTGTTTGACGCAACTTGCACAAGTTTGTTTGACCCAACTGGCACAAGTTTATTTGACGCAACTGGCACAAGTTTTCTCGACGCAACTGGCACAAGTTTGTTCGCCGTAACTGGCACAAGTTTGTTTGACGCAACTGGCACACGTTTATTTGACGCAACTGGCACAAGTTTTCTCGACGCAAGTGGCACAAGTTGGTTCGCCGTAACTGGCACAAGTTTCTTCAACGCAACTGGCACAAGTTTGTTCGACCCAACTGGCAAAAGTTTGTTTGACTCAACTGGCACAAGTTTGTTTGACGCAACTGGCAAAAGTTTGTTTGACGCAACTGGCACAAGTTCGTTTGACGCAACTGGCACAAGGTTCTTCTACGCAACTGGCACAAGTTTGTTTGACGCAACTGGCACAAGTTTGTTTGACGCAACTGGCACAAGTTTGTTTGACATAACTGGCACAAGTTTTTTTTGATGCAACTGGCACAAGTTTGTTAGATGCAACTGGCACAAGTTTGTTTGACGTAACAGGCACAAGTTTTTTGGACTCAATTGGTACAAGTTTGTTTGACGCCTCTGGCACAAGATTGTTTGACACAAGAGGCACAAGTTTGTTTGATGCAACTGGCACAAGTTTGTTTGACGCAACTGGCACAAGTTTTTTTTACGCAACTGGCACAAGTTTTCTCGAAGCAACTGGCACAAGTTTGTTCGCCATATTTGGCACAAGTTTGTTCGACGCAACTGGCACAAGTTTGTTTGACGCAACTGGCACAAGTTTGTTAGACGCAACTGGCACAAGTTTGTTCAACGCAACTGGCACAAGTTTTTTTCGAATCAATCGGCACAAGTTTGTTTGATGCAACTGGCACAAATTTGTTTGACACAACTGGCACAAGTTTGTTTGACGCAACTGGCACAATTTTGTTTGACGCAACTGGCACAAGTTTATTTGACGCAACTGGCACAAGTTTTCTCGACGCAGCTGGCACAAGTTTGTTCGCCATAACTGGCACAAGTTTGTTTGACGCAACTGGCACAAGTTTATTTGACGCAACTAGCACAAGTTTTCTCGATGCAAGTGGCACAAGTTTGTTCACCGTAACTGGCACAAGTTTGTTCGACGCAACTGGCACAAGTTTGTTCGACGCAACTGGCACAAGTTTGTTTGACGCAACTGGCACAAGTTTGTTCGACGCAACTGGCACAAGTTTGTTCGACGCAACTGGCACAAGTTTGTTTGATGCAATTGGCACAAGTTTGTTCTACTCAACTGGCACAAGTTTGTTCTATGCAACTGGCACTAGTTTCTTTTACGCAACTGGCAAAAGTTTGTTTGACGCAACTGGCACAAGTTTGTTTGATGCAACAGGCACAAGTTTGTTCGACTCAACTGGCACAATGTTGTTCTACGCAACTGGCACAAGTTTGTTCTACGCAACTGGCACAAGTTTGTTTGACGCAACTGGCACAAGTTTGTTCGACGCAACTGGCACAAGTTTGTTGGATGCCACTGGCACAAGTTTGTTTGACGAAACTGGCACAAGTTTTTTTGACGCAACTGGCACAAGTTTTTTTTACGCAACTGGCACAAGTTTTTTCGACTCAAGAGGCACAAGTTTGTTTGACGCAACTAGAACAAGTTTGTTTGACACAACTGGCACAAGTTTGTTTGACGCAACTGGCACAAGTTTGTTTGACGCAACTGGCACAAGTTTATTTGACGCAACTGGCACAAGTTTTCTCGAAGAAACTGGCACAAGTTTGTTCGCTGTAACTGGCACAAGTTTGTTCGACGCAACTGGCACAAGTTTGTTAGACGCAACTGGCACAAGTTAGTTTTACATAACTGGCAGAAGTTTGTTCTATGCAACTGGAACAAGTTTGTTCTACGCAACTGGCACAAGTTTGTTCTACGCATCTGGCACAAGTTTGTTCTATGCAACTGGCACTAGTTTGTTCTACGCAACTGGGACATGTTTGTTTGACGCAACTGGCACAAGTTTGTTCTACCCAACTGACACAAGTTTGTTCGACGCAACTGGCACAAGTTTGTTCTACGCAACTGACACAAGTTTGTTTGACACAACTGGCAGAAGTTTGTTCAACGCAACTGGCACAAGTTTGTTTGACGTAACTGGCGCAAGTTTGTTCGACGCAACTGGCACAAGTTTGTTCGACGCAACTGGCAAAAGTTTGTTCGATGCAACTGGCACAAGTTTGTTAAACGCAACTGGCACAAGTTTGTTAGACCCAACTGGCACAAGTTTGTTTGACTCAACTGGCACAAGTTTGTTCGACGCAACTGGCACAATTTTGTTTGACGCAACTGGCACAAATTCGTTTGACGCAACTGGCACAAGGTTCTTCTACGCAACTGGCACAAGTTTGTTTGACGCAACTGGCACAAGTTTGTTCTATGCAACTGGCACAAGTTTGTTTGACGCAACTGGCACAAGTTTGGTTGACGCAACGGGCACAAGTTTGTTTGACGCAACTGGCACAAGTTTTTTTGACGCAAGAGCCACAAGATTATTCTATGCAACTGGCACAAGTTTGTTTGACGCAACTAGCACAAGTTTGTTCGACGCAAATGGCACAAGTTTGTTTGACGCAACTGTCACAAGTTTCTTCGACGCAACTGGCACAAGTTTGTTCGACGCAACTGGCACAAGTTTGTTTGACGCAACTGGCACAAGTTTGTTCTACGCAACTGGGACAAGTTTGTTCTATGCAACTGGCACTAGTTTGTTCTATGCAACTGGCATAAGTTTGTTTGACGCAACTGGTACAAGTTTGTTCTATGCAACTTTCACAAGTTTGTTCGACACAACTGGCACAAGTTTGTTATACGCAACTCTTACTAGTTTGTTGTACACAACTGGCACAGGTTTGTTTGACACAACTGGCACAAGTTTGTTCTACGCAAATGGCAAATGTTTGTTCTACGCATATGGCACAAGTTTGTTCTATGCAACTGGCACTGGTGTGTTCTACGCAACTGGCACAAATTTGTTTGACACAACTGGCACAAGTTTGTTCTATGCAAATGGCAAATGTTTGTTCTACGCATATGGCACAAGTTTGTTCTATGCAACTGGCACTAGTGTGTTCTACGCAACTGGCACAAATTTGTTTGACACAACTGGCACATGTTTGTTCTACCCAACTGGCACAAGTTTGTTTGATGCAACTGGCACAAGTTTGTTTGACACAACTTTCACAAGTTTCTGCGACGGAACTGGTGCAAGTTTGTTCGACGCAACTGGCACAAGTTTGTTTGACGCAACTGTCACAAGTTTGTTCGACGCAACTGGAACAAATTTGTTTAACGTAACTGGCACAAGTTTGTTCGAACCAACTGGCACAAGTTTGTTTGACACAACTGGCACAAGTTTGTTCTATGCAACTGGCACAAGTTTGTTCTATGCAACTGGCACTAGTGTGTTCTATGCAACTGGCACAAGTTTGTTCGATGCAACTGGCACAAGTTTGTTTGACGCAACTGGCACAAGTTTGTTTGACGCAACTGACACAAGTTTGTTTAACGCAACTGGCACAAATTTTTTTTAATCAATTGGCACAAGTTTGTTTGACACAACTGGCACAAGTTTGTTTAACGCAACTGGCACAAGTTTGTTTGACGCAACTGGCACAAGTTTGTTTGACGCAACTGGCACAAGTTTATTTGACGCAACTGGCACAACTTTTCTCGACGCAACTGACACAAGTTTGTTCGCCGTAACTGGCACAAGTTTGTTTGGCGCAACTGGCACAAGTTTATTTGACGCAACTGGCACAAGTTTTCTCGACGCAAGTGGCACAAGTTGGTTCGCCGTAACTGGCACAAGTTTGTTCGACGCAACTGGCACAAGTTTGTTCGACGCAACTGGCACAAGTTTGTTTGACGCAACTGGCAAAAATTTCTTCGACGCAACTGGCACAAGTTTGTTCGACGAACTGGCACAAGTTTGTTTGACGCAATTGGCACAAGTTTGTTCTACTCAACTGGAACAAGTTTGTTCTATGCAACTGGCACTAGTTTGTTTTACGCAACTGGCATAAGTTTGTTTGACGCAACTGGCACAAGTTTTTTCTACAAACTAGCACAAGTTTGTTCGATGCAACTGGCACAAGGTTATTCTACGCAACTGGCACAAGTTTGTTCTACGCAACTGGCACAAGTTTGTTTGACGCAACTGGCACAAGTTTGTTCTACGCAACTGGCACAAGTTTGTTGGATGCCACTGACACAAGTTTGTTCGACGAAACTGGCCCAAGTTTTTTTGACGCAACTGGCACAAGTTTGTTAGACGCAACTGGCACAAGTTTCTTCGACGCAACTGGCACAAGTTTTTTCGACTCAATTGGCACAAGTTTGTTTGACGCAACTGGAATAAGTTTGTCTGACGCAAATGGAACAAGTTTGTTTGACGCAACTGGCACAAGTTTGTTTGACGCAACTGGCACAAGTTTGTTTGACGCAACTGGCACAAGTTTATTTGACGCAACTAGCACAAGTTTTCTAGATGAAATTGGCATAAGTTTGTTCGCCGTAACTGGCATAAGTTTGTTCGACGCAACTGGCACAAGTTTGTTTGACGTAAATGTCACAAATTTGTTCTACATAACTGGCACAAGTTTGTTCTATGCAACGGGCACAAGTTTGTTCTACGCAACTGGCACAAGTTTGTTCTATGCAACTGGCACTAGTTTGTTCTACGCAACTGGCACAAGTTTGTTCTATGCAACTGGCACTAGTTTGTTCTACGCAACTGGCACAAGTTTGTTTGACGCAACTGGCACAAATTTGTTCTACCCAACTGACACAAGTTTGTTCGACGCAACTGGCACAAGTTTGTTCTACGCAACTGACACAAGTTTGTTTGACACAATTGGCAGAAGTTTGTTCAACGCAACTGGCACTAGTTTGTTCGACGCAACTGGCGCAAGATTTTTCGACGCAACTGGCACAAGTTTGTTCGACGCAACTGGCAAAAGTTTGTTCGATGCAACTGGCACAAGTTTGTTTAACGCAACTGGCACAAGTTTGTTTGACGCAACTGGCACAAGTTTGTTTGACGCAACTGGCACAAGGTTCTTCTACGCAACTGGCACAAGTTTGTTCTACGCAACTGGCACAAGTTCGTTTGACGCAACTGGCACAAGTTTGTTCGACGCAACTGGCACAAGTTTGTTAGACGCAACTGGCACAAGTTTGTTCGACATAACAGGCACAAGTTTTTTCGACTCAATTGGTACAAGTTTGTTTGATGCAACTGGCACAAGTTTGTTTGACACAAGAGGCACAAGTTTGTTTGACGCAACTGGCACAAGTTTGTTTGACGCAACTGGCATAAGTTTTTTTTTACGCGACTGGCACAAGTTTTCTCGAAGCAACTGGCACAAGTTTGTTTGCCATATCTGGCACAAGTTTGTTCGACGCAACTGGCTCAAGTTTGTTTGACGCAACTGGCACAAGTTTGTTTGTCGCAACTGGCTCAAGTTTGTTCAATGCAACTGGTACAAGTTTTTTCGAATCAATTGGCACAAGTTTGTTTGACGCAACTGGCACAAGTTTGTTTGACGCAAGTGGCAAAAGTTTGTTTGACGCAACTGGCACAAGTTTGTTTGACGCAACTGGCACAAGTTTATTTGACGCAACTGGCACAATTTTTCTCGATGCAACTGGCACAAGTTGGTTCGCCGTTACTGGCACAAGTTTCTTTGACGCAACTGGCACAAGTTTATTTGACGCAACTGGCACAAGTTTTCTCGACGCAAGTGGCACAAGTTTGTTCGCCGTAACTGGCACAAGTTTGTTCGACGCAACTGGCACAAGTTTGTTCGACGCAACTGGCACAAGTTTGTTTGACGCAACTGGCAGAAGTTTGTTCGACGCAACTGGCACAAGTTTGTTTGACGCAACTGGCACAAGTTTCTTCGACGCAACTGGCACAAGTTTGTTCGACGCAACTGGCACAAGTTTGTTTGATGCAATTGGCACAAGTTTGTTCTACTCAACTGGAACAAGTTTGTTCTATGCAACTGGCACTAGTTTGTTTTACGCAACTGGCATAAGTTTGTTTGACGCAACTGGCACAAGTTTGTTCTACCAACTAGCACAAGTTTGTTCGACTCAACTGGCACAAGGTTGTTCTACGCAACTGGCACAAGTTTTCTCAAAGCAACTGGCACAAGTTTGTTCGCCATATCTGGCACAAGTTTGTTCGACGCAACTGGCACAAGTTTGTTCAACGCAACTGGCACAAGTTTCTTCGACGCAACTGGCAAAACTTTGTTCGATGCAACTGGCACAAGTTTGTTTGACGCAACTGGCACAAGTTTGTTCTATGCAACTGGCACAAGTTTATTGTATGCAACTGGCACTAGTTTGTTCTATGCAACTGGCATAAGTTTGTTTGACGCAACTGGTACAAGTTTGTTCTACGCAACTGGCACAAGTTTGTTCGACACAACTGGCACAAGTTTGTTCTACGCAACTCTTTCTAGTTTGTTGTACACAACTGGCACAGATTTGTTTGACACAACTGGCACAAGTTTGTGCTACGCAAATGGCAAATATTTGTTCTACGCAACTGACACAAGTTTGTTTGACACAACTGGCAGAAGTTTGTTCAACGCAACTGGCACAAGTTTGTTTGACGTAACTGGCGCAAGTTTGTTCGACGCAACTGGCACAAGTTTGTTCGACACAACTGGCAAAAGTTTGTTCGATGCAACTGGCACAAGTTTGTTTAACGCAACTGGCACAAGTTTGTTCGACCCAACTGGCACAAGTTTGATTGACTCAACTGGCAAAAGTTTGTTTGACGCAACTGGCAAAAGTTTGTTTGACGCAACTGGCACAAGTTCGTTTGACGCAACTGGCACAAGGTTCTTCTACGCAACTGGCACAAGTTTGTTTGACGCAACTGGCACAAGTTTGTTTGACCCAACTGGCACAAGTTTGTTTGACGCAACTGGCACAAGTTTTTTTTATGCAACTGGCACAAGTTTGTTAGACGCAACTGGCACAAGTTTGTTTGACGTAACAGGCAAAAGTTTTTTGGACTCAATTGGTACAAGTTTGTTTGACGCCTCTGGCACAAGTTTGTTTGACGCAAGAGGCACAAGTTTGTTTGACGCAACTGGCACAAGTTTGTTTGACGCAACTGGCACAAGTTTTTTTTACGCCACTGGCACAAGTTTTCTCGAAGCAACTGGCACAAGTTTGTTCGCCATATCTGGCACAAGTTTGTTCGACGCAACTGGCACAAGTTTGTTTGACGCAACTGGCACAAGTTTGTTAGACGCAACTGGCACAAGTTTGTTCAACGCAACTGGCACAAGTTTTTTCGAATCAATCGGCACAAGTTTGTTTGACGCAACTGGCACAAGTTTGTTTGACACAACTGGCACAAGTTCGTTTGACGCAACTGGCACAAGGTTCTTCTACGCAACTGGCACAAGTTTGTTTGACGCAACTGGCACAAGTTTGTTTGACGCAACTGGCACAAGTTTGTTTGACGCAACTGGCACAAGTTTTTTTTTATGCAACTGGCACAAGTTTGTTAGACGCAACTGGCACAAGTTTGTTTGACGTAACAGGCACAAGTTTTTTGGACTCAATTGGTACAAGTTTGTTTGACGCCTCTGGCACAAGTTTGTTTGACGCAAGAGGCACAAGTTTGTTTGACGCAACTGGCACAAGTTTGTTTGACGCAACTGGCACAAGTTTTTTTTACGCCACTGGCACAAGTTTTCTCGAAGCAACTGGCACAAGTTTGTTCGCCATATCTGGCACAAGTTTGTTCGACGCAACTGGCACAAGTTTGTTTGACGCAACTGGCACAAGTTTGTTAGACGCAACTGGCACAAGTTTGTTCAACGCAACTGGCACAAGTTTTTTCGAATCAATTGGCACAAGTTTGTTTGACGCAACTGGCACAAGTTTGTTTGACACAACTGGCATAAGTTTGTTTGACGCAACTGGCACAAGTTTGTTTGACGCAACTGGCACAAGTTTATTTGACGCAACTGGCACAACTTTTCTCGACGCAGCTGGCAAAAGTTTGTTCGCCGTAACTGGCACAAGTTTGTTTGACGCAACTGGCACAAGTTTATTTGACGCAACTGGCACAAGTTTTCTCGACGCAAGTGGCACATGTTTGTTCACCGTAACTGGCACAAGTTTGTTCGACGCAACTGGCACAAGTTTGTTCGACGCAACTGGCACAAGTTTGTTTGACGCAACTGGCACAAGTTTCTTCGACGCAACTGGCACAAGTTCGTTCGACGCAACTGGCACAAGTTTGTTTGATGCAATTGGCACAAGTTTGTTCTACTCAACTGGCACAAGTTTGTTCTATGCAACTGGCACTAGTTTGTTTTACGCAACTGGCATATGTTTGTTTGACGCAACTGGCACAAGTTTGTTCTACAAACTAGCACAAGTTTGTTCGACTCAACTGGCACAAGGTTGTTCTACGCAACTGGCACAAGTTTGTTCTACGCAACTGGCACAAGTTTGTTTGACGCAACTGGCACAAGTTTGTTCGACGCAACTGGCAGAAGTTTGTTGGATGCAACTGGCACAAGTTTGTTTGACGAAACTGGCACAAATTTTTTTTACGCAACTGGCACAAGTTTGTTAGACGCAACTGGCATAAGTTTATTTGACGCAACTGGCACAAGTTTTTTCGACTCAAGTGGCACAAGTTTGTTTAACGCAACTGGAACAAGTTTGTTTGACGCAACTGGCACAAGTTTGTTTGACGCAACTGGCACAAGTTTGTTTGACGCAACTGGCAAAAGTTTTTTTTTACCCAACTGGCACAAGTTTTCTCGAAGCAACTGGCACAAGTTTGTTCGCCGTAACTGGCACATGTTTGTTCGACGCAACTGGCACAAGTTTATTTGACGCAACTGGCACAAGTTTTCTCGACGAAACTGGCACAAGTTTCTTCGCTGTAACTGGCACAAGTTTGTTCGACGCAACTGGCACAAGTTTGTTAGACGCAACTGGCACAAGTTTGTTCTACATAACTGGCACAAGTTTGTTCTATGCAACTGGCACAAGTTTGTTCTGCACAACTGGCACAAGTTTGTTCTACGCATCTGGCACAAGTTTGTTCTATGCAACTGGCACTAGTTTGTTCTACGCAACTGGGACATGTTTGTTTGACGCAACTGGCACAAGTTTGTTCTACCCAACTGACATAATTTTGTTCGACACAACTGGCAGAAGTTTGTTCAACGCAACTGGCACAAGTTTTTTTAACGTAACTGGCGCAAATTTGTTCGACGCAACTGTCACAAGTTTGTTCGACGCAACAGGCAAAAGTTTATTGGATGCAATTGGCATAAGTTTGTTTAACGCAATTGGCACAAGTTTGTTCGACGCAACTGGCAAAAGTTTGTTCGATGCAACTGGCACAAGTTTGTTTAACGCAACTGGCACAAGTTTGTTAGACCCAACTGGCACAAGTTTGTTTAACTCAACTGGCACAAGTTTGTTCGACGCAACTGGCACAAGTTTGTTTGACGCAACTGGCACAAGTTCGTTTGACGCAACTGGCACAAGGTTCTTCTATGCACCTGGCACAAGTTTGTTTGACGCAACTGGCACAAGTTTGTTCTACGCAACTGGCACAAGTTTGTTTGACGCAACTGGCACAAGTTTGGTTGACGCAACTGGCACAAGTTTGTTAGACGCAACTGGCACAAGTTTGTTCGACGTAATAGGCACAAGTTTTTTCGACTCAATTGGTACAAGTTTGTTTGACGCAAGACGCACAAGTTTGTTTGACGCAACTGGCACAAGTTTGTTTGACGCAACTGGCACAAGTTTTTTTTTACCCAACTGGCACAAGTTTTCTCGAAGCAACTGGCACAAGTTTGTTCGCCATATCCGGCACAAGTTTGTTCGACGCAACTGGCACAAGTTTGTTCGACGCAAATGGCGCAAGTTTGTTTGACGCAACTGTCACAAGTTTCTTCGACGCAACTGGAACAAGTTTGTTCGACGCAACTGGCACAACTTTGTTCTATGCAACTGGGACAAGTTTGTTCTATGCAACTGGCACTAGTTTGTTCTATGCAACTGGCATAAGTTTGTTCGACACAACTGGCAGAAGTTTGTTCAACGCAACTGGCACAAGTTTGTTTCATGTAACTGGCGCAAGTTTGTTCGACGCAACTGTCACAAGTTTGTTCGACGCAACTGTCACAAGTTTGTTCGACGCAACTGGCAAAACTTTGTTCGATGCAACTGGCAAAAGTTTGTTTAACGCAACTGGCACAAGTTTGTTCGACCCAACTGGCACAAGTTTGTTTGACTCAACTGGCACAAGTTTGTTCGACGCAACTGGCACAAGTTTGTTTGACGCAACTGGCACAAGGTTCTTCTACGCAACTGGCACAAGTTTGTTTGACGCAACTGGCACAAGTTTGTTCTACGCAACTGGCACAAGTTTGTTTGACGCAACTGGCACAAGTTTGTTTGTCGCAACTGGCACAAGTTTGTTTGACGCATCTGGCACAAGTTTGTTAGACGCAACTGGCACAAGTTTGTTCGACGTAACTGGCACAAGTTTTTTCGACTCAATTGGTACAAGTTTGTTTGACGCAACTGGCACAAGTTTGTTTGACGCAAGAGGCACAATTTTGTTTGACGCAACTGGCACAAGTTTGTTTGACGCAACTGGCACAAGTTTTTTTTTACGCAACTGGCACAAGTTTTCTCGAAGCAACTGGCACAAGTTTGTTCGCCATATCTGGCACAAGTTTGTTCGACGCAAGTGGCACAAGTTTGTTCGACGCAAATGGCACAAGTTTGTTTGACGCAACTGGCACAAGTTTCTTCGACGCAACTGGCACAAGTTTGTTCGACGCAACTGGCACAAGTTTGTTCAACGCAACTGGCACAAGTTTGTTCTACTCAACTGTCACAAGTTTGTTCTATGCAACTGGCACTAGTTTGTTCTATGCAACTGGCATAAGTTTGTTTGACGCAACTGGTACAATTTTGTTCTACGCAACTGGCACAAGTTTGTTCGACGCAACTGGTAGAAGTTTGTTGGATGCCACTGGCACAAGTTTGTTTGACGAAACTGGCACAAGTTTTTTTGACGCAACTGGCACAAGTTTGTTAGACGCAACTGGCACAAGTTTATTTGACGCAACTGGCACAAGTTTTTTCGACTCAAGTGGCACAAGTTTGTTTGACCCAACTGGAACAAGTTTGTTTGATGCAACTGGCACAAGTTTGTTTGACGCAACAGGCACAAGTTTGTTCTACGCAACTGGCACAAGTTTATTTGACGCAACTGGCACAAGTTTGTTCGCCGTAACTGGCACAAGTTTGTTCGACGCAACTGGCACAAGTTTGTTCGACACAAGTGGCACAAGTTTGTTCTACATAACTGGCACAAGTTTGTTCTATGCGACTGGCACAAGTTTGTTCTACGCAACTGGCACAAGTTTGTTCTACGCATCTGGCACAAGTTTGTTCTATGCAACTGTCACTAGTTTGTTCTGCGCAACTGGGACATATTTGTTTGACGCAACTGGCACAAGTTTGTTCTACCCAACTGACATAATTTTGTTCGACACAACTGGCAGAAGTTTGTTCAACGCAACTGGAACAAGTTTGTTTGACGTAACTGGCGCAAGTTTGTTCGACGCAACTCTCACAAGTTTGTTCGACGCAACTGGTAAAAGTTTGTTGGATGCAACTGGCACAAGTTTGTTTAACGCAACTGGCACAAGTTTGTTCGACCCAACTGGCACAAGTTTGTTTGACTCAACTGGCACAAGTTTGTTAGACGCAAATGGCACAAGTTTGTTCGACGTAACAGGCACAAGTTTTTTCGACTCAATTGGTACAAGTTTGTTTGACGCAACTGGCACAGGTTTGTTTGACGCAAGAGGCACAAGTTTGTTTGACGCAACTGGCACAAGTTTGTTTGACGCAACTGGCACAAGTTTTTTTTTACGCAACTGGCACAAGTTTTCTCGAAGCAACTGGCACAAGTTTGTTCGCCATATCTGGCACAAGTTTGTTCAACGCAACTGGCACAAGTTTGTTCGACGCAAATGGCACAAGTTTGTTTGACGCAACTGGCACAAGTTTCTTCGACGCAACTGGCACAAGTTTGTTCGACGCAACTGGCACAAGTTTGTTTGACGCAACTGGCACAAGTTTGTTCTACGCAACTGGCACAAGTTTGTTCTATGCAACTGGCACTAGTTTGTTATATGCAACTGGCATAAGTTTGTTTGACGCAACTGGTACAAGTTTGTTCTACGCAACTGGCACAAGTTTGTTCGACACAACTGGCACAATTTTGTTCGACGCAACTGGCAAAAGTTTGTTCTACGCAACTGGCACAAGTTTGTTTAACGCAACTGGCACAAGTTTGTTCTACCCAACTGGCACAAGTTTGTTTGACTCAACTGGCACAAGTTTGTTTGACGCAACTGGCAAAAGTTTGTTTGACGCATCTGGCACAAGTTCGTTTGACGCAACTGGCACAAGGTTCCTCTACGCAACTGGCACAAGTTTGTTTGACGCAACTGGCACAAGTTTGTTCTACCCAACTGGCACAAGTTTGTTTGACTCAACTGGCACAAGTTTGTTTGACGCAACTGGCAAAAGTTTGTTTGACGCATCTGGCACAAGTTCGTTTGACGCAACTGGCACAAGGTTCCTCTACGCAACTGGCACAAGTTTGTTTGACGCAACTGGCACAAGTTTGTTCTACACAACTGGCACAAGTTTGTTTGACGCAACTGGCACAAGTTTGTTTGACGCAAGAGGCACAATTTTGTTTGACGCAACTGGCACAAGTTTGTTTGACGCAACTGGCACAAGTTTTTTTTTACGCAACTGGCACAAGTTTTCTCGAAGCAACTGGCACAAGTTTGTTCGCCATATCTGGCACAAGTTTGTTCGACGCAAGTGGCACAAGTTTGTTCGACGCAAATGGCACAAGTTTGTTTGACGCAACTGGCACAAGTTTCTTCGACGCAACTGGCACAAGTTTGTTCGACGCAACTGGCACAAGTTTGTTCAACGCAACTGGCACAAGTTTGTTCTACTCAACTGTCACAAGTTTGTTCTATGCAACTGGCACTAGTTTGTTCTATGCAACTGGCATAAGTTTGTTTGACGCAACTGGTACAATTTTGTTCTACGCAACTGGCACAAGTTTGTTCGACGCAACTGGTAGAAGTTTGTTGGATGCCACTGGCACAAGTTTGTTTGACGAAACTGGCACAAGTTTTTTTGACGCAACTGGCACAAGTTTGTTAGACGCAACTGGCACAAGTTTATTTGACGCAACTGGCACAAGTTTTTTCGACTCAAGTGGCACAAGTTTGTTTGACCCAACTGGAACAAGTTTGTTTGATGCAACTGGCACAAGTTTGTTTGACGCAACAGGCACAAGTTTGTTCTACGCAACTGGCACAAGTTTATTTGACGCAACTGGCACAAGTTTGTTCGCCGTAACTGGCACAAGTTTGTTCGACGCAACTGGCACAAGTTTGTTCGACACAAGTGGCACAAGTTTGTTCTACATAACTGGCACAAGTTTGTTCTATGCGACTGGCACAAGTTTGTTCTACGCAACTGGCACAAGTTTGTTCTACGCATCTGGCACAAGTTTGTTCTATGCAACTGTCACTAGTTTGTTCTACGCAACTGGGACATATTTGTTTGACGCAACTGGCACAAGTTTGTTCTACCCAACTGACATAATTTTGTTCGACACAACTGGCAGAAGTTTGTTCAACGCAACTGGAACAAGTTTGTTTGACGTAACTGGCGCAAGTTTGTTCGACTTAACTCTCACAAGTTTGTTCGACGCAACTGGTAAAAGTTTGTTGGATGCAACTGGCACAAGTTTGTTTAACGCAACTGGCACAAGTTTGTTCGACCCAACTGGCACAAGTTTGTTTGACTCAACTGGCACAAGTTTGTTAGACGCAAATGGCACAAGTTTGTTCGACGTAACAGGCACAAGTTTTTTCGACTCAATTGGTACAAGTTTGTTTGACGCAACTGGCACAGGTTTGTTTGACGCAAGAGGCACAAGTTTGTTTGACGCAACTGGCACAAGTTTGTTTGACGCAACTGGCACAAGTTTTTTTTTACGCAACTGGCACAAGTTTTCTCGAAGCAACTGGCACAAGTTTGTTCGCCATATCTGGCACAAGTTTGTTCAACGCAACTGGCACAAGTTTGTTCGACGCAAATGGCACAAGTTTGTTTGACGCAACTGGCACAAGTTTCTTCGACGCAACTGGCACAAGTTTGTTCGACGCAACTGGCACAAGTTTGTTTGACGCAACTGGCACAAGTTTGTTCTACGCAACTGGCACAAGTTTGTTCTATGCAACTGGCACTAGTTTGTTATATGCAACTGGCATAAGTTTGTTTGACGCAACTGGTACAAGTTTGTTCTACGCAACTGGCACAAGTTTGTTCGACACAACTGGCACAATTTTGTTCGACGCAACTGGCAAAAGTTTGTTCTACGCAACTGGCACAAGTTTGTTTAACGCAACTGGCACAAGTTTGTTCTACCCAACTGGCACAAGTTTGTTTGACTCAACTGGCACAAGTTTGTTTGACGCAACTGGCAAAAGTTTGTTTGACGCATCTGGCACAAGTTCGTTTGACGCAACTGGCACAAGGTTCCTCTTCGCAACTGGCACAAGTTTGTTTGACGCAACTGGCACAAGTTTGTTCTACCCAACTGGCACAAGTTTGTTTGACTCAACTGGCACAAGTTTGTTTGACGCAACTGGCAAAAGTTTGTTTGACGCATCTGGCACAAGTTCGTTTGACGCAACTGGCACAAGGTTCCTCTACGCAACTGGCACAAGTTTGTTTGACGCAACTGGCACAAGTTTGTTCTACACAACTGGCACAAGTTTGTTTGACGCAACTGGCACTAGTTTGTTTGACGCAACTGGTACAAGTTTTTTTTGACGCAACTGGCACAAGTTTGTTAGACGCAACTGGCACAAGTTTCTTTGACATAACAGGCACAAGTTTTTTCGACTCAATTGGCACAAGTTTGTTTGACGCAAGAGGCACAAGTTTTTTTTACGCAACTGGCACAAGTTTGTTTGACGCAACTGGCACAAGTTTTTTTTTACGCAACTGGCACAAGTTTTCTCGAAGCAACTGGCACAAGTTTGTTCGCCATATCTGGCACAAGTTTGTTCGACGTAACTGGCACAAGTTTGTTTGACGCAACTGGCACAAGTTTGTAAGACGCAACTGGCACAAGTTTGTTTAACGCAACTGGCACAAGTTTTTTCGAATCAATTGGCACAAGTTTGTTTGACGCAACTGGCACAAGTTTGTTTGACGCAACTGGCACAAGTTTGTTTGATGCAACTGCCACAAGTTTGTTTGACGCAACTGGAACAAGTTTGTTTGACGCAACTGGCACAAGTTTGTTCGACGTAACTGGCACAAGTTTGTTCGACACAACTGGCACAAGTTTGTTTGATGCAATTGGCACAATTTTGTTCTACTCAACTGGCACAAGTTTGTTCTATGCAACTGGCACTAGTTTGTTTTACGCAACTGGCAAAAGTTTGTTTGACGCAACTGGCACAAGTTTGTTTGATGCAACAGGCACAAGTTTGTTCGACTCAACTGGCACAAGGTTGTTCTACGCAACTGGCACAAGTTTGTTCTATGCAACTGGCACAAGTTTGTTTGACGCAACTGGCACAAGTTTGTTCGACGCAACTGGCACAAGTTTGTTGGATGCCACTGGCACAAGTTTGTTTGACGAAACTGGCACAAGTTTTTTTGACGCAACTGGCACAAGTTTGTTAGACGCAACTGGCACAAGTTTTTTTTTACGCAACTGGCACAAGTTTGTTCGATGCAACTGGCAAAACTTTGTTCGATGCAACTGGCACAAGTTTGTTTAACGCAACTGGCACAAGTTTGTTAGACGCAACTGGCACAAGTTTGTTCGACGTAACTGGCACAAGTTTTTTCGACTCAATTGGTACAAGTTAGTTTGACGCAACTGGCACAAGTTTGTTTGACGCAAGAGGGACAAGTTTGTTTGACGCAACTGGCACAAGTTTGTTTGACGCAACTGGCACAAGTTTTTTTTTATGCAACTGGCACAAGTTTGTTTGACGCAACTGGCACAAGTTTTCTCGAAGCAACTGGCACAAGTTTGTTCGCCATATCTGGTACAAGTTTGTTCGACGCAACTGGCACAAGTTTGTATGACGCAACTGGCACAAGTTTGTTAGACGCAAATGGCACAAGTTTGTTTGACACAACTAGCACAAGTTTCTTCGACGCAACTGGCACAAGTTTGTTCGACGCAACTGGCACAAGTTTGTTCAACGCAACTGGCACAAGTTTGTTCTACGCAACTGGCACAAGTTTGTTCTATGCAACTGGCACTAGTTTGTTCTATGCAACTGGCATAAGTTTGTTTGAAAAAACTGGTACAAGTTAGTTCTACGCAACTGGCACAAGTTTGTTCGACACAACTGGCACAAGTTTGTTCTACGCAACTCTTACTAGTTTGTTGTACACAACTGGCACAGGTTTGTTTGACACAACTGGCACAAGTTTGTTCTACGCAAATGGCAAATGTTTGTTCTACGCAACTGACACAAGTTTGTTTGACACAACTGGCAGAAGTTTGTTCAACGCAACTGGCACAAGTTTGTTTGACGTAACTGGCGCAAGTTTGTTCGACGCAACTGGCACAAGTTTGTTCGACGCAACTGGCAAAAGTTTGTTCGATGCAACTGGAACAAGTTTGTTTAACGCAACTGGCACAAGTTTGTTCTACACAACTGGCACAAGTTTGTTTGACTCAACTGGCACAAGTTTGTTTGACGCAACTGGCAAAAGTTTGTTTGACGCAACTGGCACAAGTTCGTTTGACGCAACTGGCACAAGGTTCTTCTACGCAACTGGCACAAGTTTGTTTGACGCAACTGGCACAAGTTTGTTCTACGCAACTGGCACAAGTTTGTTTGATGCAACTGGCACAAGTTTGTTTGACGCAACTGGCACAAGTTTTTTTTGACGCAACTGGCACAAGTTTGTTAGACGCAACTGGCACAAGTTTGTTCGATGTAACAGGCAAAAGTTTTTTCGACTCAATTGGTACAAGTTTGTTTGACGCAACTGGCTCAAGTTTGTTTGACGCAAGAGGCACAAGTTTTTTTGACGCAACTGGCACAAGTTTGTTTGACGCAACTGGCACAAGTTTTTTTTTACGCAACTGGCACAAGTTTTCTCGAAGCAACTGGCACAAGTTTGTTCGCCATATCTGGCACAAGTTTGTTCGACGCAACTGGCACAAATTTGTTTGACGCAACTGGCACAAGTTTGTTCTCCGTAACTGGCACAAGTTTGTTCAACGCAACTGGCACAAGTTTTTTCGAATCAATTGGCACAAGTTTGTTTGACGCAACTGGCACAAGTTTGTTTGACGCAACTGGCACAAGTTTGTTTGACGCAACTGGCACAAGTTTGTTTGACGCAACTGGCACAAGTTTGTTTGACGCATCTGGCACAAGTTTGTTTGACGCAACTGGCAAAAGTTTGTTCGACACAACTGGCACAAGTTTGTTCGACACAACTGGCACAAGTTTGTTTGATGCAATTGGCACAAGTTTGTTCTACTCAACTGGCACAAGTTTGTTCTATGCAACTGGCACTAGTTTGTTTTATGCAACTGGCAAAAGTTTGTTTGACGCAACTGGCACAAGTTTGTTTGATGCAACAGGCACAAGTTTGTTCGACTCAACTGGCACAAGGTTGTTCTACGCAACTGGCACAAGCTTGTTCTAAGCAACTGGCACAAATTTGTTTGACGTAACTGGCGCAAGTTTGTTCGACGCAACTGGCACAAGTTTGTTCGACGCAACTGGCAAAAGCTTGTTCGATGCAACTGGCACAAGTTTGTTTAACGCAACTGGCACAAGCTTGTTAGACCCAACTGGCACAAGTTTGTTTGACTCAACTGGCACAAGTTTGTTCGACGCAACTGGCACAAGTTTGTTTGACGCAACTGGCACAAGTTCGTTTGACGCAACTGGCACAAGGTTCTTCTACGCAAATGGCACAAGTTTGTTTGACGCAACTGGCACAAGTTTGTTCTACGCAACTGGCACAAGTTTGTTTGACGCAACTGGCACAAGTTTGGTTGACGCAACTGGCACAAGTTTGTTAGACACAACTGGCACCAGTTTGTTCGACGTAACTGGCACATGTTTTTTCGACTCAGTTGGTACAAGTTTGTTTGACGCAACTGGCACAAGTTTGTTTGACGCAAGAGGCACAAGTTTGTTTGACACAACTGGCACAAGTTTGTTTGACGCAACTGGCACAAGTTTTTTTTACGCAACTGGCACAAGTTTGTTCGCCATATCTGGCACAAGTTTGTTAGACGCAACTGTCACAAGTTCGTTTGACGCAAATGGCGCAAGTTTGTTTGACGCAACTGTCACGAGTTTCTTCGACGCAACTGGCACAAGTTTGTTCGACGCAACTGGCACAAGTTTGTTTGACGCAACTGGCACAAGTTTGTTCTACGCAACTGGGACAAGTTTGTTCTATGCAACTGGCACTAGTTTGTTCTATGCAACTGGCATAAGTTTGTTTGACGCAACTGGTACAAGTTTGTTCTACGCAACTGGCACAAGTTTGTTCGACATAACTGGCACAAGTTTGTTCTACGCAAATGGCAAATGTTTGTTCTACGCATGTGGCGCAAGTTTGTTCTAGGCAACTGGCACTAGTGAGTTCTACGCAACTGGCACAAATTTGTTTGACACAACTCGCACATGTTTGTTATACCCAACTGGCACAAGTTTGTTCGACGCAACTGGCACAAGTTTGTTTGAAGCAACTGGCACAAGTTTGTTTGACATAACTAGCACAAGTTTGTTTGACGCAACTGGCACAAGTTTGTTCGACACAGCTGGAACAAGTTTGTTTAACGTAACTGGCAGAAGTTTGTTCGACCCAACTGGCACAAGTTTGTTTGACACAACTGGCACAAGTTTGTTTGACGCAACTGGCACAAGGTTGTTTTACGCAACATGTAAAAGTTTGTTCTACGCAACTGGCACAAGTTTGTTTGACGCAACTGGCACAAGTTTGTTCTATGCAACTGGCAATAGTGTGTTCGATGCAACTGGCACAAGTTTGTTCGATGCAACTGGCACAAGTTTGTTTGACGCAACTGGCACAAGTTTGTTAGACGCAACTGGCACAAGTTTGTTCAACGCAACTGGCACAAGTTTTTTTTAATCAATTGGCACAAGTTTGTTTGACGCAACTGGCACAAGTTTGTTTGACGCAACTTGCACAAGTTTGTTTGACCCAACTGGCACAAGTTTATTTGACGCAACTGGCACAAGTTTTCTCGACGCAACTGGCACAAGTTTGTTCGCCGTAACTGGCACAAGTTTGTTTGACGCAACTGGCACAAGTTTATTTGACGCAACTGGCACAAGTTTTCTCGACGCAAGTGGCACAAGTTGGTTCGCCGTAACAGGCACAAGTTTGATCGACGCAACTGTTAAAAGTTTGTTCGATGCAACTGGCACAAGTTTGTTTAACGCAACTGGCACAAGTTTGTTCGACCCAACTGGCAAAAGTTTGTTTGACTCAACTGGCACAAGTTTGTTTGACGCAACTGGCAAAAGTTTGTTTGTCGCAACTGGCACAAGTTCGTTTGACGCAACTGGCACAAGGTTCTTCTACGCAACTGGCACAAGTTTGTTTGACGCAACTGGCACAAGTTTGTTTGGCGCAACTGGCACAAGTTTGTTTGACGCAACTGGCACAAGTTTGTTTGATGCAACTGGCACAAGTTTTTTTTGATGCAACTGGCACAAGTTTGTTAGATGCAACTGGCACAAGTTTGTTTGACGTAACAGGCACAAGTTTTTTGGACTCAATTGGTACAAGTTTGTTTGACGCCTCTGGCACAAGATTGTTTGACGCAATAGACACAAGTTTGTTTGACGCAACTGGCACAAGTTTGTTTGACGCAACTGGCACAAGTTTTTTTTACGCAACTGGCACAAGTTTTCTCGAAGCAACTGGCACAAGTTAGTTCGCCGTATTTGGCACAAGTTTGTTCGACGCAAGTGGCACAAGTTTGTTTGACGCAACTGGCACAAGTTTGTTAGACGCAACTGGCACAAGTTTGTTCAACGCAACTGGCACAAGTTTTTTCGAATCAATCGGCACAAGTTTGTTTGACGCAACTGGCACAAATTTTTTTTGACACAACTAGCACAAGTTTGTTTGATGCAACTGGCACAAGTTTGTTTGACGCAACTGGCACAAGTTTATTTCACGCAACTGGCAGAACTTTTCTCGACGCAGCTGGCACAAGTTTGTTCGCCGTAACTGGCACAAGTTTGTTTGACGCAACTGGCACAAGTTTCAATGACGCAACTGGCACAAGTTTTCTCGACGCAAGTGGCACAAGTTTGTTCACCGTAATTGGCACAAGTTTGTTGGACGCAACTGGCACAAGTTTGTTCGACGCAACTGGCACAAGTTTGTTTGACGCAACTGGCAAAAGTTTCTTCGACGCAACAGGCACAAGTTTGTTCGACGCAACTGGCACAAGTTTGTTTGATGCAATTGGCACAAGTTTGTTCTACTCAACTGGCACAAGTTTGTTCTATGCAATTGGCACTAGTTTGTTTTACGCAACTGGCATATGTTTGTTTGACGCAACTGGCACAAGTTTGTTCTACCAACTAGCACAAGTTTGTTCGACTCAACTGGCACAAGGCTGTTCTACGCAACTGGCACAAGTTTGTTCTACGCAACTGGCACAAGTTTGTTCGACGCAACTGGCAGAAGTTTGTTGGATGCCACTGGCACAAGTTTGTTTGACGCAACTGGCACAAGTTTTTTTTTACGCAACTGGCACAAGTTTGTTCGCCATATCTGGCACAAGTTTGTTCGACGCAACTGTCACAAGTTCGTTCGACGCAAATGGCGCAAGTTTGTTTGACGCAACTGTCACGAGTTTCTTCGACGCAACTGGCACAAGTTTGTTCGACGCAACTGGCACAAGTTTGTTCAACGCAACTGGCACAAGTTTGTTCTACTCAACTGGGACAAGTTTGTTCTATGCAACTGGCACTAGTTTGTTCTATGCAACTGGCATAAGTTTATTCTACGCAACTGGCACAAGTTTGTTCGACACAACTGGCACAAGTTTGTTCTACGCAACTCTTACTAGTTTGTTGTACACAACTAGCACAGGTTTGTTTGACACAACTGGCACAAGTTTGTTCTACGCAAATGGCAAATGTTTGTTCTACGCAACTGACACAAGTTTGTTTGACACAACTGGCAGAAGTTTGTTCAACGCAACTGGCACAAGTTTGTTTGACGCAACTGGCACAAGTTTGTTCGACGCAACTGGCAAAAGTTTGTTTGACGCAACTGGCACAAGTTTGTTCGCCGTAACTGGCACAAGTTTGTTTGACGCAACTGGCACAAGTTTTTTTTTACGCGACTGGCACAAGTTTTCTCGAAGCAACTGGCACAAGTTTGTTCGCCATATCTGGCACAAGTTTGTTCGACGCAACTGGCACAAGTTTGTTTGATGCAACTGGCACATGTTTGTTAGACGCAACTGGCACATGTTTGTTCAACGCAACTGGCACAAGTTTTTTCGAATCAATTGGCACAAGTTTGTTTGACGCAACTGGCACAAGTTTGTTTGACGCAATTGTCACAAGTTTGTTTGACGCAACTGGCACAAGTTTGTTTGACGCAACTGGCACAAGTTTATTTGACGCAACTGGCATAACTTTTCTCGACACAACTGGCACAAGTTGGTTCGCCGTAACTGGCACAAGTTTGTTTGACGCAACTGGCACAAGTTTATTTGACGGAACTGGCACAAGTTTTCTCGACGCAAGTGGCACAAGTTTGTTAGCCGTAACTGGCACAAGTGTGTTCGACGCAACTGGCACAAGTTTGTTCGACGCAACTGGCACAAGTTTGTTTGACGCAACTGCCACAAATTTCTTCGACGCAACTGGCACAAGTTTGTTCGATGCAACTGGCACAAGTTTGTTCGACGCAACTGGCACAAGTTGCTTTGATGCAATTGGCACAAGTTTGTTGTACTCAACTGGCACAAGTTTGTTCTATGCAACTGGCACTAGTTTGTTTTACGCAACTGGCATAAGTTTGTTTGACGCAACTGGCACAAGTTTGTTCTACCAACTAGCACAAGTTTGTTTGACTCAACTGGCACAAGGTTGTTCTACGCAACTCGCACAAGTTTGTTTGACGCAACTGGCACAAGTTTGTTCGACGCAACTGGCACAAGTTTGGTGGATGCCACTGGCACTAGTTTGTTTGACGAAACAGGCCCAAGTTTTTTTGACGCAACTGGCACAAGTTTGTTACACGCAACTGGCACAAGTTTGTTCAACGCAACTGGCACAAGTTTGTTCAACGCAACTGGCACAAGTTTGTTTGACGCAACTAGCACAAGTTTATTTGACGCAACTGGCACAAGTTTTCTCGACGAAACTGGCACAAGTTTGTTCGCCGTAACTGGCACAAGTTTGTTCGACGCAACTGGCACAAGTTTGTTCGACACAACTGGCACAAGTTTGTTCTACATAACAGGCACAAGTTTGTTCTATGCAACTGGCACAAGATTGTTCTACGCATCTGGCACAAGTTTGTTCTATGCAACTGGCACTAGTTTGTTCTACGCAACAGCGACATGTTTGTTTGATGCAACTGGCACAAGTTTGTTCTATGCAACTGGCACTAGTTTGTTCTACGCAACTGGCACAAGATTGTTCTACGCATCTGGCACAAGTTTGTTCTATGCAACTGGCACTAGTTTGTTCTACGCAACAGCGACATGTTTGTTTGACGCAACTGGCACAAGTTTGTTCTATGCAACTGGCATAAGTTTGTTCTACGCAACTGGCACAAGTTTGTTCTACGCAACTGACACAAGTTTGTTCGACGCAACTGGCACAAGTTTGTTCTACGCAACTGACACAAGTTTGTTTGACACAACTAGCAGAAGTTTGTTCAGCGCAACTGGCACAAGTTTGTTTGACGTAACTGGCGCAAGTTTGTTCGACGCAACTGGCACAAGTTTGTTCGACGCAACTGGCAAAAGTTTGTTCGATGCAACTGGCACAATTTTGTTTAACGCAACTGGCACAAGTTTGTTCGACCCAACTGGCACAAGTTTGTTTGACTCAACTGGCACAAGTTTGTTCGACACAACTGGCACAAGTTTGTTTGACGCAACTGGCACAAGTTCGTTTGACGCAACTGGCACAAGGTTCTTCTACGCAACTGGCACAAGTTTGTTTGACGCAACTGGCACAAGTTTGTTCTACGCAACTGGCACAAGTTTGTTTGACGCAACTGGCACAAGTCTGTTTGACGCAACTGGCACAATTTTGTTAGACGCAACTGGCACAAGTTTGTTCGACGTAACAGGCACAAGTTTTTTCGACTCAATTGGTACAAGTTTGTTTGACGCAACTGGCACAAGTTTGTTTGACGCAACTGGCACACGTTTTTTTTTACGCAACTGGCACAAGTTTTCTCGAAGCAACTGGCACAAGTTTGTTCAACGCAAATGGCACAAGTTTGTTTGACGCAACTGGCACAAATTTCTTCGACGCAACTGGCACAAGTTTGTTTGACACAACTGGCACAAGTTTGTTTGACGCAACTGGCACAAGTTTGTTCTACGCAACTGGGACAAGTTTGTTCTATGCAATTGGCACAAGTTTGTTTGATGCAACTGGCACAAGTTTGTTTGATGCAACTGGCACAAGTTTGTTTGATGCAACTGGCACAAGTTTGTTTGATGCAACTGGCACAAGTTTGTTCTACGCAACTGGGACAAGTTTGTTCTATGCAACTGGCATAAGTTTTTTTGACGGAACTGGTACAAGTTTGTTCTACGCAACTGGCACAAGTTTGTTCGACACAACTGGCACAAGTTTGTTCTACGCAAATGGCACAAGTTTGTTTAATGCAACTGGCACAAGTTTGTTTGACACAACTAGCAGAAGTTTGTTCAACGCAACTGGCACAAGTTTGTTTGACGCAACTGGCGCAAGTTTGTTCGACGCAACTGGCACAAGTTTGTTCGACGCAACTGGCAAAAGTTTGTTCGATGCAACTGGCACAAGTTTGTTTAATGCAACTGGCACAAGTTTGTTCGACCCAACTGGCACAAGTTTGTTTGACTCAATTGGCACAAGTTTGTTCGACGCAACTGGCACAAGTTTGTTTGACGCAACTGGCACAAGTTTGTTTGACGCAACTGGCACAAGTTTGTTTGACGCAACTGCCACAAGGTTCTTCTACGCATTTGGCACAAGTTTGTTTGACGCAATTGGCACAAGTTTGTTCTACGCAACTGGCACAAGTGTGTTTGACGCAACTGGCACAAGTTTGTTTGACGTAACTGGCACAAGTCTGTTTGACGCAACTGGCACAAGTTTGTTAGACGCAACTGGCACAAGTTCGTTCGACGTAATAGGCTCAAGTTTTTTCGACTCAATTGGTACAAGTTTGTTTGACGCAACTGGCACAAGTTTGTTTGACGCAAGAGGCACAAGTTTGTTTGACGCAACTGGCACAAGTTTGTTTGACGCAACTGGCACAAGTTTTCTCGAAGCAACTAGCACAAGTTTGTTCGCCATATCTGGCACAAGTTTGTTCGACGCAACTGGCACAAGTTTGTTCAACGCAAATGGCACAAGTTTGTTTGACGCAACTGGCACAAGTTTCTTCGACGCAACTGGCAAAATTTTTTTCGACGCAACTGGCACAAGTTTGTTTGACGTAACTGGCACAAGTTTGTTCTACGTAACTGGAACAAGTTTGTTCTATGCAACTGGCACTAGTTTGTTCTATGCAACTGGCATTAGTTTGTTTGACGCAACTGGTAGAAGTTTGTTCTACGCAACTGGCACAAGTTTGTTCGACGCAACTGGCACAAGTTTGTTCTACATAACTGGCAAAAGTTTGTTCTATGCAACTGGCACAAGTTTGTTCTTCGCAACTGGCACAAGTTTGTTCTATCCAAATGGCAAATGTTTGTTCTACGCAACTGACACAAGTTTATTTGACAAAACTGGCAGAAGTTTGTTCAAAGCAACTGGCACAAGTTTGTTTGACGTAACTGGTGCAAGTTTGTTCGACGCAACTGGCACAAGTTTGTTCGACGCAACTGGCAAAAGTTTGTTCGATGCAACTGGCACAAGTTTGTTCTACGCAACTGGCACAAGTTTGTTCGACCCAACTGGCACAAGTTTGTTTGACTCAACTGGCACAAGTTTGTTTGACGCAACTGGCAAAAGTTTGTATGACACAACTGGCACAAGTTCGTTTGACGCAACTGGCACAAGGTTCTTCTACGCAACTGGCACAAGTTTGTTTGACGCAACTGGCACAAGTTTGTTTGACGCAACTGGCTCAAGTTTGTTTGACGCAACTGGCAAAATTTTTTTTGACGCAACTGGCACAAGTTTGTTCGACGTAACAGGCACAAGTTTTTTCGACTCAATTGGTACAAGTTTGTTTGACGCAACTGGCACAAGTTTGTTTGACGCAAGAGCCACAAGTTTGTATGACGCAACTGGCACAAGTTTGTTTGACGCAACTGACACAAGTTTTTTTTTGCGCAACTGGCACAAGTTTTCTCGAAGCAACTGGCACAAGTTTGTTCGCCATATCTGGCACAAGTTTGTTCGACGCAACTGGCACAAGTTTGTTTGACGCAACTGGCACAAGTTTGTTAGACGCAACTGGCACAAGTTTGTTCAACCCAACTGGCACAAGTTTTTCGAATCAATGGGCACAAGTTTGTTTGACGCAACTGGCACAAGTTTGTTTGACACAACTGGCACAAGTTTGTTTGACTCAACTGGCACAAGTTTGTTTGACGCAACTGGCACAAGTTTGTTCTACGCAACTGGCACAAGTTTGTTTGTCGCAACTGGCAAAAGTTTGTTCGACGCAACTGGCACAAGTTTGTTAGACCTAACTGGCACAAGTTTGTTCGACGTAACAGGCACAAGTTTTTTCGACTCAAGTGGTACAAGTTTGTTTGATGCAACTGGCACAAGTTTGTTTGACGCAAGAGGCACAAGTTTGTTTGACGCAACTGGCACAAGTTTGTTTGACGCAACTGGCACAAGTTTTTTTTACGCGACTGGCACAAGTTTTCTCGAAGCAACTGGCACAAGTTTGTTCGCCATATCTGGCACAAGTTTGTTCAACGCAACTGGCACAAGTTTGTTTGGCGCATTGGCACAAGTTTGTTAGATGCAACTGGCACAAGTTTGTACAACGCAACTGGCACAAGTTTTTTCGAACCAATTGGCACAAGTTTGTTTGACGCAACTGGCACAAGTTTGTTTGACACAACTGGCACAAGTTTTTTCTACGTAACTGGCACAAGTTTGTTCTACGCAACAGGCACAACTTTTCTCGACGCAACTGGCACAAGTTGGTTCGCCGTAACTGGCACAAGTTTGTTCTACGCAACTGGCACAAGTTTATTTGACGCAACTGGCACAAGTTTTCTCGACGCAAATGGCACAAGTTTGTTCGCCGTAACTGGCACAAGTTTGTTCGACGCAACTGGAACAAGTTTGTTCAACGCAACTGGCACAAGTCTGTTTGACGCAACTGGCACAAGTTTCTTCGACGCAACTGGCACAAGTTTGTTCGACGCAACTGGCACAAGTTTGTTTGATGCAATTGGCACAAGTTTGTTCTACTCAACTGGCACAAGTTTGTTCTATGCAACTGGCACTAGTTTGTTTTACGCAATTGGCATAAGTTTGTTTGACGCAACTGGCACAAGTTTGTTCTCCCAACTAGCACAAGTTTGTTCGACTCAACTAGCACAAGGTTGTTCTACGCAACTGGCACAAGTTTGTTCTACGCAACTGGCTCAAGTTTGTTTGACGCAACTGGCACAAGTTTGTTCGACGCAACTGGCACAAGTTTGTTGGATGCCACTGGCACAAGTTTGTTTGACGAAACTGGCCCAAGTTTTTTTGACGCAACTGGCACAAGTTTGTTAGACGCAACTGGCACAAGTTTGTTCGACGCAACTGGCACAAGTTTTTTCGACTCAATTGGCACAAGTTTGTTTGACACAACTGGAAGAAGTTTGTTTGACGCAACTGGCACAAGTTTGTTAGACGCAACTGGCACAAGTTTGTTTGATGCAACTGGCACAAGTTTTCTCGACGAAACTGGCACAAGTTTTCTCGACGAAACTGGCACAAGTTTGTTCGCCGTAACTGGCAAAAGTTTGTTCGACGCAACTGGCACAAGTTTGTTTGACTCAACTGGCACAAGTTTGTTCTACATAACTGGCACAAGTTTGTTCTATGCAACTGGCACAAGTTTGTTCTACGCAACTGGCACAAGTTTGTTCTACGCATCTGGCACAAGTTTGTTCTATCTAACTGGCACTACTTTGTTCTACGCAACTGGGACATGTTTGTTTGACACAACTGGCACAAGTTTGTTCTACACAACTGACACAAGTTTTTTCGACGCAACTAGCACAAGTTTGTTCTACGCAACTGACACAAGTTTGTTTGACACAACTGGCAGAAGTTTGTTCAACGCAACTGGCACAAGTTTGTTTGACGTAACTGGCGCAAGTTTGTTCAACGCAACTGGCACAAGTTTGTTCGACGCAACAGGCAAAAGTTTGTTTGATGCAAGTGGGACAAGTTTGTTTAACGCAACTGGAACAAGTTTGTTCGGCCCAACTGGCAAAAGTTTGTTTGACTCAACTGGCACAAATTTGTTCGACGCAACTGGCACAAGTTTGTTTAACGCAACTGGCACAAGTTCGTTTGACACAACTGGCACAAGGTTCTTCTACACAACTGGCATAAGTTTGTTTGACGCAACTGGCACAGGTTTGTTCTATGCAACTGGCAAAAGTTTGTTTGACGCAACTGGCACAAGTTTGTTTGACGCAACTGGCAAAAGTCTGTTTGACGCAACTGGCACTTTTGTTAGACGCAACTGGCACAAGTTTGTTCGACGTAATAGGCACAATTTTTTTCGACTCAATTGGTACAAGTTTGTTTGACGCAACTGGCACAAGTTTGTTTGACGCAAGAGGCACGAGTTTGTTTGACGCAACTGGCACAAGTTTGTTTGATGCAACTGGCACAAGTTTTTTTTTTACGCAACTGGCACAAGTTTTCTCGAAGCAACTGGCACAAGTTTGTTCGCCATATCTGGCACAAGTTTGTTCGACGCAACTGGCACAAGTTTGTTCAACTCAAATGGCACAAGTTTGTTTGACGCAACTGGCACAAGTTTCTTCGACGCAACTGGCAGAAGTTTCTTCGACGCAACTGGCACAAGTTTGTTTGACGCAACTGGCACAAGTTTGTTCTACGCAACTGGGACAAGTTTGTTCTATGCAACTGGCACTAGTTTGTTCTATGCAACTGGCATAAGTTTGTTTGACGCAACTGGCACAAGTTTGTTCTACGCAACTGGCACAAGTTTGTTTGACACAACTGGCACAAGTTTGTTCTACGCAACTCTTACTAGTTTCTTGTACACAACTGGCACAGGTTTGTTTGACACAACTGGCACAAGTTTGTTCTAAGCAAATGACAAATGTTTGTTCTACGCAACTGACACAAGTTTGTTTGACACAACTGGCAGAAGTTTGTTCAACGCAACTGGCACAAGTTTGTTTGACGTAACTGGTGCAAGTTTGTTCGACGCAACTGGCACAAGTTTGTTCGACGCAACTGGCAAAAGTTTGTTCGATGCAACTGGCACAAGTTTGTTTAACGCAATTGGCCCAAGTTTGTTCGACCCAACTGGCACAAGTTTGTTTGACTCAACTGGCACAAGTTTGTTTGACGCAACTGGCAAAAGTTTGTTTGACGCAACTGGCACAAGTTCGTTTGACGCAACTGCCACAAGGTTCTTCTACGCAACTGGCACAAGTTTTTTTGACGCAACTGGCACAAGTTTTTTTGACGCAACTGGCACAAGTTTGTTTGACGCAACTGGCACAAGTTTTTTTTGACGCAGCTGGCACACGTTTTTTAGACGCAACTGGCACAAGTTTGTTCGACGTAACAGGCACAAGTTTTTTCGACTCAATTGCTACAAGTTTGTTTGACGCAACTGGCACAAGTTTGTTTGACGCAAGAGGCACAAGTTTGTTTGACGCAAATGGCACAAGTTTGTTTGACGCAACTGGCACAAGTTTTTTCGACTCAATTGGTACAAGTTTGTTTGACGAAACTGGCACAAGTTTGTTTGACGCAAGAGGCACAAGTTTGTTTGATGCAACTGGCACAAGTTTGTTCGACGCAACTGGCAGAAGTTTTTTTTTACGCGACTGGCACAAGTTTTCTCAAAGCAACTGGCACAAGTTTGTTCGCCGTATCTGGCACAACTTTGTTTGACGCAACTGGCACAAGTTTGTTTGACGCAACTGGCACAAGTTTGTTAGACGCAACTGGCACAAGTTTGTTCAACGCAACTGGCACAAGTTTTTTCGAATCAATTGGCACAAGTTTGTTTGATGCAACTGGCACAAGTTTGTTTGACGCAACTGGCACAAGTTTGTTTGACGCAACTGGCACAAGTTTGTTTGACGCAACTGGCACAAGTTTATTTGACGCAACTGGCACATCTTTTCTCGACGCAACTGACACAAGTTGGTTCGCCGTAACTGGCACAAGTTTGTTTGACTCAACTGGCACAAGTTTATTTGACGCAACTGGCACAAGTTTTCTCGACGAAAGTGGCACAAGTTTGTTCGCCGTAACTGGCACAAGTTTGTTCGACGCAACTGGCAAAAGTTTGTTCGACGCAACTGGCACAAGTTTGTTTGACGCAACTGGCACAAGTTTGTTCGACGCAACTGGCACAAGTTTGTTCGACGCAACTGGCACAAGTTTGTTTGATGCAATTGGCACAAGTTTGTTCTACTCAACTGGCACAAGTTTGTTCTATGCAACTGACACTAGTTTGTTTTACGCAACTGGCATAAGTTTGTTTGGCGCAACTGGTACAAGTTTGTTCTACGCAACTGGCACAAGTTTGTTCGACACAACTGGCACAAGTTTGTTCTACGCAACTCTTACTAGTTTGTTGTACACAACTGGCACAGGTTTGTTTGACACAACTGGCACAAGTTTGTTCTACGCAAATGGCAAATGTTTGTTCTACGCAACTGACACAAGTTTGTTTGACACAACTGGCAGAAGTTTGTTCAACGCAACTGGCACAAGTTTGTTTGATGTAACTGGCGCAAGTTTGTTCGACGCAACTGGCACAAGTTTGTTCGACGCAACTGGCAAAAGTTTGTTCGATGCAACTGGCACAAGTTTGTTTAAAACAAATGGCACAAGTTTGTTCGACCCAACTGGCACAAGTTTGTTTGACTCAACTGGCACAAGTTTGTTTGACGCATCTGGCAAAAGTTTGTTTGACGCAACTGGCACAAGTTCGTTTGACGCAACTGGCACAAGGTTCTTCTACGCAACTGGCAAAAGTTTGTTTGACGCAACTGGCACAAGTTCGTTTGACACAACTGGCACAAGTTTGTTTGACGCAACTGGCAGAAGTTTGTTTGACGCAACTGGCACAAAGTTTGTTTGACGCAACTGGCACAAGTTTGTTCGACACATCTGGCACAAGTTTGTTAGACGCAACTAGCACAAGTTTGTTCGACTTAACTGGCACAAGGTTGTTCTACGCAACTGGCACAAGTTTGTTCTACGCAACTGGCACAAGTTTGTTTGACGCAACTGGCACAAGTTTGTTCGACGCAACTGGCACAAGTTTGTTGGATGCCACTGGCACAAGTTTGTTTGACGAAACTGGCCCAAGTTTTTTTGACGCAACTGGCACAAGTTTGTTAGACGCAACTGGCACAAGTTTGTTCGACGCAACTGGCACAAGTTTTTTCGACTCAATTGGCACAAGTTTGTTTGACGCAAATGGAACAAGTTTGTTTGACGCAACTGGCACAAGTTTGTTTGACGCAACTGGCACAAGTTTATTTGGCGCAACTGGCACAAGTTTTCTCGACGAAACTGGCACAAGTTTGTTCGCCGTAACTGGCACAAGTTTGTTCGACGCAACTGGCACAAGTTTGTTCGACGCAACTGGCACAAGTTTGTTCGACGCAACTGGCACAAGTTTGTTCAACATAACTGGCACAAGTTTGTTCTATGCAACTGGCACAAGTTTGTTCTGCGCAACTGGCACAAGTTTGTTCTACACATCTGGCACAAGTTTATTCTATGCAACTGGCACTAGTTTGTTCTACGCAACTGGGACATGTTTTTTTGATGCAACTAGCACAAGTTTGTTCTACACAACTGACACAAGTTTGTTCGACGCAACTGGCACAAGTTTGTTCTACGCAACTGACACAAGTTTGTTTGACACAACTGGCAGAAGTTTGTTCAATGTAACTGGCACAAGTTTGTTTGACGTAACTGGCGCAAGTTTGTTCGACGCAACTGGCTCAAGTTTGTTCGACGCAACTGGCAAAAGTTTGTTCGATGCAACTGGCACAAGTTTGTTTAATGCAACTGGCACAAGTTTGTTCGACCCAACTGGCACAAGTTTGTTTGACTCAACTGGCACAAGTTTGTTCGACGCAACTGGCACAAGTTTGTTTGACGCAACTGGGACAAGTTTGTTTGACGCAACTGCCACAAGGTTCTTCAACACAACTGGCACAAGTTTGTTTGACGCAACTGGCACATGTTTGTTCTACGCAACTGGCACAAGTTTGTTTGACGCAACTGGCACAAGTTTGTTTGACGTAACTGGCACAAGTTTGTTTGACGCAACTGGCACAAGTTTGTTTGACGCAACTGGCACAAGTTTGTTTGACGCAACTGGCACAAGTTTGTTTGACGCAGGAGGCACAAGTTTGTTTGACGCAACTGGCACAAGTTTGTTTGACGCAACTGGCACAAGTTTTCTCGAAGCAACTGGCACAAGTTTGTTCGCAATATCTGGCACAAGTTTGTTCGACGCAACTGGCACAAGTTTGTTCAACGCAAATGGCACAAGTTTGTTTGACGCAACTGGCACAAGTTTCTTCGACGCAACTGGCACAATTTTTTTCGACGCAACTGGCACAAGTTTGTTTGACGCAACTGGCACAAGTTTGTTCTACGTAACTGGGACAAGTTTGTTCTATGCAACTGGCACTAGTTTTTTCTATGCAACTGGCATAAGTTTGTTTGACGCAACTGGTACAAGTTTGTTCTATGCAACTGGCACAAGTTTGTTCGACACAACTGGCACAAGTTTGTTCTACGCAACTCTTACTAGTTTGTTGTACACAACTGGCACAGGTTTGTTTGACACAACTGGCACAAGTTTATTCTATGCAAATGGCAAATGTTTGTTCTACGCAACTGACACAAGTTTATTTGACACAACTGGCAGAAGTTTGTTCAAAGCAACTGGCACAAGTTTGTTTGACGTAACTGGTGCAAGTTTGTTCGACGCAACTGGCACAAGTTTGTTCGATGCAACTGGCACAAGTTTGTGTAACGCAACTGCCAAAAGTTTGTTCGACCCAACTGGCACAAGATTGTTTGACTCAACTGGCACAAGTTTGTTTGACGCAACTGGCAAAAGTTTGTTTGACGCAACTGGCACAAGATCGTTTGACGCAACTGGCACAAGGTTCTTCTACGCAACTGGCACAAGTTTGTTTGACGCAACTGGCACAAGTTTGTTTGACGCAACTAGCTCAAGTTTGTTTGACGCAACTGGCAAAAGTTTTTTTGACGCAACTGGCACAAGTTTTTTCGACTCAATTGGTACAAGTTTGTTTGACGCAACTGGCACAAGTTTGTTTGACGCAAGAGCCACAAGTTTGTATGACGCAACTGGCACAAGTTTGTTTGACGCAAGTGACACAAGTTTTTTTTTGCGCAACTGGCACAAGTTTTCTCGAAGCAACTGGCAAAAAGTTTGTTCGCCATATCTGGCACAAGTTTGTTCGACGCAACTGGCACAAGTTTGTTTGACGCAACTGGCACAAGTTTGTTAGACGCAACTGGCACAAGTTTGTTCAACCCAACTGGCACAAGTTTTTTCGAATCAATTGGCACAAGTTTGTTTGACGCAACTGGCACAAGTTTGTTTGACGCAACTGGCACAAGTTTGTTTGACTCAACTGGCACAAGTTTGTTTGACGCAACTGGCACAAGTTTATTTGACGCAACTGGCACAACTTTTCTCGACGCAGCTGGCACAAGTTTGTTCGCAGTAACTGATACAAGTTTGTTTGATGCAACTGGCACAAGTTTATTTGACGCAACTGGCACAAGTTTGTTCGCCGTAACTGGCACAAGTTAGTTTGATGCAATTGGCACAAGTTTGTTCTACTCAACGGGCACAAGTTTGTTCTATGCAACTGGCACTAGTTTGTTTTACGCAACTGGCATATGTTTGTTTGACGCAACTGGCACAAGTTTGTTCTACCAACTAGCACAAGTTTGTTCGACTCAACTGGCACAAGGTTGTTCTACGCAACTGGCACATGTTTGTTCTACGCAACTGGCACAAGTTTGTTTGACGCAACTGGCACAAGTTTGTTCAACGCAACTGGCACAAGTTTGTTGGATGCCACTAGCACAAGTTTGTTTGACGAAACTGGCACAAGTTTTTTTTTACGCAATTGGCACAAGTTTGTTAGACGCAACTGGCACAAGTTTGTTCGACGCAACTGGCACAAGTTTTTTCGACTCAAATGGCACAAGTTTGTTTGACGCAACTGGAACAAGTTTGTTTGACGCAACTGGCACAAGTTTGCTTGACGCAATTGGCACAAGTTTGTTTGACGCAACTGGCACAAGTTTATTTGACGCAACTGGCACAAGTTTGTTCGCCGTAACTGGCGCAAGTTTGTTCGACGCAACTGGCACAAGTTTGTTCAATGCAACTGGCACAAGTTTGTTCTACATAACTGGCACAAGTTTGTTCTATGCAACTGGCACAAGTTTGTTCTATGCAACTGGCACTAGTTTGTTCTACGCAACTGGGACATGTTTGTTTGACGCAACTGGCACAAGTTTGTTCTACCCAACTGACATAAGTTTGTTCGACGCAACTGGCACAAGTTTGTTCTACGCAACTGACACAAGTTTGTTTGACACAACTGGCAGAAGTTTCTTCAACGCAACTGGCACAAGTTTGTTCTACGCAACTGACACAAGTTTGTTCGACGCAACTGTCACAAGTTTGTTCTATGCAACTGGCACAAGTTTGTTTAACGCAACTGGCACAAGTTTGTTCGACCCAACTGGCACAAGTTTGTTTGACTCAACTGGCACAAGTGTGTTCGACGCAACTGGCACAAGTTTGTTTGACGCAACTGGCACAAGTTTGTTTTACGCAACTGGCACAAGGTTCTTCTACGCAACTGGCACAAGTTTGTTTGACGCAACTGGCAAAAGTTTGTTCGATGCAACTGGCACAAGTTTGTTTTACGCAACTGGCACAAGTTTGTTTGACGCAACTGGCAAAAGTTTGTTTGACGCAACTGGCACAAGGTTCTTCTACGCAACTGGCACAAGTTTGTTCTACGCTACTGGCACAAGTTTGTTTGACGCAACTGGCACAAGTTTGTTCGACGCAACTGGCACAAGTTTGTTAGACGCAACTGGCACAACTTTATTCGACGTAACAGGCACAAGTTTTTTCGACTCAATTGGTACAAGTTTGTTTGATGCAACTGGCAGAAGTTTGTTTGACGCAAGAGGCACAAGTTTGTTTGACACAACTGGCACAAGTTTGTTTGACGCAACTGGCACAAGTTTTTTTTTACGCGACTGGCACAAGTTTTCTCGAATCAACTGGCACAAGTTTGTTTGCCACATCTGGCACAAGTTTGTTCGACGCAACTGGCACAAGTTTGTTTGACGCAACTGGCACAAGTTTGTTAGACGCAACTGGCACAAGTTTGTTCAACGCAACTGGCACAAGTTTTTTCGAATTAATTGGCACAAGTTTGTTTGACGCAACTGGCACAAGTTTGTTTGACGCAACTGGCACAAGTTTGTTTGACGCAACTGGCACAAGTTTGTTTGACACAACTGGCACAAGTTTATTTGACGCAACCGGCACAACTTTTCTCGACGCAACTGGCACAAGTTGCTTTGCCGTAACTGGCACAAGTTTGTTTGACGCAACTGGCACAAGTTTATTTGACGCAACTGGCACAAGTTTTCTCGACGCAAGTGGCACAAGTTTGTTCGCCGTAACTGGCACAAGTTTGTTCGACGCAACTGGCACAAGTTTGTTCGACGCAACTGGCACAAGTTTGTTTGTCGCAACTGGCACAAGTTTCTTCGACGCAACTGGCACAAGTTTGTTCGACGCAACTGGCACAAGTTTGTTCTACTCAACTGGCACAAGTTTGTTCTACTCAACTGGCACAAGTTTGTTCTATGCAACTGGCACTAGTTTGTTTTACGCAACTGGCATAAGTTTGTTTGACGCAAATGGCACAAGTTTTTTCTACCAACTAGCACAAGTTTGTTCGACTCAACTGGCACAAGGTTGTTCTACGCAACTGGCACAAGTTTTCTCGAAGCAACTGGCACAAGTTTGTTCGCCATATCTGGCACGTTTCTTCGACGCAACTGGCACAATTTTGCTCAACGCAAATGGCACAAGTTTGTTTGACGCAACTGGCACAAGTTTCTTCGACGCAACTGGCACAAGTTTGTTTGACGCAACTGGCACAAGTTTGTTTGACGCAACTGGCACAAGTTTGTTCTACACAACTGGCACAAGTTTGTTCTATGCAACTGGCACTAGTTTGTTCTATGCAACTGGCATAAGTTTGTTTGACGCAATTGGTACAAGTTTGTTCTACGCAACTGGCACAAGTTTGTTCGACACAACTGGCACAAGTTTGTTCTACGCAACTCTTACTAGTTTGTTGTACACAACTGGCACATGTTTGTTTGACACAACTGGCACAAGTTTGTTCTACGCAAATGGCAAATGTTTGTTCTATGCAACTGACACAAGTTTGTTTGACACAACTGGCAGAAGTTTGTTCAACGCAACTGGCACAAGTTTTTTTGACGTAACTGGCGCAAGTTTGTTCGACGCAACTGGGACAAGTTTGTTCGACGCAACTGGCAAAAGTTTGTTCTATGCAACTGGCACAAGTTTGTTTAACACAACTGGCACAAGTTTGTTCGACCCAACTGGCACAAGTTTGTTTGACTCAACTGGCACAAGTTTGTTTGACGCAACTGGCAAAAGTTTGTATGACGCAACTGGCACAAGTTCGTTTGACGCAACTGGCACAAGGTTCTTCTATGCAACTGGCACAAGTTTGTTTGACGCAACTGGCACAAGTTTGTTTGACGCAACTGGCACAAGTTTGTTTGACGCAACTGGCACAAATTTGTTTGACGCAACTGGCACAAGTTTTTTTTTACGCAACTGGCACAAGTTTGTTAGATGCAACTGGCACAAGTTTGTTCGACGTAACAGGCACAAGTTTTTTCGACTCAATTGGTACAAGTTTGTTTGACGCAACTGGCACAAGTTTGTTTGACGCAAGAGGCACAAGTTTGTTTGACACAACTGGCACAAGTTTGTTTGATGCAACTGGCACAAGTTTTTTTTTATGCAACTGGCACAAGTTTTCTCGAAGCAACTGGCACAAGTTTGTTCGCCATATCTGGCACAAGTTTGTTCGACGCAACTGGCACAAGTTTGTTTGACGCAACTGGCACAAGTTTGTTAGACGCAACTGGCACAAGTTTGTTCAACGCAACTGGCTCAAGTTTTTTCGAATCAATTGGCACAAGTTTGTTTGACGCAACTGGCACAAGTTTGTTTGACGCAACTGGCACAAGTTTGTTTGACGCAACTGGCACAAGTTTGTTTGACGCAACTGGCACAAGTTTGTTTGACGCAACTGGCACAAGTTTATTTGACGCAACTGGCACAACTTTTCTCGACGCAGCTGGCACAAGTTTGTTCGCCGTAACTGGGACAAGTTTGTTTGACACAACTGGCACAAGTTTATTTGAAGCAACTGGCACAAGTTTTCTCGACGCAAGTGGCACAAGTTTGTTCGCTGTAACTGGCACAAGTTTGTTCGACGCAACTGTCACAAGTTTGTTCGACGCAACTGGCACAAGTTTGTTTGACGCAACTGGCACAAGTTTCTTCGACGCAACTGGCACAAGTTTCTTCGACGCAACTGGCAAGTTTGTTTGATGCAATTGGCACAAGTTTGTTCTACTCAACTGGCACAAGTTTGTTCTATGCAACTGGCACTAGTTTGTTTTACGCAACTGGCATATGTTTGTTCGATGCAACTAGCACAAGTTTGTTTGACGCAACTGGCACAAGTTTGTTCTACCAACTAGCACAAGTTTGTTCGACTCAACTGGCAAAAGGTTGTTTTACGCAACTGTCATAAGTTTGTTCTACGCAACTAGCACAAGTTTGTTTGACGCAACTGGCGCAAGTTTGTTCGATGCAACTGGCACAAGTTTGTTGGATGCCACTGGCACAAGTTTGTTTGACTAAACTGGCACAAGTTTTTTTGACGCAACTGGCACAAGTTTGTTAGACGCAACTGGCACAAGTTTGTTCGACGCAACTGGCACAAGTTTTTTCGACTCAAGTGGCACAAGTTTGTTTGACGCAACTGGAACAAGTTTGTTTGACGCAACTGGCACAAGTTTTTTTGACGCAACTGGCACAAGTTTATTTGACGCAACTGGCACAAGTTTTCTCGACGAAACTGGCACAAGTTTGTTCGCCGTAACTGGCACAAGTTTGTTCGACGCAACTGGCACAAGTTTGTTCGACGCAACTGGCACAAGTTTGTTCTACATAACTGGCACAAGTTTGTTCTATGCAACTGGCACAAGTTTGTTCTACGCAACTGGCACAAGTTTGTTCTACGCATCTGGCACAAGTTTGTTCTATGCAACTGGCATTAGTTTGTTCTACGCAACTGGGACATGTTTGTTTGACGCAACTGGCACAAGTTTGTTCTACCCAACTGACACAAGTTTGTTCGACGCAACTGCCACAAGTTTGTTCTACGCAACTGACACAAGTTTGTTTGACACAACTAGCAGAAGTTTTTTCAACGCAACTGGCACAAGTTTGTTTGACGTAACTGGCGCAAGTTTGTTCGACGCAACTGGCACAAGTTTGTTCGACGCAACTGGCAAAAGTTTGTTCGATGCAACTGGCACAAGTTTGTTTAACGCAACTGGCACAAGTTTGTTCGACCCAACTGAAACAAGTTTGTTTGACTCAACTGGCACAAGTTTGTTCGACGCAACTGGCACAAGTTTGTTTGACGCAACTGGCACAAGTTCGTTTGACGCAACTGGCACAAGGTTCTTCTACGCAACTGGCACAAGTTTGTTTGACGCAACTGGCACAAGTTTGTTTGACGCAACTGGCACAAGTTTGTTTGACGCAACTGGCACAAGTTTGTTTGACGCAACTGGCACAAGTTTGTTTGACGCAACTGGCACAAGTTTGTTAGATGCAACTGGCACAATTTTGTTCCATGTAACAGGCACAAGTTTTTTCGACTCAATTGGTACAAGTTTGTTTGACGCAACTGGCACAAGTTTGTTTGACGCAAGAGGCACAAGTTTGTTTGACGCAACTGGCACAAGTTTGTTTGACGCAACTGGCACAGGTTTTTTTTACGCAACTGGCACAAGTTTTCTCGAAGCAACTGGCACAAGTCTGTTCGCCATATCTGACACAAGTTTGTTCGACGCAACTGGCACAAGTTTGTTCGACGCAAATGGCACAAGTTTGTTTGACGCAACTGTCACAAGTTTGTTCGACGCAACTGGCACAAGTTTGTTCGACACAACTGGCACAAGTTTGTTTGACGCAACTGGCACAAGTTTGTTCTACGCAACTGGGACAAGTTTGTTCTATGCAACTGGCACTAGTTTGTTCTATGCAACTGGCATAAGTTTATTTGACGCAACTGGTACAAGTTTGTTCTACGCAACTGGCACAAGTTTGTTCGACACAACTGGCACAAGTTTGTTCTACGTAAATCTTACTAGTTTGTTGTACACAACTGGCACAGGTTTGTTTGACAGAACTGGCACAAGTTTGTTCTACGCAAATGGCAAATGTTTTTTCTACGCATGTGGCACAAGTTTGTTCTATGCAACTGGCACTAGTTTGTTCTACGCAACTGGCACAAATTTTTTTGACACAACTGGCACATGTTTGTTCTACCCAACTGGCACAAGTTTGTTCGACGCAACTGGCACAAGTTTGTTTGATGCAACTGGCACAAGTTTGTTTGACACAACTGCCACAAGTTTGTTCTAAGCAACTGGCACAAGTTTGCTCGACGGAACTGGCGCAAGTTTGTTCGACGCAACTGGCACAAGTTTGTTTGACGCAACTGGCACAAGTTTATTCGACGCAACTGGAACAAGTTTGTTTAAAGTAAAAGGCACAAGTTTGTTCGAACCAACTGGCACAAGTTTGTTTGACACAACTGGCACAAGTTTGTTTGACGCAACTGGCACAAGGTTGTTCTACGCAACATGTACAAGTTTGTTCTACGCAACTGGCACAAGTTTGTTTGACGCAACTGGCACTAGTGTGTTCGATGCAACTGGCACAAGTTTGTTCGACGCTACTGGCACAAGTTTGTTTGACGCAACTGGCACAAGTTTGTTTGACGCAACTGGCACAAGTTTGTTCAACGCAACTGGCACAAGTTTTTTTTAATCAATTGGCACAAGTTTGTTTGACGCAACTGGCACAAGTTTGTTTGACGCAACTGGCACAAGTTTGTTTGACGTAACTGGCACAAGTTTATTTGACGCAACTGGCACAAGTTTTCTCGACGAAACTGGCACAAGTTTGTTTGCCGTAACTGGCACAAGTTTGTTCCACGCAACTGGCACAAGTTTGTTTGACGCAAATGGCACAAGTTTGTTCTACATAACTGGCACAAGTTTGTTCTATGCAACTGGCACAAGTTTGTTCTGCTCAACTGGCACAAGTTTGTTCTACGCATCTGGCACAAGTTTGTTCTATGCAACTGGCACTAGATTGTTCTACGCAACTGGCACAAGTTTGTTTGACGCAACTGGCACAAATTTGTTCTACCCAACTGGCACAAGTTTGTTTGACACAATTGGCAGAAGTTTGTTCAACGCAACTGGCACAAGTTTGTTCGAAGCAACTGGCGCAAGTTTTTCGACGCAACTAGCACAAGTTTGTTCGACGCAACTGGCAAAAGTTTGTTCGATGCAACTGGCACAAGTTTGTTTAACGCAACTGGCACAAGTTTGTTTGACGCAACTGGCAAAAGGTTCTTCTACGCAATTGGCACAAGTTTGTTCTACGCAACTGGCACAAGTTTGTTTGACGCAACTGGCACAAGTTTGTTCGACGCAACTGGCACAAGTTTGTTAGACGCAACTGGCACAAGTTTGTTCGACGTAACAGGCACAAGTTTTTTCGACTCAATTGGTACAAGTTTGTTTGACGCAAGAGGCACAAGTTTGTTTGACGCAACTGGCACAAGTTTGTTTGACGCAACTGGCAAAAGTTTTCTTTTACGCGACTGGCACAAGTTTTCTCGAAGCAACTGGCACAAGTTTGTTTGCCATATCTGGCACAAGTTTGTTTGACGCAACTGGCACAAGTTTGTTTGACACAACTGGCACAAGTTTGTTAGACGCGACTGGCACAAGTTTGTTCAACGCAACTGGCACAAGTTTTTTCAAATCAATTGGCACAAGTTTGTTTGACGCAACTGGCACAAGTTTGTTTGACGCAACTGGCACAAGTTTGTTTGACGCAACTGGCACAAGTTTGTTTGACGCAACTGGCACAAGTTTATTTGACGCAACTGGCACAACTTTTCTCGACGCAACTGGCACAAGTTGGTTCGCCGTAACTGGCACAAGTTTGTTTGACGCAACTGGCACAAGTTTATTTGACGCAACTGGCACAAGTTTTCTCGACGCAAGTGGCACAAGTTTGTTCGCCGTAACTGGCACAAGTTTGTTCGACGCAACTGGCACAAGTTTGTTCGACGCAACTGGCACAAGGTTGTTCGACGCAACTGGCACAAGTTTGTTTGACGCAACTGGCACAAGTTTCTTCGACGCAACTGGCACAAGTTTGTTCGACGCAACTGGCACAAGTTTGTTTGATGCAATTGGCACAAGTTTGTTCACCTCAACTGGCACAAGTTTGTTCTATGCAACTGTCACTAGTTTGTTTTACGCAACTGGCATAAGTTTGTTTGACGCAACTGGCACAAGTTTGTTCTACCAACTAGCATAAGTTTGTTCGACTCAACTGGCACAAGGTTGTTCTACGCAACTGGCACAAGTTTTCTCGAAGCAACTGGCACAAGTTTGTTCGACGGAACTGGCACAAGTTTGTTCAACGCAAATGGCACAAGTTTATTTGACGCTACTGGCACAAGTTTCTTCGACGCAACTGGCACAAGTTTGTTCGACGCAACTGGCACAAGTTTGTTTGATGCAACTGGCACAAGTTTGTTCTACGCAACTGGGACATGTTTGTTTGAAGCAATTGGCACAAGTTTGTTCTTCACAACTGACACAAGTTTGTTCGACGCAACTGGCACAAGTTTGTTCTACGTAACTGACACAAGTTTGTTAGACACAACTGGCAGAAGTTTGTTCAACGCAACTGGCACAAGTTTGTTTGACGTAACTGGCACAAGTTTGTTTGACGCAACTGGCACAAGTTTGTTCGAAGCAACTGGCAAAAGTTTGTTCGATGCAACTGGCACAAGTTTGTTTAACGCAACTGGCACAAGTTTGTTCGACCCAACTGGCACAAGTTTGTTTGACTCAACTGGCACAAGTTTGTTTGACGCAACCGGCAAAAGTTTGTTTCACGCAACTGGCACAAGTTCGTTTGACGCAACTGGCACAAGGTTCTTCTACGCAACTGGCACAAGTTTGTTTGACGCAACTGGCACAAGTTTGTTTGACGCAACTGGCACAAGTTTGTTTGACGTAACTGGCACAAGTTTTTTTTGACGCAACTGGCGCAAGTTTGTTACACGCAACTGGCACAAGTTTGTTCGACGTAACAGGCACAAGTTTTTTCGACTCAATTGGTACAAGTTTGTTTGACGCAACTGGCACAAGTTTGTTTGATGCAACTGGCACAAGTTTTCTCGAGGCAAGTGGCACAAGTTTGTTCGCCGTAACTGGCACAAGTTTGTTCGACGCAACTGGCACAAGTTTGTTCGACGCAACTGGCACAAGTTTGTTTGACGCAACTGGCACAATTTTCGTCGACGCAACTGGCACAAGTTTGTTCGACGCAACTGGCACAAGTTTGTTTGATGCAATTGGCACAAGTTTGTTCTACTCAACTGGCACAAGTTTGTTCTATGCAACTGGCACTAGTTTGTTTTACGCAACTGGCATATGTTTGTTTGACGCAACTGGCACAAGTTTGTTCTACCAACTAGCACAAGTTTGTTCGACTCAACTGGCACAAGGGTGTTCTACGCAATTGGCACAAGTTTGTTCTACGCAACTGGCACAAGTTTGTTTGACGGAACTGGCACAAGTTTTTTTGACGCAACTGGCACAAGTTTGTTAGACGCAACTGGCACAAGTTTGTTTGACGCAACTGGCACAAGTTTTTTCGACTCAAGTGGCACAAGTTTGTTTGACGCAATTGGAACAAGTTTGTTTGATGCAACTGGCACAAGTTTGTTTGATGCAACTGGCACAAGTTTGTTCTACGCAACTGGGACATGTTTGTTTGACGCAACTGGCACAAGTTTGTTCTACCCAACTGACATAAGTTTGTTCGACGCAACTGGCACAAGTTTGTTCTACGCAACTGACACAAGTTTGTTTGACACAACTGGCAGAAGTTTGTTCAATGCAACTAGCACAAGTTTGTTTGACGTAACTGGCGCAAGTTTGTTCGACGCAACTGGCGCAAGTTTGTTCGACGCAACTGACAAAAGTTTGTTCTACATAACTTTCACAAGTTTGTTCTATGCAACTGGCACAAGTTTGTTCTACGCAACTGGCACAAGTTTGTTCTACGCATCTGGCACAAGTTTGTTCTATGCAACTGGCACTAGTTTGTTCTACGCAACTGGGACATGTTTGTTTGACGCAACTGGCACAAGTTTGTTCTACCCAACTGACATAAGTTTGTTCGACGCAACTGGCACAAGTTTGTTCTACGCAACTGACACAAGTTTGTTTGACACAACTGGCAGAAGTTTGTTCAACGCAACTGGCACAAGTTTGTTTGACATAACTGGCGCAAGTTTGTTCGACGCAACTGGCAAAAGTTTGTTCGATGCAACTGGCACAAGTTTGTTTAACGCAACTGGCACAAGTTTGTTCGACCCAACTGGCACAAGTTTGTTTGACTCAACTGGCACAAGTGTGTTTGACGCAACTGGCACAAGTTTGTTTGACGCAACTGGCACAAGTTCGTTTGACGCAACTGGCACAAGTTTCTTCTACGCAACTGGCACAAGTTTGTTTGACGCAACTGGCACAAGTTTGTTCGATGCAACTGGCACAAGATTGTTTAACGCAACTGGCACAAGTTTGTTTGACGCAACTGGCACAAGTTTGTTTGACGCAACTGGCACAAGGTTCTGCGCAACTGGCACAAGTTTGTTCTACGCAACTGGCACAAGTTTGTTTGGCGCAACTGGCACAAGTTTGTTCGACGCAACTGGCACAAGTTTGTTAGACGCAACTGGCACAACTTTATTCGACGTAACAGGCACAAGTTTTTTCGACTTAATTGGTACAAGTTTAATGATGCAACTGGCACAAGTTTGTTTGACGCAAGAGGCACAAGTTTGTTTGACGCAACTGGCACAAGTTTGTTTGACGCAAATGGCACAAGTTTTTTTTTACGCGACTGGCACAAGTTTTCTCGAAGCAACTGGCACAAGTTTGTTTGCCATATCTGGCACAAGTTTGTTCGACGCAATTGGCACAAGTTTGTTTGACGCAACTGGCATAAGTTTGTTATACGCAACTGGCACAAGTTTGTTCAATGCAACTGGCACAAGTTTTTTCGAATCAATTGGCACAAGTTTGTTTGACGCAACTGGCACAAGTTTGTTTGACGCAACTGGCACAAGTTTGTTTGACGCAACTGGCACAAGTTTGTTTGACGCAACTGGCACAAGTTTATTTGACGCAACTGGCACAACTTTTCTCCACGCAGCTGGCACAAGTTTGTTCGCCGTAACTGGCACAAGTTTGTTTGACGCAACTGACACAAGTTTATTTGACACAACTGGCACAAGTTTTCTCGACGCAAGTGGCACAAGTTTGTTCGCCGTAACTGGCACAAGTTTGTTCGACGCAACTGGCACAAGTTTGTTCGACGCAACTAGCACAAGTTTGTTTGACGCAACTGGCACAAGTTTCTTCGACGTAACTGGCACAAGTTTGTTCGACGCAACTGGCACAAGTTTGTTTGATGCAATTGGCACAAGTTTGTTCTACTCAACTGGCACAAGTTTCTTCTATGCAACTGGCACTAGTTTGTTTTATGCAACTGGCATATGTTTGTTTGACGCAACTGGCACAAGTTTGTTCTACCAACTAGCACAAGTTTGTTCGACTCAACTGGCACAAGGTTGTTCTACGCAACTGGCACAAGTTTGTTCTACGCAACTGGAACAAGTTTGTTTGACGCAACTAGCACAAGTTTGTTCGACGCAACTGGCACAAGTTTGTTGGATGCCACTGGCACAAGTTTGTTTGACGAAACTGGCACAAGTTTTTTTGACGCAACTGACACAAGTTTGTTAGATGCAACTGGCACAAGTTTGTTCGACGCAACTGGCACAAGTTTTTTCGACTCAAGTGGCACAAGTTTGTTTGACGCAACTGGAACAAGTTTGTTTGACGCAACTGGCACAAGTTTGTTTGACGCAACTGGCACAAGTTTGTTTGACGCAACTGGCACAAGTTTATTTGACGCAACTGGCACAAGTTTGTTCGCCGTAACTGGCACAAGTTTGTTCAACGCAACTGGCACAAGTTTGTTCGACGCAACTGGCACAGGTTTGTTCTACATAACTGGCACAAGTTTGTTCTATGCAACTGGCACAAGTTTGTTCTACGCAACTGGCACAAGTTTGTTCTACGCATCTGGCACAAGTTTGTTCTATGCAACTGGCACTAGTTTGTTTTATGCAACTGGCATAAGTTTGTTTGACGCAACTGGCACATGTTTGTTCTACCCAACTGACATAAGTTTGTTCGACGCAACTGGCACAAGTTTGTTCTACGCAACTGACACAAGTTTGTTTGACACAACTGGCAGAAGTTTGTTCAACGCAACTGGCACAAGTTTGTTTGACGTAACTGGCGCAAGTTTGTTCGATGCAACTGTCACAAGTTTGTTCGACGCAACTGGCAAAAGTTTGTTCGATGCAACTGGCACAAGTTTGTTTAACGCAACTGACACAAGTTTGTTCGACCCAACTGGCACAAGTTTGTTTGACGCAACTGGCACAAGTTCGTTTCACGCAACTGGCACAAGCTTGTTCTACGCAACTGGCACAAGTTTGTTTGACGCAACTGGCACAAGTTTGTTTATCGCAACTGGCACAAGTTTGTTTGACGCAACTGGCAAAAGTTTGTTAAACGTAACTGGCACAATTTTGTTCGACATAACTGGCACAAGTTTTTTCGACTCAATTGGTACAAGTTTGTTTGACGGAACTGGCACAAGTTTGTTTGACGCAAGAGGCACGAGTTTGTTTGACGCAACTGGCTCAAGTTTGTTTGACGCAACTGGCACAAGTTTTTTTTTACGCAACTGGCACAAGTTTTCTCGAAGCAACTGGCACAAGTTTGTTCGCCATATCTGGCACAAGTTTGTTCGACGCAACTGGCACAAGGTTCTTCTACGCAACTGGCACAAGTTTGTTTGACGCAACTGGCACAAGTTTGTTCGACGCAACTGGCAAAAGTTTGTTCGATGCAACTGGCACAAGTTTGTTTAAAACAAATGGCACAAGTTTGTTCGACCCAACTGGCACAAGTTTGTTTGACTCAACTGGCACAAGTTTGTTTGACGCATCTGGCAAAAGTTTGTTTGACGCAACTGGCACAAGTTCGTTTGACGCAACTGGCACAAGTTCGTTTGACGCAACTGGCACAAGGTTCTTCTACGCAACTGGCAAAAGTTTGTTTGACGCAACTGGCACAAGTTCGTTTGACACAACTGGCACAAGTTTGTTTGACGCATCTGGCAGAAATTTGTTTGACGCAACTGGCACAAGTTTGTTTGACGCAACTGGCAAAAGTTTGTTCGACACATCTGGCACAAGTTTGTTAGACGCAACTGGCACAAGTTTGTTTGACGTAACAGGCACAAGTTTTTTCGACTCAGTTGGTACAAGTTTGTTTGACGCAACTGGCACAAGTTTGTTTGACGCAAGAGGCGCAAGTTTGTTTGACGCAACTGGCACAAGTTTGTTTGACGCAACTGGCACAAGTTTTTTTTTACGCAAGTGGCACAAGTTTTCTTGAAGCATCTGGCACAAGTTTTTCGCCATATCTGGCACAAGTTTGTTCGACGCAACTGGCACAAGTTTGTTTGACGCAACTGGCACAAGTTTGTTAGACGCAACTGGCACAAGTTTGTTCAACGCAACTGGCACAAGTTTTTTCGAATCAATTGGCACAAGTTTGTTTGACGCAACTTGGCACAAGTTTGTTTGACGCAACTGGCACAAGTTTGTTTGACGCAACTGGCACAAGTTTGTTTGACGCAACTGGCACAAGTTTATTTGACGCAACTGGCACAACTTTTCTCGACGCAGCTGGCACAAGTTTGTTCGCCGTAACTGGCACAAGTTTGTTTGACGCAACTGACACAAGTTTATTTGACGCAACTGGCACAAGTTTTCTCGACGCAAGTGGCACAAGTTTGTTCGCCGTAACTGGCACAAGTTTGTTCGACGCAACTGGCACAAGTTTGTTCGACGCAACTAGCACAAGTTTGTTTGACGCAACTGGCACAAGTTTCTTCGACGTAACTGGCACAAGTTTGTTCGACGCAACTGGCACAAGTTTGTTTGATGCAATTGGCACAAGTTTGTTCTACTCAACTGGCACAAGTTTCTTCTATGCAACTGGCACTAGTTTGTTTTATGCAACTGGCATATGTTTGTTTGACGCAACTGGCACAAGTTTGTTCTACCAACTAGCACAAGTTTGTTCGACTCAACTGGCACAAGGTTGTTCTACGCAACTGGCACAAGTTTGTTCTACGCAACTGGAACAAGTTTGTTTGACGCAACTGGCACAAGTTTGTTCGACGCAACTGGCACAAGTTTGTTGGATGCCACTGGCACAAGTTTGTTTGACGAAACTGGCACAAGTTTTTTTGACGCAACTGGCACAAGTTTGTTAGATGCAACTGGCACAAGTTTGTTCGACGCAACTGGCACAAGTTTTTTCGACTCAAGTGGCACAAGTTTGTTTGACGCAACTGGAACAAGTTTGTTTGACGCAACTGGCACAAGTTTGTTTGACGCAACTGGCACAAGTTTGTTTGACGCAACTGGCACAAGTTTATTTGACGCAACTGGCACAAGTTTGTTCGCCGTAACTGGCACAAGTTTGTTCAACGCAACTGGCACAAGTTTGTTCGACGCAACTGGCACAAGTTTGTTCTACATAACTGGCACAAGTTTGTTCTATGCAACTGGCACAAGTTTGTTCTACGCAACTGGCACAAGTTTGTTCTACGCATCTGGCACAAGTTTGTTCTATGCAACTGGCACTAGTTTGTTTTATGCAACTGGCATAAGTTTGTTTGACGCAACTGGCACATGTTTGTTCTACCCAACTGACATAAGTTTGTTCGACGCAACTGGCACAAGTTTGTTCTACGCAACTGACACAAGTTTGTTTGACACAACTGGCAGAAGTTTGTTCAACGCAACTGGCACAAGTTTGTTTGACGTAACTGGCGCAAGTTTGTTCGACGCAACTGTCACAAGTTTGTTCGACGCAACTGGCAAAAGTTTGTTCGATGCAACTGGCACAAGTTTGTTTAACGCAACTGACACAAGTTTGTTCGACCCAACTGGCACAAGTTTGTTTGACGCAACTGGCACAAGTTCGTTTCACGCAACTGGCACAAGCTTGTTCTACGCAACTGGCACAAGTTTGTTTGACGCAACTGGCACAAGTTTGTTTATCGCAACTGGCACAAGTTTGTTTGACGCAACTGGCAAAAGTTTGTTAAACGTAACTGGCACAATTTTGTTCGACGTAACTGGCACAAGTTTTTTCGACTCAATTGGTACAAGTTTGTTTGACGGAACTGGCACAAGTTTGTTTTGACGCAAGAGGCACGAGTTTGTTTGACGCAACTGGCTCAAGTTTGTTTGACGCAACTGGCACAAGTTTTTTTTTACGCAACTGGCACAAGTTTTCTCGAAGCAACTGGCACAAGTTTGTTCGCCATATCTGGCACAAGTTTGTTCGACGCAACTGGCACAAGGTTCTTCTACGCAACTGGCACAAGTTTGTTTGACGCAACTGGCACAAGTTTGTTTGACGCAACTGGCACAAGTTTGTTTGACGCAACTGGCACAAGTTTGTTTGACGCAACTGGCACAAGTTTGTTTGACGCAACTGGCACAAGTTTGTTAGATGCAACTGGCACAATTTTGTTCCATGTAACAGGCACAAGTTTTTTCAACTCAATTGGTACAAGTTTGTTTGACGCAACTGGCACAAGTTTGTTTGACGCAAGAGGCACAAGTTTGTTTGACGCAACTGGCACAAGTTTGTTTGACGCAACTGGCACAGGTTTTTTTTACGCAACTGGCACAAGTTTTCTCGAAGCAACTGGCACAAGTTTGTTCGCCATATCTGACACAAGTTTGTTCGACGCAACTGGCACAAGTTTGTTCGACGCAAATGGCACAAGTTTGTTTGACGCAACTGTCACAAGTTTGTTCGACGCAACTGGCACAAGTTTGTTCGACACAACTGGCACAAGTTTGTTTGACGCAACTGGCACAAGTTTGTTCTACGCAACTGGGACAAGTTTGTTCTATGCAACTGGCACTAGCTTGTTCTATGCAACTGGCATAAGTTTATTTGACGCAACTGGTACAAGTTTGTTCTACGCAACTGGCACAAGTTTGTTCGACACAACTGGCACAAGTTTGTTCTACGCAAATCTTACTAGTTTGTTGTACACAACTGGCACAGGTTTGTTTGACACAACTAGCACAAGTTTGTTCTACGCAAATGGCAAATGTTTTTTCTACGCATGTGGCACAAGTTTGTTCTATGCAACTGGCACTAGTTTGTTCTACGCAACTGGCACAAATTTTTTTGACACAACTGGCACATGTTTGTTCTACCCAACTGGCACAAGTTTGTTCGACGCAACTGGCACAAGTTTGTTTGATGCAACTGGCACAAGTTTGTTTGACGCAACTGCCACAAGTTTGTTCTAAGCAACTGGCACAAGTTTGCTCTACGTAACTGACACAAGTTTGTTAGACACAACTGGCAGAAGTTTGTTCAACGCAACTGGCACAAGTTTGTTTGACGTAACTGGCACAAGTTTGTTTGACGCAACTGGCACAAGTTTGTTCGAAGCAACTGGCTAAAGTTTGTTCGATGCAACTGGCACAAGTTTGTTTAACGCAACTGGCACAAGTTTGTTCGACCCAACTGGCACAAGTTTGTTTGACTCAACTGGCACAAGTTTGTTTGACGCAACCGGCAAAAGTTTGTTTCACGCAACTGGCACAAGTTCGTTTGACGCAACTGGCACAAGGTTCTTCTACGCAACTGGCACAAGTTTGTTTGACGCAACTGGCACAAGTTTGTTTGACGCAACTGGCACAAGTTTGTTTGACGCAACTGGCACAAGTTTGTTTGACGTAACTGGCACAAGTTTATTTTGACGCAACTGGCGCAAGTTTGTTAGACGCAACTGGCACAAGTTTGTTCGACGTAACAGGCACAAGTTTTTTCGACTCAATTGGTACAAGTTTGTTTGACGCAACTGGCACAAGTTTGTTTGATGCAACTGGCACAAGTTTTCTCGAGGCAAGTGGCACAAGATTGTTCGCCGTACCTGGCACAAGTTTGTTCGACGCAACTGGCACAAGTTTGTTCGACGCAACTGGCACAAGTTTGTTTGACGCAACTGGCACAATTTTCTTCGACGCAACTGGCACAAGTTTGTTCGACGCAACTGGCACAAGTTTGTTTGATGCAATTGGCACAAGTTTGTTCTACTCAACTGGCACAAGTTTGTTCTATGCAACTGGCACTAGTTTGTTTTACGCAACTGGCATATGTTTGTTTGACGCAACTGGCACAAGTTTGTTCTACCAACTAGCACAAGTTTGTTCGACTCAACTGGCACAAGGGTGTTCTACGCAATTGGCACAAGTTTGTTCTACGCAACTGGCACAAGTTTGTTTGACGGAACTGGCACAAGTTTTTTTGACGCAACTGGCACAAGTTTTTTAGACGCAACTGGCACAAGTTTGTTTGACGCAACTGGCACAAGTTTTTTCGACTCAAGTGGCACAAGTTTGTTTGACGCAATTGGAACAAGTTTGTTTGATGCAACTGGCACAAGTTTGTTTGATGCAACTGGCACAAGTTTGTTCTACGCAACTGGGACATGTTTGTTTGACGCAACTGGCACAAGTTTGTTCTACCCAACTGACATAAGTTTGTTCGACTCAACTGGCACAAGTTTGTTCTACGCAACTGACACAAGTTTGTTTGACACAACTGGCAGAAGTTTGTTCAATGCAACTAGCACAAGTTTGTTTGACGTAACTGGCGCAAGTTTGTTCGACGCAACTGGCGCAAGTTTGTTCGACGTAACTGACACAAGTTTGTTCTACATAACTTTCACAAGTTTGTTCTATGCAACTGGCACAAGTTTGTTCTACGCAACTGGCACAAGTTTGTTCTACCCATCTGGCACAAGTTTGTTCTATGCAACTGGCACTAGTTTGTTCTACGCAACTGGGACATGTTTGTTTGACGCAACTGGCACAAGTTTGTTCTACCCAACTGACATAAGTTTGTTCGACGCAACTGGCACAAGTTTGTTCTACGCAACTGACACAAGATTGTTTGACACAACTGGCAGAAGTTTGTTCAACGCAACTGGCACAAGTTTGTTTGACATAACTGGCGCAAGTTTGTTCGACGCAACTGGCAAAAGTTTGTTCGATACAACTGGCACAAGTTTGTTTAACGCAACTGGCACAAGTTTGTTCGACCCAACTGGCACAAGTTTGTTTGACTCAACTGGCACAAGTGTGTTCGACGCAACTGGCACAAGTTTGTTTGACGCAACTGGCACAAGTTCGTTTGACGCAACTGGCACAAGGTTCTTCTACGCAACTGGCACAAGTTTGTTTGACGCAACTGGCACAAGTTTGTTCGATGCAACTGGCACAAGTTTGTTTAACGCAACTGGCACAAGTTTGTTTGACGCAACTGGCACAAGTTTGTTTGACGCAACTGGCACAATGTACTGCGCAACTGGCACAAGTTTGTTCTACGCAACTGGCACAAGTTTGTTTGGCGCAACTGGCACAAGTTTGTTCGATGCAACTGGCACAAGTTTGTTAGACGCAACTGGCACAACTTTATTCGACGTAACAGGCACAAGTTTTTTTGACTTAATTGGTACAAGTTTAATGATGCAACTGGCATAAGTTTGTTTGACGCAAGAGGCACAAGTTTGTTTGACGCAACTGGCACAAGTTTGTTTGACGCAAATGGCACAAGTTTTTTTTTACGCGACTGGCACAAGTTTTCTCGAAGCAACTGGCACAAGTTTGTTTGCCATATCTGGCACAAGTTTGTTCGACGCAACTGGCACAAGTTTGTTTGACGCAACTGGCATAAGTTTGTTAGACGCAACTGGCACAAGTTTGTTCAATGCAACTGGCACAAGTTTTTTCGAATCAATTGGCACAAGTTTGTTTGACGCAACTGGCACAAGTTTGTTTGACGCAACTGGCACAAGTTTGTTTGACGCAACTGGCACAAGTTTGTTTGACGCAACTGGCACAAGTTTATTTGACGCAACTGGCACAACTTTTCTCCACGCAACTGGCACAATTTGGTTTGCCGTAACTGGCACAAGTTTGTTTGACGTAACTGGCACAAGTTTATTTGACGCCACTGGCACAAGTTTTCTCGACGCAAGTGGCACAAGTTTTTTCGCCGTAACTGGCACAAGTTTGTTCGACGCAACTGGCACAAGTTTGTTCGACGCAACTGGCACAAGTTTGTTTGACGCAACTGGCACAAGTTTCTTCGACGCAGCTGGCACTAGTTTGTTTTACGCAACTGGCATAAGTTTGTTTGACGCAACTGGTACAAGTTTGTTCTACGCAACTGGCACAAGTTTGTTCGACACAACTGGCACAAGTTTGTTCTACGCAACTCTTACTAGTTTGTTGTACACAACTGGCACAGGTTTGTTTGACACAACTCGCACAAGTTTGTTCTATGCAAATGGCAAATGTTTGTTCTACGCAACTGACACAAGTTTGTTTGACACAACTGGCAGAAGTTTGTTCAACGCAACTGGCACAAGTTTGTTTGATGTAACTGGCGCAAGTTTGTTCGACGCAACTGGCACAAGTTTGTTCGACGCAACTGGCAAAAGTTTGTTCGATGCAACTGGCACAAGTTTGTTTAAAACAAATGGCACAAGTTTGTTCGACCCAACTGGCACAAGTTTGTTTGACTCAACTGGCACAAGTTTGTTTGACGCATCTGGCAAAAGTTTGTTTGACGCAACTGGCACAAGTTCGTTTGACGCAACTGGCACAAGGTTCTTCTACGCAACTGGCAAAAGTTTGTTTGACGCAACTGGCACAAGTTCGTTTGACACAACTGGCACAAGTTTGTTTGACGCAACTGGCAGAAGTTTGTTTGACGCAACTGGCACAAGTTTGTTTGACGCAACTGGCACAAGTTTGTTCGACACATCTGGCACAAGTTTGTTAGACGCAACTGGCACAAGTTTGTTCGACGTAACAGGCACAAGTTTTTTCGACTCAATTGGTACAAGTTTGTTTGACGCAACTGGCACAAGTTTGTTTGACGCAAGAGGCGCAAGTTTGTTTGACGCAACTGGCACAAGTTTGTTTGACGCAACTGGCACAAGTTTTTTTTTACGCAAGTGGCACAAGTTTTCTTGAAGCATCTGGCACAAGTTTGTTCGCCATATCTGGCACAAGTTTGTTCGACGCAACTGGCACAAGTTTGTTTGACGCAACTGGCACAAGTTTGTTAGACGCAACTGGCACAAGTTTGTTCAACGCAACTGGCACAAGTTTTTTCGAATCAATTGGCACAAGTTTGTTTGACGCAACTTGGCACAGGTTTGTTTGACGCAACTGGCACAAGTTTGTTTGACGCAACTGGCACAAGTTTGTTTGACGCAACTGGCACAAGTTTGTTCTACCAACTGGCACAACTTTTCTCGACGCAAGTGGCACAAGTTTGTTCGCCGTAACTGGCACAAGTTTGTTCGACGCAACTGGCACAAGTTTGTTCAACGCAACTAGCACAAGTTTGTTTGACGCAACTGGCACAAGTTTCTTCGACGTAACTGGCACAAGTTTGTTCGACGCAACTGGCACAAGTTTGTTTGATGCAATTGGCACAAGTTTGTTCTACTCAACTGGCACAAGTTTCTTCTATGCAACTGGCACTAGTTTGTTTTATGCAACTGGCATATGTTTGTTTGACGCAACTGGCACAAGTTTGTTCTACCAACTAGCACAAGTTTGTTCGACTCAACTGGCACAAGGTTGTTCTACGCAACTGGCACAAGTTTGTTCTACGCAACTGGAACAAGTTTGTTTGACGCAACTGGCACAAGTATGTTCGACGCAACTGGCACAAGTTTGTTGGATGCCACTGGCACAAGTTTGTTTGACGAAACTGGCACAAGTTTTTTTGACGCAACTGGCACAAGTTTGTTAGATGCAACTGGCACAAGTTTGTTCGACGCAACTGGCACAAGTTTTTTCGACTCAAGTGGCACAAGTTTGTTTGACGCAACTGGAACAAGTTTGTTTGACGCAACTGGCACAAGTTTGTTTGACGCAACTGGCACAAGTTTGTTTGACGCAACTGGCACAAGTTTATTTGACGCAACTGGCACAAGTTTGTTCGCCGTAACTGGCACAAGTTTGTTCAACGCAACTGGCACAAGTTTGTTTGACGCAACTGGCACAAGTTTGTTCTACATAACTGGCACAAGTTTGTTCTCTGCAACTGGCACAAGTTTGTTCTACGCAACTGGCACAAGTTTGTTCTACGCATCTGGCACAAGTTTGTTCTATGCAACTGGCACTAGTTTGTTTTATGCAACTGGCATAAGTTTGTTTGACGCAACTGGCACAAGTTTGTTCTACCCAACTGACATAAGTTTGTTCGACGCAACTGGCACAAGTTTGTTCTACGCAACTGACACACGTTTGTTTGACACAACTGGCAGAAGTTTGTGCAACGCAACTGGCACAAGTTTGTTTGACGTAACTGGCGCAAGTTTGTTCGACGCAACTGTCACAAGTTTGTTCGACGCAACTGGCAAAAGTTTGTTCGATGCAACTGGCACAAGTTTGTTTAACGCAACTGACACAAGTTTGTTCGACCCAACTGGCACAAGTTTGTTTGACGCAACTGGCACAAGTTCGTTTCACGCAACTGGCACAAGCTTGTTCTACGCAACTGGCACAAGTTTGTTTGACGCAACTGGCACAAGTTTGTTTATCGCAACTGGCACAAGTTTGTTTGACGCAACTGGCAAAAGTTTGTTAGACGTAACTGGCACAATTTTGTTCGACGTAACTGGCACAAGTTTTTTCGACTCAATTGGTACAAGTTTGTTTGACGGAACTGGCACAAGTTTGTTTGACGCAAGAGGCACGAGTTTGTTTGACGCAACTGGCTCAAGTTTGTTTGACGCAACTGGCACAAGTTTTTTTTTACGCAACTGGCACAAGTTTTCTCGAAGCAACTGGCACAAGTTTGTTCGCCATATCTGGCACAAGTTTGTTCGACGCAACTGGCACAAGTTTGTTCGACTCAAATGGCACAAGTTTGTTTGACGCAACTGGCACAAGTTTCTTCGACGCAACTGGCACAAGTTTGTTCGACGCAACTGGCACAAGTTTGTTTGACGCAACTGGCACAAGTTTGTTCTACGCAACTGGGACAAGTTAGTTCTATGCAACTGGCACTAGTTTTTTCTATGCAACTGGCATAAGTTTGTTTGACACAACTGGTACAAGTTTGTTCTACACAACTGGCACAAGTTTGTTCGACAAAACTGGCACAAGTTTGTTCTACGGAACTCTTAGTAGTTTGTTGTACACAACTGGCACAGGTTTGTTTGACACAACTGGCACAAGTTTGTTCTACGCAAATGGCAAATGTTTGTTCTATGCAACTGACCCAAGTTTGTTTGACACAACTGGCAGAAGTTTGTTCAATGCAACTGGCACAAGTTTGTTTGACGTAACTGGCGCAAGTTTGTTCGACACAACTCGCACAAGTTTGTTCGACGACACTAGCAAAAGTTTGTTCGATGCAACTGGCACAAGTTTGTTTAACGCAACTGGCACAAGTTTGCTCTACCCAACTGGCACAAGTTTTTTGACTCAACTGGCACAAGTTTGTTTGACGCAACTGGCAAAAGTTTGTTTGACGCAACTGGCACAAGTTCGTTTGACGCAACTGGCACAAGGTTCTTCTACGCAACTGGCACAAGTTTGTTTGACGCAACTGGCACAAGTTTGTTCTACGCAACTAGCACAAGTTTGTTTGACGCAACTGGCACAAGTTTGTTTGACGCAACTGGCACAAGTTTGTTCTACCAACTAGCACAAGTTTGTTCGACTCAACTGGCACAAGGGTGTTCTACGCAACTGGCACAAGTTTGTTCTACGCAACTGGCACAAGTTTGTTTGACGCAACTGGCACAAGTTTTTTCAACGCAACTGGCACAAGTTTGTTGGATGCCACTGTCACAAGTTTGTTTGACGAAACTGGCACAAGTTTTTTTGACGCAACTGGCAAAAGTTTGTTAGACGCAACTGGCACAAGTTTGTTCGACGCAACTGGCACAAGTTTTTTCGACTCAAGTGGCACAAGTTTGTTTGACGCAACTGGAACAAGTTTGTTTGACGCAACTGGCACAAGTTTGTTTGACGCAACTGGCACAAGTTTGTTTGATGCAACTGGCACAAGTTTGTTTGACGCAACTGGCACAAGTTTATTTGACGCAAGTGGCACAAGTTTGTTCGCCGTAACTGGCATAAGTTTGTTCGACGCAACTGGCACAAGTTTGTTCGACGCAACTGGCACAAGTTTGTTCTACATAACTTTCACAAGTTTGTTCTATGCAACTGGCACAAGTTTGTTCTACGCAACTATCACAAGTTTGTTCTACGCATCTGGCACAAGTTTGTTCTATGCAACTGGGACATGTTTGTTTGACGCAACTGGCACAAGTTTGTTCTACGCATCTGGCACTAGTTTGTTCTACGCAACTGGGACATGTTTGTTTGACGCAACTGGCACAAATTTGTTCTACCCAACTGACATAAGTTTGTTCGACGCAACTGGCACAAGTTTGTTCTACGCAACTGACACAAGTTTGTTTGACACAACTGGCAGAAGTTTGTTCAACGCAACTGGCACAAGTTTGTTTGACGTAACTGGCACAAGTTTGTTCGACGCAACTGTCACAAGTTTGTTCGACGCAACTGGCAAAAGTTTGTTCGATGCAACTGGCACAAGTTTGTTTAACGCAACTGGCACAAGTTTGTTCGACCCAACTGGCACAAGTTTGTTTGACTCAACTGGCACAAGTGTGTTCGACGCAACTGGCACAAGTTTGTTTGACGCAACTGGCACAAGTTCGTTTGACGTAACTGGCACAAGTTTGTTTGACGCGACTGGCACAAGTTTGTTTGACGCAACTGGCAAAAGTTTGTTCGATGCAACTGGCACAAGTTTGTTTAACGCAACTGGCACAAGTTTGTTTGACGCAACTGGCACAAGTTTGTTTGACGCAACTGGCACAAGGTTCTTCTACGCAACTGGCAGAAGTTTGTTCAACGCAACTGGCACAAGTTTGTTTGACGCAACTGGAACAAGTTTGTTCGACGCAACTGGCACAAGTTTGTTAGACGCAACTGGCACAACTTTATTCGACGTAACAGGCACAAGTTTTTTCGACTCAATTGGTACAAGTTTAATGATGCAACTGGCACAAGTTTGTTTGACGCAAGAGGCACAAGTTTGTTTGACGCAACTGGCACAAGTTAAATTGACGCAAATGGCACAAGTTTTTTTTTACGCGACTGGCACAAGTTTTCTCGAAGCAACTGGCACAAGTTTGTTTGCCATATCTGGCACAAGTTTGTTCGACGCAACTGGCACAAGTTTGCTTGACGCAACTGGCACAAGTTTGTTATACGCAACTGGTACAAGTTTGTTCAACGCAACTGGCACAAGTTTATTCGAATCAATTGGCACATGTTTGTTTGACGCAACTGGCACAAGTTTGTTTGACGCAACTGGCACAAGTTTGTTTGACGCAACTGGCACAAGTTTGTTTGACGCAACTGGCACAAGTTTATTTGACGCAACTGGCACAACTCTTCTCGACGCAACTGGCACAAGTTGGTTTGCCGTAACTGGCACAAGTTTGTTTGACGTAACTGGCACAAGTTTATTTGACGCAACTGGCAATAGTTTTCTCGACGCAAGTGGCACAAGTTTGTTCGCCGTAACTGGCACAAGTTTGTTCGACGCAACTGGCACAAGTTTGTTCGACGCAACTGGCACAAGTTTGTTTGACGCAACTGGCACAAGTTTCTTCGACGCAACTGGCACAAGTTTGTTCGACGCAACTGGCACAAGTTTGTTTGATGCAATTGGCACAAGTTTGTTCTACTCAACTGGCACAAGTTTGTTCTATGCAACTGGCACTAGTTTGTTTTACGCAACTGGCATAAGTTTTTTTGACGCAACTGGTACAAGTTTGTTCTACGCAACTGGCACAAGTTTGTTCGACACAACTGGCACAAGTTTATTCTACGCAACTCTTACTAGTTTGTTGTACACAACTGGCACAGGTTTGTTTGACACAACTGGCACAAGTTTGTTCTACGCAAATGGCAAATGTTTGTTCTACGCAACTGACACAAGTTTGTTTGACACAACTGGCAGAAGTTTGTTTAACGCAACTGGCACAAGTTTGTTTGACGTAACTGGCACAAGTTTGTTTGACGCAACTGGCACAAGTTTGTTCGTCGCAACTGGCAAAAGTTTGTTCGATGCAACTGGCACAAGTTTGCTTAACACAACTGGCACAAGTTCGTTCGACCCAACTGGCACAAGTTTGTTTGACTCAACAGGCACAAGTTTGTTTGACGCAACTGGCAAAAGTTTGTTTGACGCAACTGGCACTAGTTCGTTTGACGCAACTGGCACAAGGTTCTTCTACGCAACTGGCAAAAGTTTGTTTGACACAACTGGCACAAGTTCGTTTGACGCAACTGGCACAAGTTTGTTTGACGCAACTGGCAGAAGTTTGTTTGACGCAACTGGCACAAGTTTGTTAGACGCAACGGGCACAAGTTTTTTTGACGCAACTGGCACAAGTTTGTTAGACGCAACTGGCACAAATGTGTTCGACGTAACAGGCACAAGTTTTTTCGACTCAATTGGTACAAGTTTGTTTGACGCAACTGGCACAAGTTTGTTTGACGCAAGAGGCGCAAGTTTGTTTGACGCAACTGGCACAAGTTTGTTTGACGCATCTGGCACAAGTTTGTTCGCCATATCTTTCACAAGTTTGTTCGACGCAGCTGGCACAAGTTTGTTTGACGCAACTGGCACAAGTTTGTTAGACGCAACTGGCACAAGTTTGGTCAACGCAACTGGCACAAGTTTTTTCGAATCAATTGGCACAAGTTTGTTTGACGCAACTGGCACAAGTTTGTTTGACGCAACTGGCACAAGTTTGTTTGACGCAACTGGCACGAGTTTATTTGACGCAATTGGCACAACTTTTCTCGACGCAGCTGGCACAAGTTTGTTCGCCGTAACTGGCACAAGTTTGTTTGAGCAACTGGCACAAGTTTATTTGACGCAACTGGCACAAGTTTTCTCTACGCAAGTGGCACAAGTTTGTTCGCCGTAACTGGCACAAGTTTGTTCGACGCAACTGGCACAAGTTTGTTCGACGCAACTGGCACAAGTTTGTTTGACGCAACTGGCACAAGTTTCTTCGACGCAACTGCACAAGTTTGTTCAACGCAACTGGCACAAGTTTGTTTGATGCAATTGGCACAAGTTTGTTCTACTCAACTGGCACAAGTTTCTTCTATGCAACTGGCACTTGTTTGTTTTATGCAACTGGCATATGTTTGTTTGACGCAACTGGCACAAGTTTGTTCTACCAACTAGCACAAGTTTGTTCGACTCAACTGGCAAAAGGTTGTACTACACAACTGGCACAAGTTTGTTCTACGCAACTGGCACAAGTTTGTTTGACGCAACTGGCACAAGTTTGTTCGACGCAACCGGCACAAGTTTGTTCAACGCAAATGGCACAAGTTTGTTTGACGAAACTGGCATAAGTTTTTTGACGCAACTGGCACAAGTTTGTTAGATGCAACTGGCACAAGTTTGTTCGACGCAACTGGCACAAGTTTTTTCGACTCAAGTGGCACAAGTTTGTTTGACGCAACTGGAACAAGTTTGTTTGACGCAACTGGCACAAGTTTGTTTGACGCAACTGGCACAAGTTTGTTCGCCGGAACTGGCACAAGTTTGTTCAACGCAACTGGCACAAGTTTGTTCGACGCAACTGGCACAAGTTTGTTCTACATAACTGGCACAAGTTTGTTCTATGCAACTGGCACAAGTTTGTTCTTCGCAACTGACACAAGTTTGTTCTACGCATCTGGCACAAGTTTGTTCTATGCAACTAGCACTAGTTTGTTCTACGCAACTGGGACATGTTTGTTTGACGCAACTGGCACAAGTTTGTTCTACCCAACTGACACAAGTTTGTTCAACGCAACTGGCACAAGTTTGTTCTACGCAACTGACACAAGTTTGTTTGACTCAACTGGCAGAAGTTTGTTCATCGCAACTGGCACAAGTTTGTTCGACGCAACTGGGAAAAGTTTGTTCGATGCAACTGGCACAAGTTTGTTTAACACAACTGGCACAAGTTTGTTAGACCCAACTGGCACAAGTTTGTTTGAATCAACTGGCACAAGTTTGTTCGACGCAACTGGCACAAGTTTGTTTGACGCAACTGGCACAAGTTCGTTTGGGGCAACTGGCACAAGGTTCTTGTACGCAAGTGGCACAAGTTTGTTTGACGCAACTGGCACAAGTTTGTTCTACGCAACTGGCACAAGTTTGCTTGACGCAACTGGCACAATTTTGGTTGACGCAACTGGCACAAGTTTGTTAGACGCAACTGGCACAAGTTTGTTCGACGTAACAGACACAAGTTTTTTCGACTCAATTGGTACAAGTTTGTTTGACGCAACTGACACAAGTTTGTTTGATGCAAGAGGCAGAAGTTTGTTTGACGCAACTGGCACAAGTTTGTTTGACGGAACTGGCAAAAGTTTTTTTTATGCAACTGGCACAAGTTTGTTTGACGCAAGAGGCACAAGTTTGTTTGACGCAACTGGCACAAGTTTGTTCAACGCAACTGGCACAAGTTTGTTCAACGCAAATGGCACAAGTTTGTTTTGACGCAACTGTCACAAGTTTCTTTGACGCAACTGGCACAAGTTTCTTCGACGCAACTGGCACAAGTTTGTTTGACGCAACTGGCACAAGTTTGTTCTACGCAACTGGGACAAGTTTGTTCTATGCAACTGGCACTAGTTTGTTCTGTGCAACTGATATAAGTTTGTTTGACGCAACTGGTACAAGTTTGTTCTACGCAACTGGCACAAGTTTGTTCGACACAACTGGCACAAGTTTGTTCTACGCAACTCTTACTAGTTTGTTGTACACAACTGGCACAGGTTTGTTTGACACAACTGGCCCAAGTTTTTTTGACGCAACTGGCACAAGTTTGTTAGACGCAACTGGCACAAGTTTGTTCGACGCAACTGGCACAAGTTTTTTCGACTCAATTGGCACAAGTTTGTTTGACGCAACTGGAACAAGTTTGTTTGACGCAACTGGAACAAGATTGTTTGACGCAACTGGCACAAGTTTGTTTGACGCAACTGGCACAAAGTTTGTTTGACGCAACTGGCACAAGTTTATTTGACGCAACTGGCACAAGTTTTTTCAACGAAACTGGCACAAGTTTGTTTGACGCAACTGGCACAAGTTTGTTCGCTGTAACTGGCACAAGTTTGTTCGACGCAACTGGCACAAGTTTGTTTGACACAAATGGCACAAGTTTGTTCTACATAACTGGCACAAGTTTGTTCTATGCAACTGGCACAAGTTTGTTCTACGCAACTGGCACAAGTTTGTTCTACGCATCCGGCACAAGTTTGTTCTATGCAACTGGCACTAGTTTGTTCTACGCAACTGGCACAAGTTTGTTTGACGCAACTGGCACAAATTTGTTCTACCCAACTGACACAAGTTTGTTCGACGCAACTGGCACAAGTTTGTTCTACGCAACTGACACAAGTTTGTTTGACACAATTGGCAGAAGTTTGTTCAACGCAACTGGCACAAGTTTGTTCGACGCAACTGGCGCAAGTTTTTTCGACGCAACTGGCACAAGTTTGTTCGACGCAACTGGCAAAAGTTTGTTCGATGCAACTGGCACAAGTTTGTTTAACGCAAATGGCACAAGTTTGTTCGACGCAAGAGGCACAAGTTTGTTTGACGCAACTGACACAAGTTTGTTCAACCCAACTGGCACAAGTTTTTTCGAATCAATTGGCACAAGTTTGTTTGACGCAACTGGCACAAGTTTGTTTGACGCAACTGGAACAAGTTTGTTTGACGCAACTGGCTCAAATTTGTTTGACGCAACTGGCACAAGTTTGTTCGACGCAACTGGCACAAGTTTGTTCAACGCAAATAGCACAAGTTTGTTTGACGCAACTGTCACAAGTTTCTTCGACGCAACTGGCACAAGTTTCTTCGACGCAACTGGCACAAGTTTGTTTGACGCAACTGGCACAAGTTTGTTCTACGCAACTGGGACAAGTTTGTTCTATGCAACTGGCACTAGTTTGTTCTGTGCAACTGATATAAGTTTGTTTGACGCAACTGGTACAAGTTTGTTCTACGCAACTGGCACAAGTTTGTTCGACACAACTGGCACAAGTTTGTTCTACGCAACTCTTACTAGTTTGTTGTACACAACTGGCACAGGTTTGTTTGACACAACTGGCACAAGTTTGTTCTACGCAACTCTTACTAGTTTGTTGTACACAACTGGCACAGGTTTGTTTGACACAACTGGCACAAGTTTTTCGACGCAACTGGCACAAGTTTGTTCTACGCAAATGGCAAATGTTTGTTCTACGCATGTGGCACAAGTTTGTTCTATGCAACTGGCACTAGTGTGTTCTACGCAAGTGGCACAAATTTGTTTGACACAACTGGCACATGTTTGTTCTACCCAACTGGCACAAGTTTGTTCAACGCAACTGGCACAAGTTTGTTTGATGCAACTGGCACAAGTTTGTTTGACGCAACTGGCACAAGTTTGTTCTAAGCAACTGGCACAAGTTTGTTTGACGGAACTGGCACAAGTTTGTTCGACGCAACTGGCACAAGTTTGTTTGACACAACTGGCACAAGTTTGTTCAATGCAACTGGAACAAGTTTGTTTAACGTAACTGGCACAAGTTTGTTCGAACCAACTGGCACAAGTTTGTTTGACACAACTGGCACAAGTTTGTTCAACGCAACTGGAACAAGTTTGTTTAACGTAACTGGCACAAGTTTGTTCGAACCAACTGGCACAAGTTTGTTTGACGCAACTGGCACAAGTTTGTTTGACGCAACTGGCACAAGTTTGTTCAATGCAACTGGAACAAGTTTGTTTAACGTAACTGGCACAAGTTTGTTCGAACCAACTGGCACAAGTTTGTTTGACACAACTGGCACAAGTTTGTTCAACGCAACTGGAACAAGTTTGTTTAACGTAACTGGCACAAGTTTGTTCGAACCAACTGGCACAAGTTTGTTTGACACAACTGGCACAAGTTTGTTTGACGCAACTGGCACAAGGTTGTTCTACGCAACATGTACAAGTTTGTTCTACGCAACTGGCACAAGTTTGTTTGACGCAAGTGGCACAAGTTTGTTCTATGCAACTGGCACTAGTGTGTTCGATGCAACTGGCACAAGTTTGTTCGACGCAACTGGCACAAGTTTGTTTGACGCAGCTGGCACAAGTTTCTTAGAGGCAACTGGCACAAGTTTGTTCAACGCAACTGGCACAAGTTTTTTTTAATCAATTGGCACAAGTTTGTTTGACGCAACTGGCACAAGTTTGTTTGACGCAACTGGCACAAGTTTGTCTAACGCAAGAGGCACAAGTTTGTTTGACGCATCTGGCACAAGTTTATTTGACGCAACTGGCACAACTTTTCTCGACGCAACTGGCACAAGTTTGTTCGCCGTAACTGGCACAAGTTTGTTTGACGCAACTGGCACAAGTTTATTTGACGCAACTGGCACAAGTTTTCTCGACGTAAGTGGCACAAGTTGGTTCGCCGTAACTGGCACAAGTTTGTTCGACGCAACTGGCACAAGTTTGTTCCGTGCAACTGGCACAAGTTTGTGTGACGCAACTGGCACAAATTTCTTCGATGCAACTGGCACAAGTTTGTTCGACGAACTGGCACAAGTTTGTTTGACGCAATTGTCACAAATTTGTTCTACTCAACTGGAACAAGTTTGTTCTATGCAACTGGCACTAGTTTGTTTTACGCAACTGGCATAAGTTTGTTTGATGCAACTGGCACAAGTTTGTTCTACAAACTAGCACAAGTTTGTTCGACGCAACTGGCACAAGGTTGTTCTACGCAACTGGCACAAGTTTGTTCTACGCAACTGGCACAAGTTTGTTTGACGCAAATGGCACAAGTTTGTTCTACGCAACTGGCACAAGTTTGTTGGATGCCACTGACACAAGTTTGTTCGACGATACTGGCCCAAGTTTTTTTGACGCAACTGGCACAAGTTTGTTAGATGCAACTGGCACAAGTCTGTTCGACGCAACTGGCACAAGTTTTTTCGACTCAATTGGCACAAGTTTGTTTGACGCAACTGGAACAAGTTTGTTTGACGCAACTGGAACAAGATTGTTTGACGCAACTGGCAGAAGTTTGTTTGACGCAACTGGCACAAGTTTGTTTGACGCAACTGGCACAAGTTTATTTGACGCAACTGGCACAAGTTTTTTCAACGAAACTGGCACAAGTTTGTTTGGCGCAACTGGCACAAGTTTGTTCGCTGTAACTGGCACAAGTTTGTTCGACGCAACTGGCACAAGTTTGTTTGACACAAATGGCACAAGTTTGTTCTACATAACTGGCACAAGTTTGTTCTATGCAACTGGCACAAGTTTGTTCTACGCAACTGGCACAAGTTTGTTCTACGCATCCGGCACAAGTTTGTTCTATGCAACTGGCACTAGTTTGTTCTACGCAACTGGCACAAGTTTGTTTGACGCAACTGGCACAAATTTGTTCTACCCAACTGACACAAGTTTGTTCGACGCAACTGGCACAAGTTTGTTCTACGCAACTGACACAAGTTTGTTTGACACAATTGGCAGAAGTTTGTTCAACGCAACTGGCACAAGTTTGTTCGACGCAACTGGCGCAAGTTTTTTCGACGCAACTGGCACAAGTTTGTTCGACGCAACTGGCAAAAGTTTGTTCGATGCAACTGGCACAAGTTTGTTTAACGCAACTGGCACAAGTTTGTTTGACGCAAGAGGCACAAGTTTGTTTGACGCAAGTGACACAAGTTTGTTCAACCCAACTGGCACAAGTTTTTTCGAATCAATTGGCACAAGTTTGTTTGACGCAACTGGCACAAGTTTGTTTGACGCAACTGGAACAAGTTTGTTTGACGCAACTGGCACAAGTTTGTTTGACGCCACTGGCACAAGTTTATTTGACGCAAGTGGCACAACTTTTCTCGACGCAACTGGCACAAGTTTGTTCGCCGTAACTGGCACAAGTTTGTTTGACACAACTGTCACAAGTTTATTTGACGCAACTGGCACAAGTTTTCTCAACGCAAGTGGCACAAGTTGGTTCGCCATAACTGGCACAAGTTTGTTCGACGCAACTGGCACAAGTTTGTTCGACGCAACTGGCACAAGTTTGTGTGACGCAACTGGCACAAATTTCTTCGATGCAACTGGCACAAGTTTGTTCGACGAACTGGCACAAGTTTGTTTGATGCAATTGGCACAAGTTTGTTCTACTCAACTGGAACAAGTTTGTTCTATGCAACTGGCACTAGTTTGTTTTACGCAACTGGCATAAGTTTGTTTGACGCAACTGGCACAAGTTTGTTCTACAAACTAGCACAAGTTTCTTCGATGCAACTGGCACAAGGTTCTTCTACGCAACTGGCACAAGTTTGTTCTACGCAACTGGCATAAGTTTGTTTCACGCAATTGGCACAAGTTTGTTCTACGCAACTGGCACAAGTTTGTTGGATGCCACTGACACAAGTTTGTTCGACGAAACTGGCCCAAGTTTTTATGACGCAACTGGCACAAGTTTGTTAGACGCAACTGGCACAAGTTTGTTTGATGCAACTGGCACAAGTTTTTTCGACTCAATTGGCACAAGTTTGTTTGACGCAACTGGAACAAGTTTGTTTGACGCAACTGGAACAAGTTTGTTTGACGCAACTGGCACAAGTTTGTTTGACGCAACTGGCACAAGTTTGTTTGACGCAACTGGCACAAGTTTATTTGACGCAACTGGCACAAGTTTTCTCGACGAAACTGGCACAAGTTTGTTCGCCGTAACTGGCACAAGTTTGTTCGACGCAACTGGCACAAGTTTGTCTGACGCAAATGGCACAAGTTTGTTCTACATAACTGGCACAAGTTTGTTCTATGCAACTGGCACAAGTTTGTTCTACGCAACTGGCACAAGTTTGTTCTACGCATCTGGCACAAGTTTGTTCTATGCAACTGGCCCTAGTTTGTTCTACGCAACTGGCACAAGTTTGTTTGACGCAACTGGCACAAATTTGTTCTACCCAACTGACACAAGTTTGTTCGTCGCAACTGGCACAAGTTTGTTCAATGCAACTGGCACAAGTTTGTTTGACGTAACTGGCGCAAGTTTGTTCGACGCAACTGGCACAAGTTTGTTCGAAGCAACTGGCAAAATTTTGTTCGATGCAACTGGCACAAGTTTGTTTAACGCAACTGGCACAAGTTTGTTCGACCCAACTGGCACAAGTTTGTTTGACTCAACTGGGACGAGTTTGTTTGACGCAACTGGCAAAAGTTTGTTTGACGCAACTGGCACAAGTTCGTTTGTTGCAACTGGCACAAGGTTCTTCTACGCAACTGGCACAAGTTTGTTTGACGCAACTGGCACAAGTTTGTTTGACGCAACTGGCACAAGTTTGTTTGACGCAACTGGCAAAAGTTTTTGTTTATGCAACTGGCACAAGTTTGTTAGACGCAACTGGCACAAGTTTGTTCGACGCAACTGGCGCAAGTTTTTTCGACGCAACTGGCACAAGTTTGTTCGACGCAACTGGCAAAATTTTGTTCCATGCAACTGGCACAAGTTTGTTTAACGCAACTGGCACAAGTTTGTTTGACGCAACTGGCAGAAGTTTGTTTGACGCAACTGGCACAAGGTTCTTCTACGCAACTGGCACAAGTTTGTCCTACGCAACTGGCACAAGTTTGTTTGACGCAACTAGCACAAGTTTGTTCGACGCAAGTGGCACAAGTTTGTTTGACGCAACTGGCACAAGGTTGTTCTACGCAACTGGCACAGGTTTGTTCTACGCAACTGGCAAAAGTTTGTTAGACGCAACTGGCACAAGTTTGTTCGACGCAACTGGCACAAGTTTTTTCGACTCAATTGGCACAAGTTTGTTTGACGCAACTGGAACAAGTTTGTTTGACGCAACTGGAACAAGTTTGTTTGACGCAACTGGCACAAGTTTGTTTGACGCAACTGGCACAAGTTTCTTTGACGCAACTGGCACAAGTTTATTTGACGCAACTGGCACAAGTTTTTTCGACGAAACTGGCACAAGTTTGTTTGCCGTAACTGGCACAAGTTTGTTCGACGCAACTGGCACAAGTTTGTTTGACGCAAATGGCACAAGTTTGTTCTACGTAACTGGCACAAGTTTGTTCTATGCAACTGGCACAAGTTTGTTCTACGCAACTGGCACAAGTTTGTTCTATGCATCTGGCACAAGTTTGTTCTATGCAACTGGCACTAGTTTGTTCTACGCAACTGGCACAAGTTTGTTTGACGCAACTGGCACAAATTTGTTCTACCCAACTGACACAAGTTTGTTCGACGCAACTGGCACAAGTTTGTTCTACGCAACTGACACAAGTTTGTTTGACACAATTGGCAGAAGTTTGTTCAACGCAACTGGCACAAGTTTGTTCGACGCAACTGGTGCAAGTTTTTTCGACGCAACTGGCACAAGTTTGTTCGACGCAACTGGCAAAAGTTTGTTCGATGCAACTGGCACAAGTTTGTTTAACGCAACTGGCACAAGTTTCTTTGACGCAACTGGCAGAAGTTTGTTTGACGCAACTGGCACAAGTTTGTTTGACGCAACTGGCACAAGTTTGTTCTACGCAACTGGCACAAGTTTGTTTGACGCAACTGGCACAAGTTTGTTCGACACAACTGGCACAAGTTTGTTCGACGCAACTGGCACAAGTTTGTTCGACGTAACAGGCACAAGTTTTTTCGACTCAATTGGTACAAGTTTGTTTGATGCAACTGGCACAAGTTTGTTTGACGCAAGAGGCACAAGTTTGTTTGACGCAACTGACACAAGTTTGTTTGACGCAACTGGCACAAGTTTTTTTTTACGCGACTGGCACAAGTTTTCTCGAAGCAACTGGCACAAGTTTGTTTGCCATATCTGGCACAAGTTTGTTCGACGCAACTGGCACAAGTTTGTTCTATGTTACTTGCAAACTTCGTTCTACGCAACTGGCACAAGTTTGTTCTATGTTACTTGCAAACTTCGTTCTACGCAACTGGCACAAGTTTGTTCTACGCAACTGTCACAAGTTTGTTCTACGCAACTGGCACAAGTTTGATCTACGCAACTGGCACAAGTTTGTTCTACGCAACTGGCACAAGTTTGTTCTACGCAACTGGCACAAGTTTGTTCTACGCATCTGGCACAAGTTTGTTCTATGCAACTGGCACAAGTTTGTTCTACGCAACTGGCACAAGTTTGTTCTATGCTACTGGCAAAACTTTGTTCTACGCAACTGGCACAAGTTTATTCTACGCATCTGGCACAAGTTTGTTCTATCCAACTGGCACTAGTTTGTTCTACGTAACTGGCTCAAGTTTGTTTGACGTAACTGGCACAAGTTTGTTCTACACAACTGACACAAGTTTGTTTGACACAACTATCAGAAGTTTGTTCAACGCAACTGGCACAAGTTTGTTTGACGCAACTGGCACAAGTTTGTTCGACGCAACTGAAACAAGTTTGTTCGAGGCAACTGGCACAAGTTTGTTCGATACAACTGGCACAAGTTTGTTTAACACAACTGGCACAAGTTTGTTCAACCCAACTGGCACAAGTTTGTTTGACGCAACTGGCACAAGTTTGGTTGACGCAACTGGCACAAGTTTGTTTGACACAACTGGCACAAGTTTGTTTGACGCAACTGGCACAAGGATGTTCTACGTAACTGGCACATGTTTGTTCTATGCAACTGGCACAAGTTTGTTTGTTGCAACTGGCACAAGTTTTTTTTGATGCAACTGGCAGAAGTTTGTTTGACGCAACTGGCACAAGTTTGTTCGACGCAACTGGCCCAAGTTTGTTTGACGCAACTGGCATAAGTTTGTTAGACGCAACTGGCACAAGTTTGTTCGAGGTAACTGGCACAAGTTTTTTCGACTCAATTGGCACAAGTTTGTTTGATGCAACTGGCACAAGTTTGTTTGACGCAACTGGCACAAGTTTGTTTGACACAACTGGCACAAGTTTTTTTGACGCAACTGGCACAAGTTTTCTTGACGCAACTGGCACAAGTTTGTTCGCCGTAAATGGCACAAGTTTGTATGACGCAACTGGCACAAGTTTGTTCTACGCAACTGGCACAAGTTTGTTCTACGCAACTGTCACAAGTTTGTTCTACGCAACTGGCACAAGTTTGATCTACGCAACTGGCACAAGTTTGTTCTACGCAACTGGCACAAGTTTGTTCTACGCAACTGGCACAAGTTTGTTCTACGCATCTGGCACAAGTTTGTTCTATGCAACTGGCACAAGTTTGTTCTACGCAACTGGCACAAGTTTGTTCTATGCTACTGGCAAAACTTTGTTCTACGCAACTGGCACAAGTTTATTCTACGCATCTGGCACAAGTTTGTTCTATCCAACTGGCACTAGTTTGTTCTACGTAACTGGCTCAAGTTTGTTTGACGTAACTGGCACAAGTTTGTTCTACACAACTGACACAAGTTTGTTTGACACAACTATCAGAAGTTTGTTCAACGCAACTGGCACAAGTTTGTTTGACGCGACTGGCACAAGTTTGTTCGACGCAACTGAAACAAGTTTGTTCGAGGCAACTGGCACAAGTTTGTTCGATACAACTGGCACAAGTTTGTTTAACACAACTGGCACAAGTTTGTTCAACCCAACTGGCACAAGTTTGTTTGACGCAACTGGCACAAGTTTGGTTGACGCAACTGGCACAAGTTTGTTTGACACAACTGGCACAAGTTTGTTTGACGCAACTGGCACAAGGATGTTCTACGTAACTGGCACATGTTTGTTCTATGCAACTGGCACAAGTTTGTTTGTTGCAACTGGCACAAGTTTTTTTTGATGCAACTGGCAGAAGTTTGTTTGACGCAACTGGCACAAGTTTGTTCGACGCAACTGGCCCAAGTTTGTTTGACGCAACTGGCATAAGTTTGTTAGACGCAACTGGCACAAGTTTGTTCGAGGTAACTGGCACAAGTTTTTTCGACTCAATTGGCACAAGTTTGTTTGATGCAACTGGCACAAGTTTGTTTGACGCAACTGTCACAAGTTTGTTTGACACAACTGGCACAAGTTTTTTTGACGCAACTGGCACAAGTTTTCTTGACGCAACTGGCACAAGTTTGTTCGCCGTAAATGGCACAAGTTTGTATGACGCAACTGGCACAAGTTTGTTCTACGCAACTGGCACAAGTTTGTTCTATGCAACTGGCACAAGTTTGTTCGATGCAACTGGCACAAGTTTGTTCGCCGCCACTGGCACAAGTTTGTTCGAAGCAACTGGCACAAGTTTGTTTGACGCAACTGGCACAAGTTTGTTCTATGCATCTGGCACAAGTTTGTTCTACGCAACTGGCACAAGTTTGTTCTACGCAACTGGCACAAGTTTGTTCTATGCAACTGGCACAAGTTCGTTGTATGCAACTGGCACTAGTTTGTTCTACGCAACTAGCATAAGTTTGTTTGACGCAACTGGCACAAGTTTGTTCTACGCAACTGGCACAAGTTTGTTGTATGCAACTGGCACTAGTTTGTTCTACGCAACTGGCACAAGTTTGTTGGACGCAACTGACACAAGTTTCTTCTACGCCACTGGCACAAGTTTGTTGGACGCAACTGGCTCAAGTTTGTTTGACGCAACTGGCACAAGTTTGTTCTATGCAACTGGCACAAGTTTTTTTGACGCAACTGGCACAAGTTTGTTCGACGCAACTGGCACAAGTTTGTTCGACGCAACTGGCACAAGTTTGTTCGATGCAACTGGCACATGTTTGTTCAACACATCTGGCACAAGATTGTTTGACACAACTGGCATAAGTTTGTTTTCGCAACTTGTACAAGTTTGTTTGACGCAACTGGCACAAGTTTGTTTGACGGAACTGTCACAAGTTTGTTTGGCGCAACTGGCAGAAGTTTGTTTGACGCAACTGGCACAAGTTTGTTTGATGCAACTGGCACAAGTTTGTTTGACGCAAATGGCTCAAATTTGTTTGACGCAACTGGCACAAGCTTCATCTACGCAACTGGCACAAGTTTGTTCTACGCAACTGGCACAAGTTTGTTTGACGCAACTGGCACAAGTTTGTTCGACGCAACTGGCACAAGTTTGTTTGACGCAAGAGGCAAAAGTTTGTGTGACGCAACTGGCACAAGTTTGTTTGACGCAACTGGCACAAGTTTTTTTTGACGCAACTGGCACAAGTTTTCTCGACGCAACTGACACAAATTTGTTTAATGTAACTGGCACAAGTGTGTTCAACGCAACTGGCACAAGTATGTTCGACGTAACTGGCACAAGTTTGTTTGACACAACTGGCACAAGTTTCTTCGACGCAAATGGCACAAGTTTGTTCGACGCAACTGGCACAAGTTTGTTTCATGCAACTGGCACAAGTTTGTTCTACGCAACTGGCACAAGTTTGTTCTATGCAACTGGCACTAGTTTGTTCTATGCAACTGGCATAAGTTTGTTTCACGCAACTGGCACAAGTTTGTTCTACGCAACTGGTACAAGTTTGTTCGACGCAACTGGCACAAGTTTGTTCGACGCAACTGGTAAAAGTTTCTTCGACGCAACTGGCACAAGTTTGTTCGAACTAACTAGCAAAAGTTTGTTTGACACAAGTGGCACAAGTTTGTTCGACGCAACTGGCACAAGTTTGTTTGACGCAACTGGCACAAATTTGTTTGACGCAACTGGCACAAGGTTGTTCTACGCAACTGGCAGAAGTTTGTTCTATGCAACTGGCACTAGTTTGTTTGACGCAACTGGCACAAGTTTGTTCTACGCAACTGGCACAAGTTTGTTCGATGCAACTGGCACAAGTTTGTTCACCGCAACTGGCCCAAGTTTGTTTGACGCAACTGGCACAAGTTTGTTAGACGGAACTGGCACAAGTTTGTTCGACGCAACTGGCAAAAGTTTCTTCGACTCAATTGGCACAAGTTTGTTTGACGCAACTGGCACAAGTTTGTTTGACGCAACTGTCACAAGTTTGTTTGACTCAACTAGCACAAGTTTGTTTAGCACAACTGGCACAAGTTTGTTCTATGTTACTTGCAAACTTCGTTCTACGCAACTGGCACCAGTTTGTTCTACGCAACTGGCACAAGTTTGTTCTACGCCACTGGCACAAGTTTGTTGGACGCAACTGCCTCAAGTTTGTTTGACTCAACTGGCACAAGTTTGTTCTATGCAACTGGCACAAGTTTGTTCGACTCAACTGGCACAAGTTTGTTCGACGCAACTGGCACAAGTTTGTTCTACGCAACTGACACAAGTTTGTTTGACACAATTGGCAGAAGTTTGTTCAACGCAACTGGCACAAGTTTGTTCGACGCAACTGGTGCAAGTTTTTTCGACGCAACTGGCACAAGTTTGTTCGACGCAACTGGCAAAAGTTTGTTCGATGCAACTGGCACAAGTTTGTTTAACGCAACTGGCACAAGTTTCTTTGATGCAACTGGCAGAAGTTTGTTTGACGCAACTGGCACAAGGTTCTTCTACGCAACTGGCACAAGTTTGTTCTACGCAACTGGCACAAGTTTGTTTGACGCAACTGGCACAAGTTTGTTCGACACAACTGGCACAAGTTTGTTCGACGCAACTGGCACAAGTTTGTTCGACGTAACAGGCACAAGTTTTTTCGACTCAATTGGTACAAGTTTGTTTGATGCAACTGGCACAAGTTTGTTTGACGCAAGAAGCACAAGTTTGTTTGACGCAACTGACACAAGTTTGTTTGACGCAACTGGCACAAGTTTTTTTTTACGCGACTGGCACATGTTTTCTCGAAGCAACTGGCACAAGTTTGTTTGCCATATCTGGCACAAGTTTGTTCGACGCAACTGGCACAAGTTTGTTTGACGCAACTGGCACAAGTTTGTTAGACGCAACTGGCACAAGTTTGTTCAACGCAACTGGCACAAGTTTATTCGAATCAATTGGCACAAGTTTGTTTGACGCAACTGGCACAAGTTTGTTTGACGCAACTGGCATAAGTTTGTTTGGCGCAACTGGCACAAGTTTATTTGACGCAACTGGCACAACTTTTCTCGACGCAACTGGCACAAGTTTGTTCGCCGTAACTGGCACAAGTTTGTTTGACGCAACTGGCACAAGTTTATTTGACGCAACTGGCACAAGTTTTCTCGACGCAAGTGGCACAAGTTGGTTCGCCGTAACTGGCACAAGTTTGTTCGACGCAACTGGCACAAGTTTGTTCGACGCAACTGGCACAAGTTTGTGTGACGCAACTGGCACAAATTTCTTCGATGCAACTGGCACAAGTTTGTTCGACGAACTGGCACAAGTTTTTTTGACGCAATTGGCACAAGTTTGTTCTACTCAACTGGAACAAGTTTGTTCTATGCAACTGGCACTAGTTTGTTTTACGCAACTGGCATAAGTTTGTTTGACGCAACTGGCACAAGTTTGTTCTACAAACTAGCACAAGTTTGTTCGACGCAACTGGACCAAGGTTGTTCTACGCAACTGGCACAAGTTTGTTCTACGCAACTGGCACAAGTTTGTTTGACGCAACTGGCACAAGTTTGTTCTACGCAACTGGCACAAGTTTGTTGGATGCCACTGACACAAGTTTGTTCGACGAAACTGGCCAAAGTTTTTTTGACGCAACTGGCACAAGTTTGTTAGACGCAACTGGCACAAGTTTGTTCGACGCAACTGGCACAAGTTTTTTCGACTCAATTGGCGCAAGTTTGTTTGACGCAACTGGAACAAGTTTGTTTGACGCAACTGGAACAAGTTTGTTTGACGCAACTGGCACAAGTTTGTTTGACGCAACTGGCACAAGTTTGTTTGACGCAACTGGCACAAGTTTATTTGATGCAACTGGCACAAGTTTTCTCGTCGAAACTGGCACAAGTTTGTTCTACCCAACTGACAAAAGTTTGTTCGACGCAACTGGCACAAGTTTGTTCTACGCAACTGACACAAGTTTGTTTGACACAACTGGCAGAAGTTTGTTCAACGCAACTAGCACAAGTTTGTTTGACGTAACTGGCGCAAGTTTGTTCGACGCAACTGGCGCAAGCTTGTTCGACGCAACTGGCAAAAGTTTGTTCGATGCAACTGGCACAAGTTTGTTTAACGCAACTGGCACAAGTTTCTTTGACGCAACTGGCACAAGTTTCTTCGACGCAACTGACAAAAGTTTGTTTGACACAACTGGCAGAAGTTTGTTCAACGCAACTAGCACAAGTTTGTTTGACGTAACTGGCGCAAGTTTGTTCGACGCAACTGGCGCAAGTTTGTTCGACGCAACTGGCAAAAGTTTGTTTGATGCAACTGGCACAAGTTTGTTTAACGCAACTGGCACAAGTTTCTTTGACGCAACTGGCAGAAGTTTGTTTGACGCAACTGGCACAAGGTTCTTCTACGCAACTGGCACAAGTTTGTTCTACGCAAATGGCACAAGTTTGTTTGACGCAACTGGCACAAGTTTGTTCGACACAACTGGCACAAGTTTGTTCGACGCAACTGGCACAAGTTTGTTCGACGTAACAGGCACAAGTTTTTTCGACTCAATTGGTACAAGTTTGTTTGATGCAACTGGCACAAGTTTGTTTGACGCAAGAGGCACAAGTTTGTTTGACGCAACTGACACAAGTTTGTTTGACGCAACTGGCACAAGTTTTTTTTTACGCGACTGGCACAAGTTTTCTCGAAGCAACTGGCACAAGTTTGTTTGCCATATCTGGCACAAGTTTGTTCGACGCAACTGGCACAAGTTTGTTTGACGCAACTGGCACAAGTTTGTTAGACGCAACTGGCACAAGTTTGTTCAACGCAACTGGCACAAGTTTATTCGAATCAATTGGCACAAGTTTGTTTGATGCAACTGGCACAAGTTTGTTTGACGCAACTGGCACAAGTTTGTTTGACGCAACTGTCACAAGTTTATTTGACGCAACTGGCACAACTTTTCTCGACGCAACTGGCACAAGTTTGTTCGCCGTAACTGGCACAAGTTTGTTTGACGCAACTGGCACAAGTTTATTTGACGCAACTGGCACAAGTTTTCTCGACGCAAGTGGCACAAGTTGGTTCGCCGTAATTGGAACAAGTTTGTTCGACGCAACTGGCACAAGTTTGTTCGACGCAACTGGCACAAGTTTGTGTGACGCAACTGGCACAAATTTCTTCGATGCAACTGGCACAAGTTTGTTCGACGAACTGGCACAAGTTTGTTTGACACAATTGGCACAAGTTTGTTCTACTCAACTGGAACAAGTTTGTTCTATGCAACTGGCACTAGTTTGTTTTACGCAACTGGCATAAGTTTGTTTGACGCAACTGGCACAAGTTTGTTCTACAAACTAGCACAAGTTTGTTCGACGCAACTGGCACAAGGTTGTTCTACGCAACTGGCACAAGTTTGTTCTACGCAACTGGCACAAGTTTGTTTGACGCAACTGGCACAAGTTTGTTCTACGCAACTGGCACAAGTTTGTTGGATGCCACTGACACAAGTTTGTTCGACGAAACTGGCCCAAGTTTTTTTGACGCAACTGGCACAAGTTTGTTAGACGCAACTGGCACAAGTTTGTTCTACGCAACTGGCACAAGTTTTTTCGACTCAATTGGCACAAGTTTTTTTGACGCAACTGGAACAAGTTTGTTTGAAGCAACTGGAACAAGTTTGTTTGACGCAACTGGCACAAGTTTGTTTGACGCAACTGGCACAAGTTTGTTTGACGCAACTGGCACAAGTTTATTTGACGCATCTGGCACAAGTTTTTTCAACGAAACTGGCACAAGTTTGTTCGCCGTAAATGGCACAAGTTTGTTCGACGCAACTGGCACAAGTTTGTTTGACGCAAATGGCACAAGTTTGTTCTACATAACTGGCACAAGTTTGTTCTATGCAACTGGCACAAGTTTGTTCTACGCATCTGGCACAAGTTTGTTCTATGCAACTGGCCATAGTTTGTTCTACGCAACTGGCATAAGTTTGTTTGACGCAACTGGCACAAATTTGTTCTACCCAACTGACACAAGTTTGTTCAACGCAACTGGCACAAGTTTGTTCAACGCAACTGGCACAAGTTTGTTTGACGTAACTTGCGCAAGTTTGTTCGACGCAACTGGCAAAGGTTTGTTCGATGCAACTGGCACAAGTTTGTTTAACGCAACTGGCACAAGTTTGTTCGACCCAACTGGCACAATTTTGTTTGACTCAACTGGCACAAGTTTGTTTGACGCAACTGGCAAAAGTTTGTTTGACGCAACTGGCACAAGTTCGTTTGATGCAACTGGCACAAGGTTCTTCTACGCAACTGGCACAAGTTTGTTTGACGCAACTGGCACAAGTTTATTTGACGCAACTGGCACAAGTTTGTTTGACGCAACTGGCATAAGTTTGTTTGACGCAACTGGCAAAAGTTTTTTTTTATGCAACTGGCACAAGTTTGTTAGACGCAACTAGCACAAGTTTGTTCGACGCAACTGGCGCAAGTTTTTTCGACGCAACTGGCACAAGTTTGTTCGACGCAACTGGCAAAAGTTTGTTCGATGCAACTGGCACAAGTTTGTTTAATGCAACTGGCACAAGTTTGTTTGACGCAACTGGCAGAAGTTTGTTTGACGCAACGGGCACAAGGTTCTTCTACGCAACTGGCACAAGTTTGTTCTACGCAACTGGCACAAGTTTGTTTGACGCAACTGGCACAAGTTTGTTTGACGCAACTGGCACAAGTTTGTTTGACGCAACTGGCAAAAGTTTTTTTTGATGCAACTGGCACAAGTTTGTTAGATGCAACTGGCACAAGTTTGTTCGACGCAACTGGCGCAAGTTTTTTCGACGCAACTAGCACAAGTTTGTTCGACGCAACTGGCAAAAGTTTGTTCGATGCAACTGGCACAAGTTTGTTTAACGCAACTAGCACAAGTTTGTTTGACGCAACTGGCAGAAGTTTGTTTGACGCAACGGGCACAAGGTTCTTCTACGCAACTGGCACAAGTTTGTTTGACGCAACTGGCACAAGTTTGTTTGACGCAACTGGCACAAGTTTGTTCTATGCAACTGGCACAAGTTTGTTAGACTCAACTGGCACAAGTTTGTTCGATGCAACTGGCACAAGTTTTTTCGACTCAATTGGCACAAGTTTGTTTGACGCAACTGGAACAAGTTTGTTTGACGCAACTGGAACAAGTTTGTTTGACGCAACTGGCACAAGTTTGTTTGACGCAACTGGCACAAGTTTGTTTGACGCAACTGGCACAAGTTTTTTCGACGAAACTGGCACAAGTTTGTTCGCCGTAACTGGCACAAGTTTGTTCGACGCAACTGGCACAAGTTTGTTTGACGCAAATGGCACAAGTTTGTTCTACATAACTGGCACAAGTTTGTTCTACATAACTGGCACAAGTTTGTTCTATGCAACTGGCACAAGTTTGTTCTACGCAACTGGCACAAGTTTGTTCCAGGCATCCGGCACAAGTTTGTTCTATGCAACTGGCACTAGTTTGTTCTTCGCAACTGGCACAAGTTTGTTTCACGCAACTGGCACAAATTTGTTCTACCCAACTGACACAAGTTTGTTCGACGCAACTGGCACAAGTTTGTTCTACGCAACTGACACAAGTTTGTTTGACACAATTGGCAGAAGTTTGTTCAACGCAACTGGCACAAGTTTGTTCGACGCAACTGGCACAAGTTTTTTCGACACAACTGGCACAAGTTTGTTCGACGCAACTGGCAAAAGTTTGTTCGATGCAACTTGCACAAGTTTGTTTAACGCAACTGGCACAAGTTTGTTTGACGCAACTGGCAGAAGTTTGTTTGACGCAACTGGCACAAGGTTCTTCTACGCAACTGGCACAATTTTGTTCTACGCAACTGGCACAAGTTTGTTTGACGCAACTGGCACAAGTTTGTTCTACGCAACTGGCACAAGTTTGTTAGACGCAACTGGCACAAGGTTTTTCGACTCAATTGGCACAAGTTTGTTTGATGCAACTGTAACAAGTTTCTTTGACGCAACTGGAACAAGTTTGTTTGACGCAACTGGCACAAGTTTGTTTGACGCAACTGGCACAAGTTTGTTTGGCGCAACTGGCACAAGTTTATTTGACGCAACTGGCACAAGTTTTCTCGACGAAACTGGCAGAAGTTTGTTCGCCGTAACTGGCACAAGTTTGTTTGACGCAACTGGCACAAGTTTGTTTGGCGCAAATGGCACAAGTTTGTTCTACATAACTGGCACAAGTTTGTTCTATGGAACTGGCACAAGTTTGTTCTACGCAACTGGCACAAGTTTGTTCTACGCATCTGGCACAAGTTTGTTCTATGCAACTGGCACTAGTTTGTTCTACGCAACTGGCACAAGTTTGTTTGACGCAACTGGCACAAAATTGTTCTACCCAACTGACACAAGTTTGTTCGACGCAACTGGCACAAGTTTGTTTGACGTAACTGGCGCAAGTTTGTTCGACGCAACTGGCACAAGTTTGTTCGACGCAACTGGTAAAAGTTTGTTCGATGCAACAGGCACAAGATTGTTTAACGCAACTGGCACAAGTTTGTTCGACCTAACTGGCACAAGTTTGTTTGACTCAACTGGCACAAGTTTGTTTGACGCAACTGGCAAAAGTTTGTTTGACGCAACTGGCACAAGTTCGTTTGATGCAACTGGCACAAGGTTCTTCTACGCAACTGGCACAAGTTTGTTCTACGCAACTGGCACAAGTTTGTTTGACGCAACTGGCACAAGTTTGTTTGACGCAACTGGCACAAGTTTGTTTGACGCAACTGGCACAAGTTTTTTTTATGCAACTGGCACAAGTTTGTTAGACGCAACTGGCACAAGTTTGTTCGACGCAACTGGCGCAAGTTTTTTCGACGCAACTGGCACAAGTTTGTTCGACGCAACTGGCAAAAGTTTGTTCGATGCAACGGGCACAAGTTTGTTTAACGCAACTGGCACAAGTTTGTTTGACGCAACTGGCAGAAGTTTGTTTGACTCAACTGGCACAAGGTTCTTCTACGCAACTGGCACAAGTTTGTTCTACGCAACTGGCACAAGTTTGTTTGACGCAACTGGCACAAGTATGCTCGACGCAACTGGCACAGTTTGTTCAAAGTAACAGGCACAAGTTTTTTCGACTCAATTGGTACAAGTTTGTTTGATGCAACTGGCACAAGTTTGTTTGACGCAAGAGGCACAAGTTTGTTTGACACAACTGACACAAGTTTGTTTGACGCAACTGGCACAAGTTTTTTTTTACGCGACTGGCACAAGTTTTCTCGAAGCAACTGGCACAAGTTTGTTTGCCATATTTGGCACAAGTTTGTTCGACGCAACTGGCACAAGTTTGTTTGACGCAACTGGCACAAGTTTGTTAGACGCAACTGGCACAAGTTTGTTCAACGCAACTGGCACAAGTTTTTTTGAATCAATTGGCACAAGTTTGTTTGACGCAACTGGCAGAAGTTTGTTTGACGCAACTGGCACAAGTTTGTTTGACGCAACTGCCACAAGTTTGTTTGACGCAACTGGCACAAGTTTATTTGACGCAACTGGCACAACTTTTCTCGACGCAACTGGCACAAGTTGGTTCGCCGTAACTGGCACAAGTTTGTTAGACGCAACTGGCACAAGTTTATTTGACGCAACTGGCATAAGTTTTCTCGACGCAAGTGGCACAAGTTTGTTCGCCGTAACTGGCACAAGTTTGTTTGACGCAACTGGCACAAGTTTGTTCGACGTAACTGGCACAAGTTTGTTTGACGCAACTGGCACAAGTTTCTTCGACGCAACTGGCACAAGTTTGTTCGACGCAACTGGCACAAGTTTTTTTGATGCAATTGGCACAAGTTTGTTCTACTCAACTGGCACAAGTTTGTTCTATGCAACTGGCACAAGTTTGTTTTACGCAACTGGCATAAGTTTGTTTGACGCAACTGGCACAAGTTTGTTCTACCAACTAGCACAAGTTTGTTCGACTCAACTGGCACAAGGTTGTTCTATGCAACTGGCACAAGTTTTCTCGAAGCAACTGGCACAAGTTTGTTCGCCATATCTGGCACAAGTTTGTTCGACGCAACTGACACAAGTTTGTTCAACGCAAATGGCACAAGTTTGTTTGACGCAACTGGCACAAGTTTCTTCGACGCAACTGGCACAAGTTTGTTCTATGCAACTGGCACAAGTTTGTTTGACGCAACTGGCACAAGTTTGTTCTACGCAACTGGCACAAGTTTGTTCTATGCAACTGGCACTAGTTTGTTCTATGCAACTGGCATAAGTTTGTTTGACGCAACTGGTACAAGTTTGTTCTACGCAACTGGCACAAGTTTGTTCGACACAACTGGCACAAGTTTGTTCTACGCAACTCTTACTAGTTTGTTGTACACAACTGGCACAGGTTTGTTTGACACAACTGGCACAAGTTTGTTCTACGCAAATGGCAAATGTTTGTTCTACGCAACTGACACAAGTTTGTTTGACACAACTGGCAGAAGTTTGTTCAACGCAACTGACACAAGTTTGTTTGACGTAACTGGCGCAAGTTTGTTCGACGCAACTGGCACAAGTTTGTTCGACGCAACTGGCAAAAGTTTGTTCGATGCAACTGGCACAAGTTTGTTTAACGCAACTGGCTCAAGTTTGTTCGACCCACCTGGCACAAGTTTGTTTGACTCAACTGGCACAAGTTTGTTTGACGCAACTGGTTAAAGTTTGTTTGACGCAACTCGCACAAGTTCGTTTGATGCAACTGGCACAAGGTTCTTCTACGCAACTGGCACAAGTTTGTTTGACGCAACTGGCACAAGTTTGTTTGACGCAACTGGAACAAGTTTGTTTGATGCAACTGGCACAAGTTTTTTTTTATGCAACTAGCACAAGTTTGTTAGACGCAACTGGCACAAGTTTGTTCGACGTAACAGGCACAAGTTTTTTCGACTCAATTGGTATAAGTTTGTTTGACGCAACTGGCACAAGTTTGTTTGACGCAAGAGGCACAAGTTTGTTTGACGCAACTGGCACAAGTTTGTTTGATGCAACTGACACAAGTTTTTTTATATGCAACTGGAACAAGTTTTCTCAAAGCAACTGGCACAAGTTTGTTCGCCATATCTGGCACAAGTTTGTTCGACGCAACTGGCACAAGTTTGTTTGACGCAACTGGCACAAGTTTGTTAGATGCAACTGGCACAAGTTTGTTCAACGCAACTGGCACAAGTTTTTTCGAATCAATTGGCACAAGTTTGTTTGACGCAACTGGCACATGTTTGTTTGACGCAACTGGCACAAGTTTGTTTGACGCAACTGGCACAAGTTTTTTCGAATCAATTGGCACAAGTTTGTTTGACGCAACTGGCACATGTTTGTTTGACGCAACTGGCACAAGTTTGTTTGACGCAACTGGCACAAGTTTGTTTGACGCAACTGGCACAAGTTTATTTGACGCAACTGGCACAAGTTTTCTCGACGCAAGTGGCACAAGTTTGTTCGCCGTAACTGGCACAAGTTTGTTTGACGCAACTGGCACAAGTTTATTTGACGCAACTGGCACAAGTTTTCTCGACGCAACTAGCACAAGTTTCTTCGACGCAACTGGCACAAGTTTCTTCGACGCAACTGGCACAAGTTTGTTCGACGCAACTGGCACAAGTTTGTTCTACTCAACTGGCACAAGTTTCTTCGACGCAACTGGCACAAGTTTGTTCGACGCAACTGGCACAAGTTTGTTTGATGCAATTGGCACAAGTTTGTTCTACTCAACTGGCACAAGTTTGTTCTATGCAACTGGCACTAGTTTGTTTTACACAACAGGCATATGTTTGTTTGATGCAACTGGCACAAGTTTGTTCGACTCAACTGGCACAAGGTTGTTCTACGCAACTGGCACAAGTCTGTTCTAAGCAACTGGCACAAGTTTGTTTGACGCAACTGGCACAAGTTTGTTCGACGCAACTGGCACAAGTTTGTTGGATGCCACTGGCACAAGTTTGTTTGACGAAACTGGCACAAGTTTTTTTGATGCAACTGGCACAAGTTTGTTAGACGCAACTGGCACAAGTTTGTTCGACGCAACTGGCACAAGTTTTTTCGACTCAAGTGGCACAAGTTTGTTTGACGCAACTGGAACAAGTTTGTTTGACGCAACTGGCACAAGTTTGTTTGACGCAACTGGCACAATTTTGTTTGACGCAACTGGCACAAGTTTATTTGACCCAACTGGCATAAGTTTGTTCGCCGTAACTGGCACAAGTTTGTTTGACGCAACTGGCACAAGTTTGTTCGACGCAACTGGCACAAGTTTTTTTCTACATAACTGGCAAAAGTTTGTTCTATGCAACTGGCACAAGTTTGTTCTACGCAACTGGCACAAGTTTGTTCTACGCATCTGGCACAAGTTTGTTCTATGCAACTGGCACTAGTTTGTTCTACGCAACTGGGACATGTTAGTTTGACGCAACTGGCACAAGTTTGTTCTACCCAACTGACATAAGTTTGTTCGACGCAACTGGCACAAGTTTGTTCTACGCAACTGACACAAGTTTGTTTGACACAACTGGCAGAAGTTTGTTCAACTCAACTGTCACAAGTTTGTTTGACGTAACTGGCGCAAGTTTGTTCGACGCAACTGTCACAAGTTTGTTCGACGCAACTGGCAAAAGTTTGTTCGATGCAACTGGCACAAGTTTGTTTAACGCAACTGGCACAAGTTTGTTCGACCCAACTGGCACAAGTTTGTTTGACTCAACAGGCACAAGTGTGTTCGACGCAACTGGCACAAGTTTGTTTGACGCAACTGGCACAAGTTCGTTTGACGCAACTGGCACAAGGTTCTTCTACGCAACTGGCACAAGTTTGTTTGACGCAACTGGCACAAGTTTGTTCGATGCAACTGGCACAAGTTTGTTTAACGCAACTGGCACAAGTTTGTTTGACGCAACTGGCACAAGGTTCTTCTACGCAACTGGCACAAGGTTCTTCTACGCAACTGGCACAAGTTTGTTCTACGCAACTGGCACAAGTTTGTTTGACGCAACTGGCACAAGTTTGTTTGACGCAACTGGCACAAGTTTGTTTGACGCAACTGGCACAAGTTTGTTTGACGCAACTGGCACAAGTTTATTTGACGCAAGTGGCACAAGTTTGTTTGACGCAACTTGCACAAGTTTGTTCTACGCAACTGGGACAAGTTTGTTTGACGCAACTGTCACAAGTTTGTTCGACGCAACTGGCAAAAGTTTGTTCAATGCAACTGGCAGAAGTTTGTTTAACGCAACTGGCACAAGTTTGTTCGACCCAACTGGCAAAAGTTTGTTTGACTCAACTGGCACAAGTTTGTTTGACGCAACTGGCAAAAGTTTGTTTGACGCAACTGGCACAAGTTTGTTTGACGCAACTGGCACAAGGTTCTTCTACGCAACTGGCACAAGTTTGTTTGACGCTACTGGCACAAGTTTGTTTGACGCAACTGGCACAAGTTTGTTTGACGCAACTGGCACATGTTTGTTTGACGCAACTGGCACAAGTTTTTTTTGACGTAACTGGCACAAGTTTGTTAGACGCAACTGGCACAAGTTTGTTCGACGTAACAGGCACAAGTTTTTTCGACTCAATTGGTACAAGTTTGTTTGACGCAACTGGCACAAGTTTGTTTGACGCAAGAGGCACAAGTTTGTTTGACGCAACTGGCACAAGTTTGTTTGACGTAACTGGCACAAGTGTTTTTTTACGCAACTGGCACAAGTTTTCTCGAAGCAACTGGCACAAGTTTGTTCGCCATATTTGGCACAAGTTTGTTCGACGCAACTGGCACAAGTTTTTTGTGACGCAACTGGCACAAGTTTGTTAGACGCAACTGGCACAAGTTTGTTCAACGCAACTGGCACAAGTTTTTTCGAATCAATTGGCACAAGTTTGTTTGACGCAACTGGCACAAGTTTGTTTGATGCAAGAGACACAAGTTTGTTTGACGCAACTGGCACAAGTTTGTTTGACGCAACTGGCACAAGTTTTTTTTTACACAACTGGCACAAGTTTGTTTGACGCAAGAGGCAAAAGTTTGTTTGACGCAACTGGCACAAGTTTGTTCGACGCAACTGGCACAAGTTTGTTCAACGCAAATGGCACAAGTTTGTTTGACGCAACTGGCACAAGTTTCTTCGACGCAACTGGCACAAGTTTGTTCGACGCAACTGGCACAAGTTTGTTCAACGCAACTGACACAAGTTTGTTCTACGCAACTGGGAAAAGTTTGTTCTATGCAACTGGCACTAGTTTGTTCTATGCAACTGGCATAAGTTTGTTTGACGCAACTGGTACAAGTTTGTTCTACGCAACTGGCACAAGTTTGTTCGACACAATTGGCACAAGTTTGTTCTACGCAACTCTTACTAGTTTGTTGTACAAACTGGCACAGGTTTCTTTGACACAACTGGCACAAGTTTGTTCTACGCAACTCTTACTAGTTTGTTGTACACAACTGGCACAGGTTTGTTTGACACAACTGGCACAAGTTTGTTCTACGCAAATGGCAAATGTTTGTTCTACGCATGTGGCACAAGTTTGTCCTATGCAACTGGCACTAGTGTGTTCTACGCAACTGGCACAAATTTGTTTGACACAACTGGCACATGTTTGTTCTACCCAACTGGCACAAGTTTGTTCGACGCAACTGGCACAAGTATGTTTGATACAACTGGCACAAGTTTGTTTGACACAACTGGCACAAGTTTGTTCGACGCAAGTGGCACAAGTTTGTTTGATGCAATTGGCACAAGTTTGTTCTGCTCAACTGGCACAAGTTTGTTCTATGCAACTGGCACTAGTTTGTTTTACGCAACTGGCATATGTTTGTTTGACGCAACTGGCACAAGTTTCTTCTACCAACTAGCACAAGTTCGTTCGACTCAACTGGCACAAGGTTGTTCTACGCAACTGGCACAAGTCTGTTCTACGCAACTGGCACAAGTTTGTTTGACGCAACTGGCACAAGTTTGTTCGACGCAACTGGCACAAGTTTGCTGGATGCCACTGGCACAAGTTTGTTTGACGAAACTGGCACAAGTTTTTTTGATGCAACTGGCACAAGTTTGTTAGACGCAACTGGCACAAGTTTGTTCGACGCAACTGGCACAAGTTTTTTCGACTCAAGTGGCACAAGTTTGTTTGAGGCAACTTGCACAAGTTTGTTCTACGCAACTGGGACAAGTTTGTTTGACGCAACTGGCACAAGTTTGTTCGACGCAACTGGCAAAAGTTTGTTCAATGCAACTGGCACAAGTTTGTTTAACGCAACTGGCACAAGTTTGTTCGACCCAACTTGCAAAAGTTTGTTTGACTCAACTGGCACAAGTTTGTTTGACGCAACTGGCAAAAGTTTGTTTGACGCAACTGGCACAAGTTCGTTTGACGCAACTGGCACAAGGTTCTTCAACGCAACTGGCACAAGTTTGTTTGACGCTACTGGCACAAGTTTGTTTGACGCAACTGGCACAAGTTTGTTTGACGCAACTGGCACATGTTTGTTTGATGCAACTGGTACAAGTTTTTTTTGACGCAACTGGCACAAGTTTGTTAGACGCAACTGGCACAAGTTTGTTCGACGTAACAGGCACAAGTTTTTTCGACTCAATTGGTACAAGTTTGTTTGATGCAACTGGCACAAGTTTGTTTGACGCAAGAGGCACAAGTTTGTTTGATGCAACTGGGACAAGTTTGTTTGACGTAACTGGCACAAGTTTTTTTTTACGCAACTGGCACAAGTTTTCTCGAAGCAACTGGCACAAGTTTGTTCGCCATATTTGGCGCAAGTTTGTTCGACGCAACTGGCACAAGTTTTTTGTGACGCAACTGGCACAAGTTTGTTCAACGCAACTGACACAAGTTTTTTCGAATCAATTGGCACATGTTTGTTTGACGCAACTGGCACAAGTTTGTTTGACGCAAGAGACACAAGTTTGTTTGACGCAACTGGCACAAGTTTGTTTGACGCAACTGGCACAAGTTTTTTTTTACACAACTGGCACAAGTTTGTTTGACGCAAGAGGCAAAAGTTTGTTTGACGCAACTGGCACAAGTTTGTTCGACGCAACTGGCACAAGTTTGTTCAACGCAAATGGCACAAGTTTGTTTGACGCAACTGTGACAAGTTTCTTCAACGCAACTGGCACAAGTTTGTTCGACGCAACTGGCACAAGTTTGTTTGACGCAACTGGCACAAGTTTGTTCTACGCAACTGGGACAAGTTTGTTCTATGCAACTGGCACTAGTTTGTTCTATGCAACTGGCATAAGTTTGTTTGACGCAACTGGTACAAGTTTGTTCTACGCAACTGGCGCAAGTTTGTTCGACACAATTGGCACAAGTTTGTTCTACGCAACTCTTACTAGTTTGTTGTACAAACTGGCACAGGTTTGTTTGACACAACTGGCACAAGTTTGTTCTACGCAACTCTTACTAGTTTGTTGTACACAACTGGCACAGGTTTGTTTGACACAACTGGCACAAGTTTGTTCTACACAAATGGCAAATGTTTGTTCTACGCATGTGGTACAAGTTTGTTCTATGCAACTGGCACTAGTGTGTTCTACTCAACTGGCACAAATTTGTTTGACACAACTGGCACATGTTTGTTCTACCCAACTGGCACAAGTTTGTTCGTCGCAACTGGCACAAGTATGTTTGATACAACTGGCACAAGTTTGTTTGACACAACAGGCACAAGTTTGTTCTAAGCAACTGGCACAAGTTTGTTCGACGCAAGTGGCACAAGTTTGTTTGATGCAATTGGCACAAGTTTGTTCTACTCAACTGGCACAAGTTTGTTCTATGCAACTGGCACTAGTTTGTTTTACGCAACTGGCATATGTTTGTTTGACGCAACTGGCACAAGTTTGTTCTACCAACTAGCACAAGTTTGTTCGACTCAACTGGCACAAGGTTGTTCTACGCAACTGGCACAAGTCTGTTCTACGTAACTGGCACAAGTTTGTTTGACGCAACTGGCACAAGTTTGTTCGACGCAACTGGCACAAGTTTGCTGCATGCCTCTGGCACAAGTTTGTTTGACGAAACTGGCACAAGTTTTTTTAATGCAACTGGCACAAGTTTGTTAGACGCAACTGGCACAAGTTTGTTCGACGCAACTGGCACAAGTTTTTTCGACTCAAGTGGCACAAGTTTGTTTGACACAACTGGAACAAGTTTGTTTGACGCAACTGGCACAAGTTTGTTTGACGCAACTGACACAAGTTTGTTTGACGCAACTGGCACAAGTTTGTTCGACGCAACTGGCACAAGTATGTTTGTTCGCCGTAACTGGAACAAGTTTGTTTGACGCAACTGGCACAAGTTTCTTCTACCCAACTGACATAAGTTTGTTCGACGCAACTGGCACAAGTTTGTTCTACGCAACTGACAAAAGTTTGTTTGACACAACTGGCAGAAGTTTGTTCAACGCAACTGGCACCAGTTTGTTTGACGTAACTGGCGCAAGTTTGTTCGACGCAACTGTCACAAGTTTGTTCGACGCAACTGGCAAAAGTTTGTTCGATGCAACTGGCACAAGTTTGTTTAACGCAACTGGCACAAGTTTGTTCGACCCAACTGGCACAAGTTTGTTTGACGCAACTGGCACAAGAGTGTTCGACGCAACTGGCACAAGTTTGTTTGACGCAACTGGCACAAGGTTCTTCTACGCAACTGGCAGAAGTTTGTTTGACGCAACTGGCACAAGTTTGTTCGATGCAACTGGCACAAGTTTGTTTAACGCAACTGGCACAAGTTTGTTTGACGCAACTGGCACAAGGTTCTTCTACCCAACAGGCACAAGGTTGTTCTACGCAACTGGCACCAGTTTGTTCTACGCAACTGGCACAAGTTTGTTTGACGCAACTGGCACAAGTTTGTTCGACGCAACTGGCACAAGTTTGTTAGACGCAACTGGCACAAGTTTATTCGACGTAACAGGCACAAGTTTTTTCGACTCAATTGGTACAAGTTTGTTTGATGCAACTGGCACAAGTTTGTTTGACGCAAGAGGCACAAGTTTGTTTGACACAACGGGCACAAGTTTGTTTGATGCAACTAGCACAAGTTTTTTTTTACGCGACTGGCACAAGTTTTCTCGAAGCAACTGGCACAGGTTTGTTTGCCATATCTGGCACAAGTTTGTTCGACGCAACTGGCACAAGTTTGTTTGACGCAACTGGCACAAGTTTCTTAGACGCAACTGGCACAAGTTTGTTCAACGCAACTGGCACAAGTTTTTTCGAATCAATTGGCACAAGTTTGTTTGACGCAACTGGCACAAGTTTGTTTGATGCAACTGGCACAAGATTGTTTGACGCAACTGGCACAAGTTTGTTTGACGCAACTGGCACAAGTTTATTTGACGCAACTGGCACAACTTTTCTCGACGTAACTGGCACAAGTTGGTTTGCCGTAACTGGCACAAGTTTGTTTGACGCAACTGGCACAAGTTTATTTGACGCAACTGGCACAAGTTTTCTCGACGCAAGTGGCACAAGTTTGTTCGCCGTAACTGGCACAAGTTTGTTCGACGCAACTGGCACAAGTTTGTTCGACGCAACTGGCACAAGTTTGTTTGACGCAACTGGCACAAGTTTCTTCGACGCAACTGGCACAAGTTTGTTCGCCGCAACTGGCACAAGTTTGTTTGATGCAATTGGCACAAGTTTGTTCTACTCAACTGGCACAAGTTTGTTCTATGCAACTGGCACTAGTTTGTTTTACGCAACTGGCATAAGTTTGTTTGACGCAACTGGCACAAGTTTGTTCTACCAACTAGCACAAGTTTGTTCGACTCCACTGGCACAAGGTTGTTCTACGCAACTGGCACAAGTTTTCTCGAAGCAACTGGCACAAGTTTGTTCGCCATATCTGGCACAAGTTTGTTCGACGCAACTGGCACAAGTTTGTTCAACGCAAATGGCACAAGTTTGTTTGTCGCAACTGGCACAAGTTTCTTCGACGCAACTGGCACAAGTTTGTTCGACGCAACTGGCACAAGTTTGTTTGACGCAACTGGCACAAGTTTGTTCTACGCAACTGGCACAAATTTGTTCTATGCAACTGGCACTAGTTTGTTTTATGTAACTGGCATAAGTTTGTTTGACGCAACTGGTACAAGTTTGTTCTACGCAACTGGCACAAGTTTGTTCGACACAACTGGCACAAGTTTGTTCTACGCAACTCTTACTAGTTTGTTGTACACAACTGGCACAGGTTTGTTTGACACAACTGACACAAGTTTGTTCTACGCAAATGGCAAATGTTTGTTCTACGCAACTGACACAAGTTTGTTTGACACAACTGGCAGAAATTTGTTCAACGCAACTGGCACAAGTTTGTTTAACGTAACTGGCGCAAGTTTGTTCGACGCAACTATCACAAGTTTGTTCGACGCAACTGGCAAAAGTTTGTTCGATGCAACTGGCACAAGTTTGTTTAACGCAACTGGCACAAATTTGTTCGACCCAACTGGCAAAAGTTTGTTTGACTCAACTGGCACAAGTTTGTTTGACGCAACTGGCAACAGTTTGTTTGACGCAACTGGCACAAGTTCGTTTGACGCAACTGGCACAAGGTTCTTCTACGCAACTGGCACAAGTTTGTTTGACGCTACTGGCACAAGTTTGTTTGACGCAACTGGCACAAGTTTGTTTGACGCAACTGGTACAAGTTTGTTTGACGCAACTAGCACAAGTTTTTTTTTGACGCAACTGGCACATGTTTCTTCGACGCAACTGGCACAAGTTTGTTCTATGCAACTGGCACAAGTTTGTTCGACGTAACAGGCACAAGTTTTTTCGACTCAATTGGTACAAGTTTGTTTGACGCAACTGGCACAAGTTTGTTTGACGCAACTGGCACAAGTTTGTTTGACGCAACTGGCACAAGTTTTTTTTTACGCAACTGCCACAAGTTTTCTCGAAGCAACTGGCACAAGTTTGTTCGCCATATCTGGCACAAGCTTGTTCGACGCAACTGGCACAAGTTTTTTTGACGCAACTGGCACAAGTTTGTTAGACGCAACTGGCACAAGTTTGTTCAACGCAACTGTCACAAGTTTTTTCGAATCAATTGGCACAAGTTTGTTTGACGCAACTGGCACAAGTTTGTTTGACGCAAGAGGCACAAGTTTGTTTGACGCAACTGGCACAAGTTTGTTTGACGCAACTGGCACAAGTTTTTTTTTACACAACTGGCACAAGTTTGTTTGACGCAAGAGGCACAAGTTTGTTTGACGCAACTGGCACAAGTTTGTTCGACGCAACTGGCACAAGTTTGTTCAACGCAAATGGCACAAGTTTGTTTGACGCAACTGTCACAAGTTTCTTCGACGCAACTGGCACAAGTTTGTTCGACGCAACTGGCACAAGTTTGTTTGACGCAACTGGCACAAGTTTGTTCTACGCAACTGGGACAAGTTTGTTCTATGCAACTGGTACTAGTTTGTTCTATGCAACTGGCATAAGTTTGTTTGACGCAACTGGTACAAGTTTGTTCTACGCAACTGGCACAAGTTTGTTCGACACAACTGGCACAAGTTTGTTCTACGCAACTCTTACTAGTTTGTTGTACAAACTGGCACAGGTTTGTTTGACACAACTGGCACAAGTTTGTTCTACGCAACTCTTACTAGTTTGTTGTACACGACTGGCACAGGTTTGTTTGACACAACTGGCACAAGTTTGTTCTACGCAAATGGCAAATGTTTGTTCTACGCATGTGGCAAAAGTTTGTTCTATGCAACTGGCACTAGTGTGTTCTACGCAACCGGCACAAATTTGTTTGACACAACTGGCACATGTTTGTTCTACCCAACTGGCACAAGTTTGTTCGACGCAATTGGCACAAGTATGTTTGATGCAATTGGCACAAGTTTGTTTGACACAACTGGCACAAGTTTGTTCTAAGCAACTGGCACAAGTTTGTTCAACGGAACTGGCGCAAGTTTGTTCAACGCAACTGGCACAAGTTTGTTTGACGCAACTGACACAATTTTGTTCAACGCAACTGGAACAAGTTTGTTTAATGTAACTGGCACAAGTTTGTTCGAACCAACTGGCACCAGTTTGTTTGACACAACTGGCACAAGTTTGTTTGACGCAAAGGGCCCAAGGTTGTTCTACGCAACATGTACAAGTTTGTTCTACGCAACTGGCACAAGTTTGTTTGACGCAACTGGCACAAGTTTGTTCTATGCAACTGGCACTAGTGTGTTCGATGCAACTGGCACAAGTTTGTTCGACGCAACTGGCACAAGTTTGTTTGACGCAACTGGCACAAGTTTCTTAGACGCAACTGGCACAAGTTTGTTCAACACAACTGGCACAAGTTTTTTTTAATCAATTGGCACAAGTTTGTTTGACGCAACTGGCAGAAGTTTGTTTGACGCAACTGGCACAAGTTTGTTTGACGCAAGAGGGACAAGTTTGTTTGACGCAACTGGCACAAGTTTATTTGACGCAACTGGCACAACTTTTCTCGACACAACTGGCACAAGTTTGTTCGCCGTAACTGGCACAAGTTTGTTTGACGCAACTGGCACAAGTTTATTTGACGCAACTGGCACAACTTTTCTCGACGCAAGTGGCACAAGTTGGTTCGCCGTAACTGGCACAAGTTTGTTCGACGCAACTGGCACAAGTTTGTTCGACATAACTGGCACAAGTTTGTGTGACGCAACTGGCACAAATTTCTTCGACGCAACTGGCACAAGTTTGTTCGACAAACTGGCACAAGTTTGTTTGACGCAATTGGCACAAGTTTGTTCTACTCAACTGGAACAAGTTTATTCTATGCAACTGGCACTAGTTTGTTTTACACAACTGGCATAAGTTTGTTTGACGCAACTGGCACAAGTTTGTTCTACAAACTAGCACAAGTTTGTTCGACGCAACTGGCACAAGGTTGTTCTACGCAACTGGCACAAGTTTGTTCTACGCAACTGGCACAAGTTTGTTTGACGCAACTGGCACAAGTTTGTTCTACGCAACTGGCACAAGTTTGTTCTACGCAACTGGCACAAGTTTGTTGGATGCCACTGACACAAGTTTGTTCGACGAAACTGGCCCAAGTTTTTTTGACGCAACTGGCACAAGTTTGTTCGACGCAACTGGCACAAGTTTTTTCGACTCAATTGGCACAAGTTTGTTTGATGCAACTGGAACAAGTTTGTTTGACGCAACTGGAACAAGTTTGTTTGATGCAACTGGCACAAGTTTGTTTGACGCAACTGGCACAAGTTTGTTTGACGCAACTAGCACAAGTTTATTTGACGCAACTGGCACAAGTTTTCTCGACGAAACTGGCACAAGTTTGTTCGCTGTAACTGGCACAAGTTTGTTCGACGCAACTGGCACAAGTTTGTTTGACGCAAATGGCACAAGTTTGTTCTACATAACTGGCACAAGTTTGTTCTATGCAACTGGCACAAGTTTGTTCTACGCAACTGGCACAAGTTTGTTCTACGCATCTGGCACAAGTTTGTTCTATGGAACTGGCACTAGTTTGTTCTACGCAACTGGCACAAGTTTGTTTGACGCAACTGGCACAAATTTGTTCTACCCAACTGACATAAGTTTGTTCGACGCAACTGGCACAAGTTTGTGCTACGCAACTGACACAAGTTTGTTTGACACAATTGGCAGAAGTTTGTTCAACACAACTGGCAAAAGTTTGTTCGACGCAACTGGCGCAAGTTTTTTCGACGCAACTGGCACAAGTTTGTTCGATGCAACTGGCACAAGTTTGTTTAACGCAACTGGCACAAGTTTGTTTGACGCAACTGGCAGAAGGTTGTTTGACGCAACTGGCACAAGGTTCTTCTACGTAACTGGCACAAGTTTGTTTGACACAACTGGCACAAGTTTATTTGACGCAACTGGCACAAGTTTTCTCGACGCAAGTGGCACAAGTTTGTTCGCCGTAACTGGCACAAGTTTGTTCGACGCAACTGGCCCAAGTTCGTTCGACGCAACTGGCACAAGTTTGTTTGACGCAACTGGCACAAGTTTCTTCGACGCAACTGGCACAAGTTTGTTTGACGCAACTGGAACAAGTTTGTTTGACGCAACTGGCACAAGTTTGTTTGACGCAACTGGCACAAGTTTGTTCGACACATCTGGCACAAGTTTGTTAGACGCAACTGGCACAAGTTTGTTCGACGTAACAGGCACAAGTTTTTTCGACTCAATTGGTACAAGTTTGTTTGACGCAACTGGCACAAGTTTGTTTGACGCAAGAGGCGCAAGTTTGTTTGACGCAACTGGCACAAGTTTGTTTGACGCAACTGGCACAAGTTTTTTTTTACGCAAGTGGCACAAGTTTTCTTGAAGCATCTGGCACAAGTTTGTTCGCCATATCTGGCACAAGTTTGTTCGACGCAACTGGCACAAGTTTGTTTGACGCAACTGGCACAAGTTTGTTAGACGCAACTGGCACAAGTTTGTTCAACGCAACTGGCACAAGTTTTTTCGAATCAATTGGCACAAGTTTGTTTGACGCAACTTGGCACAAGTTTGTTTGACGCAACTGGCACAAGTTTGTTTGACGCAACTGGCACAAGTTTGTTTGACGCAACTGGCACAAGTTTATTTGACGCAACTGGCACAACTTTTCTCGACGCAAGTGGCACAAGTTTGTTCGCCGTAACTGGCACAAGTTTGTTCGACGCAACTGGCACAAGTTTGTTCAACGCAACTAGCACAAGTTTGTTTGACGCAACTGGCACAAGTTTCTTCAACGTAACTGGCACAAGTTTGTTCGACGCAACTGGCACAAGTTTGTTTGATGCAATTGGCACAAGTTTGTTCTACTCAACTGGCACAAGTTTCTTCTATGCAACTGGCACTAGTTTGTTTTATGCAACTGGCATATGTTTGTTTGACGCAACTGGCACAAGTTTGTTCTACCAACTAGCACAAGTTTGTTCGACTCAACTGGCACAAGTTGTTCTACGCAACTGGCACAAGTTTGTTCTACGCAACTGGAACAAGTTTGTTTGACGCAACTGGCACAAGTTTGTTCGACGCAACTGGCACAAGTTTGTTGGATGCCACTGGCACAAGTTTGTTTGACGAAACTGGCACAAGTTTTTTTGACGCAACTGGCACAAGTTTGTTAGATGCAACTGGCACAAGTTTGTTCGACGCAACTGGCACAAGTTTTTTCGACTCAAGTGGCACAAGTTTGTTTGACGCAACTGGAACAAGTTTGTTTGACGCAACTGGCACAAGTTTGTTTGACGCAACTGGCACAAGTTTGTTTGACGCAACTGGCACAAGTTTATTTGACGCAACTGGCACAAGTTTGTTCGCCGTAACTGGCACAAGTTTGTTCAACGCAACTGGCACAAGTTTGTTTGACGCAACTGGCACAAGTTTGTTCTACATAACTGGCACAAGTTTGTTCTATGCAACTGGCACAAGTTTGTTCTACGCAACTGGCACAAGTTTGTTCTACGCATCTGGCACAAGTTTGTTCTATGCAACTGGCACTAGTTTGTTTTATGCAACTGGCATAAGTTTGTTTGACGCAACTGGCACAAGTTTCTTAGACGCAACTGGCACAAGTTTGTTCAACACAACTGGCACAGGTTTTTTTTAATCAATTGGCACAAGTTTGTTTGACGCAACTGGCAGAAGTTTGTTTGACGCAACTGGCACAAGTTTGTTTGACGCAAAAGGGACAAGTTTGTTTGACGCAACTGGCACAAGTTTATTTGACGCAACTGGCACAACTTTTCTCGACACAACTGGCACAAGTTTGTTCGCCGTAACTGGCACAAGTTTGTTTGACGCAACTGGCACAAGTTTATTTGACGCAACTGGCACAACTTTTCTCGACGCAAGTGGCACAAGTTGGTTCGCCGTAACTGGCACAAGTTTGTTCGACGCAACTGGCACAAGTTTGTTCGACATAACTGGCACAAGTTTGTGTGACGCAACTGGCACAAATTTCTTCGACGCAACTGGCACAAGTTTGTTCGACAAACTGGCACAAGTTTGTTTGACGCAATTGGCACAAGTTTGTTCTACTCAACTGGAACAAGTTTGTTCTATGCAACTGGCACTAGTTTGTTTTACACAACTGGCATAAGTTTGTTTGACGCAACTGGCACAAGTTTGTTCTACAAACTAGCACAAGTTTGTTCGACGCAACTGGCACAAGGTTGTTCTACGCAACTGGCACAAGTTTGTTCTACGCAACTGGCACAAGTTTGTTTGACGCAACTGGCACAAGTTTGTTCTACGCAACTGGCACAAGTTTGTTCTACGCAACTGGCACAAGTTTGTTGGATGCCACTGACACAAGTTTGTTCGACGAAACTGGCCCAAGTTTTTTTGACGCAACTGGCACAAGTTTGTTCGACGCAACTGGCACAAGTTTTTTCGACTCAATTGGCACAAGTTTGTTTGATGCAACTGGAACAAGTTTGTTTGACGCAACTGGAACAAGTTTGTTTGATGCAACTGGCACAAGTTTGTTTGACGCAACTGGCACAAGTTTGTTTGACGCAACTAGCACAAGTTTATTTGACGCAACTGGCACAAGTTTTCTCGACGAAACTGGCACAAGTTTGTTCGCTGTAACTGGCACAAGTTTGTTCGACGCAACTGGCACAAGTTTGTTTGACGCAAATGGCACAAGTTTGTTCTACATAACTGGCACAAGTTTGTTCTATGCAACTGGCACAAGTTTGTTCTACGCAACTGGCACAACTTTGTTCTACGCATCTGGCACAAGTTTGTTCTATGGAACTGGCACTAGTTTGTTCTACGCAACTGGCACAAGTTTGTTTGACGCAACTGGCACAAATTTGTTCTACCCAACTGACATAAGTTTGTTCGACGCAACTGGCACAAGTTTGTGCTACGCAACTGACACAAGTTTGTTTGACACAATTGGCAGAAGTTTGTTCAACACAACTGGCAAAAGTTTGTTCGACGCAACTGGCGCAAGTTTTTTCGACGCAACTGGCACAAGTTTGTTCGATGCAACTGGCACAAGTTTGTTTAACGCAACTGGCACAAGTTTGTTTGACGCAACTGGCAGAAGGTTGTTTGACGCAACTGGCACAAGGTTCTTCTACGTAACTGGCACAAGTTTGTTTGACACAACTGGCACAAGTTTATTTGACGCAACTGGCACAAGTTTTCTCGACGCAAGTGGCACAAGTTTGTTCGCCGTAACTGGCACAAGTTTGTTCGACGCAACTGGCCCAAGTTCGTTCGACGCAACTGGCACAAGTTTGTTTGACGCAACTGGCACAAGTTTCTTCGACGCAACTGGCACAAGTTTGTTTGACGCAACTGGAACAAGTTTGTTTGACGCAACTGGCACAAGTTTGTTTGACGCAACTGGCACAAGTTTGTTCGACACATCTGGCACAAGTTTGTTAGACGCAACTGGCACAAGTTTGTTCGACGTAACAGGCACAAGTTTTTTCGACTCAATTGGTACAAGTTTGTTTGACGCAACTGGCACAAGTTTGTTTGACGCAAGAGGCGCAAGTTTGTTTGACGCAACTGGCACAAGTTTGTTTGACGCAACTGGCACAAGTTTTTTTTTACGCAAGTGGCACAAGTTTTCTTGAAGCATCTGGCACAAGTTTGTTCGCCATATCTGGCACAAGTTTGTTCGACGCAACTGGCACAAGTTTGTTTGACGCAACTGGCACAAGTTTGTTAGACGCAACTGGCACAAGTTTGTTCAACGCAACTGGCACAAGTTTTTTCGAATCAATTGGCACAAGTTTGTTTGACGCAACTTGGCACAAGTTTGTTTGACGCAACTGGCACAAGTTTGTTTGACGCAACTGGCACAAGTTTGTTTGACGCAACTGGCACAAGTTTATTTGACGCAACTGGCACAACTTTTCTCGACGCAAGTGGCACAAGTTTGTTCGCCGTAACTGGCACAAGTTTGTTCGACGCAACTGGCACAAGTTTGTTCAACGCAACTAGCACAAGTTTGTTTGACGCAACTGGCACAAGTTTCTTCAACGTAACTGGCACAAGTTTGTTCGACGCAACTGGCACAAGTTTGTTTGATGCAATTGGCACAAGTTTGTTCTACTCAACTGGCACAAGTTTCTTCTATGCAACTGGCACTAGTTTGTTTTATGCAACTGGCATATGTTTGTTTGACGCAACTGGCACAAGTTTGTTCTACCAACTAGCACAAGTTTGTTCGACTCAACTGGCACAAGTTGTTCTACGCAACTGGCACAAGTTTGTTCTACGCAACTGGAACAAGTTTGTTTGACGCAACTGGCACAAGTTTGTTCGACGCAACTGGCACAAGTTTGTTGGATGCCACTGGCACAAGTTTGTTTGACGAAACTGGCACAAGTTTTTTTGACGCAACTGGCACAAGTTTGTTAGATGCAACTGGCACAAGTTTGTTCGACGCAACTGGCACAAGTTTTTTCGACTCAAGTGGCACAAGTTTGTTTGACGCAACTGGAACAAGTTTGTTTGACGCAACTGGCACAAGTTTGTTTGACGCAACTGGCACAAGTTTGTTTGACGCAACTGGCACAAGTTTATTTGATGCAACTGGCACAAGTTTGTTCGCCGTAACTGGCACAAGTTTGTTCAACGCAACTGGCACAAGTTTGTTTGACGCAACTGGCACAAGTTTGTTCTACATAACTGGCACAAGTTTGTTCTATGCAACTGGCACAAGTTTGTTCTACGCAACTGGCACAAGTTTGTTCTACGCATCTGGCACAAGTTTGTTCTATGCAACTGGCACTAGTTTGTTTTATGCAACTGGCATAAGTTTGTTTGACGCAACTGGCACAAGTTTGTTCTACCCAACTGACATAAGTTTGTTCGACGCAACTGGCACAAGTTTGTTCTACGCAACTGACACAAGTTTGTTTGACACAACTGGCAGAAGTTTGTTCAACGCAACTGGCACAAGTTTGTTTGACGTAACTGGCGCAAGTTTGTTCGACGCAACTGTCACAAGTTTGTTCGACGCAACTGGCAAAAGTTTGTTCGATGCAACTGGCACAAGTTTGTTTAACGCAACTGACACAAGTTTGTTCGACCCAACTGGCACAAGTTTGTTTGACGCAACTGGCACAAGTTCGTTTCACGCAACTGGCACAAGCTTGTTCTACGCAACTGGCACAAGTTTGTTTGACGCAACTGGCACAAGTTTGTTTATCGCAACTGGCACAAGTTTGTTTGACGCAACTGGCAAAAGTTTGTTAGACGTAACTGGCACAATTTTGTTCGACGTAACTGGCACAAGTTTTTTCGACTCAATTGGTACAAGTTTGTTTGACGGAACTGGCACAAGTTTGTTTGACGCAAGAGGCACGAGTTTGTTTGACGCAACTGGCTCAAGTTTGTTTGACGCAACTGGCACAAGTTTTTTTTTACGCAACTGGCACAAGTTTTCTCGAAGCAACTGGCACAAGTTTGTTCGCCATATCTGGCACAAGTTTGTTCGACGCAACTGGCACAAGTTTGTTCGACTCAAATGGCACAAGTTTGTTTGACGCAACTGGCACAAGTTTCTTCGACGCAACTGGCACAAGTTTGTTCGACGCAACTGGCACAAGTTTGTTTGACGCAACTGGCACAAGTTTGTTCTACGCAACTGGGACAAGTTAGTTCTATGCAACTGGCACTAGTTTTTTCTATGCAACTGGCATAAGTTTGTTTGACACAACTGGTACAAGTTTGTTCTACGCAACTGGCACAAGTTTGTTCGACAAAACTGGCACAAGTTTGTTCTACGCAACTCTTAGTAGTTTGTTGTACACAACTGGCACAGGTTTGTTTGACACAACTGGCACAAGTTTGTTCTACGCAAATGGCAAATGTTTGTTCTATGCAACTGACCCAAGTTTGTTTGACACAACTGGCAAAAGTTTGTTCAATGCAACTGGCACAAGTTTGTTTGACGTAACTGGCGCAAGTTTGTTCGACACAACTCGCACAAGTTTGTTCGACGACACTAGCAAAAGTTTGTTCGATGCAACTGGCACAAGTTTGTTCGCCGTAACTGGCACAAGTTTGTTCTACCCAACTGGCACAAGTTTTTTGACTCAACTGGCACAAGTTTGTTTGACGCAACTGGCAAAAGTTTGTTTGACGCAACTGGCACAAGTTCGTTTGACGCAACTGGCACAAGGTTCTTCTACGCAACTGGCACAAGTTTGTTTGACGCAACTGGCACAAGTTTGTTCTACGCAACTGGCACAAGTTTGTTTGACGCAACTGGCACAAGTTTGTTTGACGCAACTGGCACAAGTTTGTTCTACCAACTAGCACAAGTTTGTTCGACTCAACTGGCACAAGAGTGTTCTACGCAACTGGCACAAGTTTGTTCTACGCAACTGGCACAAGTTTGTTTGACGCAACTGGCACAAGTTTTTTCAACGCAACTGGCACAAGTTTGTTGGATGCCACTGTCACAAGTTTGTTTGACGAAACTGGCACAAGTTTTTTTGACGCAACTGGCAAAAGTTTGTTAGAGGCAACTGGCACAAGTTTGTTCGACGCAACTGGCACAAGTTTTTTCGACTCAAGTGGCACAAGTTTGTTTGACGCAACTGGAACAAGTTTGTTTGACGCAACTGGCACAAGTTTGTTTGATGCAACTGGCACAAGTTTGTTTGACGCAACTGGCACAAGTTTATTTGACGCAAGTGGCACAAGTTTGTTCGCCGTAACTGGCATAAGTTTGTTCGACGCAACTGGCACAAGTTTGTTCGACGCAACTGGCACAAGTTTTTTCTACATAACTTTCACAAGTTTGTTCTATGCAACTGGCACAAGTTTGTTCTACGCAACTATCACAAGTTTGTTCTACGCATCTGGCACAAGTTTGTTCTATGCAACTGGGACATGTTTGTTTGACGCAACTGGCACAAGTTTGTTCTACGCATCTGGCACTAGTTTGTTCTACGCAACTGGGACATGTTTGTTTGACGCAACTGGCACAAGTTTGTTCTACCCAACTGACATAAGTTTGTTCGACGCAACTGGCACAAGTTTGTTCTACGCAACTGACACAAGTTTGTTTGACACAACTGGCAGAAGTTTGTTCAACGCAACTGGCACAAGTTTGTTTGACGTAACTGGCACAAGTTTGTTCGACGCAACTGTCAAAAGTTTGTTCGACGCAACTGGCAAAAGTTTGTTCGATGCAACTGGCACAAGTTTGTTTAACGCAACTGGCACAAGTTTGTTCGACCCAACTGGCACAAGTTTGTTTGACTCAACTGGCACAAGTGTGTTCGACGCAACTGGCACAAGTTTGTTTGACGCAACTGGCACAAGTTCGTTTGACGTAACTGGCACAAGTTTGTTTGACGCGACTGGCACAAGTTTGTTTGACGCAACTGGCACAAGTTTGTTCGATGCAACTGGCACAAGTTTGTTTAACGCAACTGGCACAAGTTTGTTTGACGCAACTGGCACAAGTTTGTTTGACGCAACTGGCACAAGGTTCTTCTACGCAACTGGCAGAAGTTTGTTCAACGCAACTGGCACAAGTTTGTTTGACGCAACTGGAACAAGTTTGTTCGACGCAACTGGCACAAGTTTGTTAGACGCAACTGGCACAACTTTATTCGACGTAACAGGCACAAGTTTTTTCGACTCAATTGGTACAAGTTTAATGATGCAACTGGCACAAGTTTGTTTGACGCAAGAGGCACAAGTTTGTTTGACGCAACTGGCACAAGTTAGTTTGACGCAAATGGCACAAGTTTTTTTTTACGCGACTGGCACAAGTTTTCTCGAAGCAACTGGCACAAGTTTGTTTGCCATATCTGGCACAAGTTTGTTCGACGCAACTGGCACAAGTTTGCTTGACGCAACTGGCACAAGTTTGTTATACGCAACTGGTACAAGTTTGTTCAACGCAACTGGCACAAGTTTATTCGAATCAATTGGCACATGTTTGTTTGACGCAACTGGCACAAGTTTGTTTGACGCAACTGGCACAAGTTTGTTTGACGCAACTGGCACAAGTTTGTTTGACGCAACTGGCACAAGTTTATTTTACGCAACTGGCACAACTCTTCTCGACGCAACTGGCACAAGTTGGTTTGCCGTAACTGGCACAAGTTTGTTTGACGTAACTGGCACAAGTTTATTTGACGCAACTGGCAATAGTTTTCTCGACGCAAGTGGCACAAGTTTGTTCGCCGTAACTGGCACAAGTTTGTTCGACGCAACTGGCACAAGTTTGTTCGACGCAACTGGCACAAGTTTGTTTGACGCAAGTGGCACAAGTTTCTTCGACGCAACTGGCACAAGTTTGTTCGACGCAACTGGCACAAGTTTGTTTGATGCAATTGGCACAAGTTTGTTCTACTCAACTGGCACAAGTTTGTTCTATGCAACTGGCACTAGTTTGTTTTACGCAACTGGCATAAGTTTTTTTGACGCAACTGGTACAAGTTTGTTCTACGCAACTGGCACAAGTTTGTTCGACACAACTGGCACAAGTTTATTCTACGCAACTCTTACTAGTTTGTTGTACACAACTGGCACAGGTTTGTTTGACACAACTGGCACAAGTTTGTTCTACGCAAATGGCAAATGTTTGTTCTACGCAACTGACACAAGTTTGTTTGACACAACTGGCAGAAGTTTGTTCAACGCAACTGGCACAAGTTTGTTTGACGTAACTGGCACAAGTTTGTTTGACGCAACTGGCACAAGTTTGTTCGTCGCAACTGGCAAAAGTTTGTTCGATGCAACTGGCACAAGTTTGCTTAACACAACTGGCACAAGTTCGTTCGACCCAACTGGCACAAGTTTGTTTGACTCAACAGGCACAAGTTTGTTTGACGCAACTGGCAAAAGTTTGTTTGACGCAACTGGCACTAGTTCGTTTGACGCAACTGGCACAAGGTTCTTCTACGCAACTGGCAAAAGTTTGTTTGACACAACTGGCACAAGTTCGTTTGACGCAACTGGCACAAGTTTGTTTGACGCAACTGGCAGAAGTTTGTTTGACGCAACTGGCACAAGTTTGTTAGACGCAACGGGCACAAGTTTTTTTGACGCAACTGGCACAAGTTTGTTAGACGCAACTGGCACAAATTTGTTCGACATAACAGGCACAAGTTTTTTCGACTCAATTGGTACAAGTTTGTTTGACGCAACTGGCACAAGTTTGTTTGACGCAAGAGGCGCAAGTTTGTTTGACGCAACTGGCACAAGTTTGTTTGACGCATCTGGCACAAGTTTGTTCGCCATATCTTTCACAAGTTTGTTCGACGCAGCTGGCACAAGTTTGTTTGACGCAACTGGCACAAGTTTGTTAGATGCAAATGGCACAAGTTTGTTCAACGCAACTGGCACAAGTTTTTTCGAATCAATTGGCACAAGTTTGTTTGACGCAACTGGCACAAGTTTGTTTGACGCAACTGGCACAAGTTTGTTTGACGCAACTGGCACGAGTTTATTTGACGCAATTGGCACAAATTTTCTCGACGCAGCTGGCACAAGTTTGTTCGCCGTAACTGGCACAAGTTTGTTCGACGCAACTGGCACAAGTTTGTTCGACGCAACTGGCACAAGTTTGTTTGACGCAACTGGCACAAGTTTCTTCGACGCAACTGGCACAAGTTTGTTCAACGCAACTGGCACAAGTTTGTTTGATGCAATTGGCACAAGTTTGTTCTACTCAACTGGCACAAGTTTTTTCTATGCAACTGGCACTTGTTTGTTTTATGCAACTGGCATATGTTTGTTTGACGCAACTGGCACAAGTTTGTTCTACCAACTAGCACAAGTTTGTTCGACTCAACTGGCAAAAGGTTGTACTACACAACTGGCACAAGTTTCTTCTACGCAACTGGCACAAGTTTGTTTGACGCAACTGGCACAAGTTTGTTTGACGCAACCGGCACAAGTTTGTTCAACGCAAATGGCACAAGTTTGTTTGACGAAACTGGCATAAGTTTTTTTGACGCAACTGGCACAAGTTTGTTAGATGCAACTGGCACAAGTTTGTTCGACGCAACTGGCACAAGTTTTTTCGACTCAAGTGGCACAAGTTTGTTTGACGCAACTGGAACAAGTTTGTTTGACGCAACTGGCACAAGTTTGTTTGACGCAACTGGCACAAGTTTGTTCGCCGGAACTGGCACAAGTTTGTTCAACGCAACTGGCACAAGTTTGTTCGACGCAACTGGCACAAGTTTGTTCTACATAACTGGCACAAGTTTGTTCTATGCAACTGGCACAAGTTTGTTCTTCGCAACTGACACAAGTTTGTTCTACGCATCTGGCACAAGTTTGTTCTATGCAACTAGCACTAGTTTGTTCTACGCAACTGGGACATGTTTGTTTGACGCAACTGGCACAAGTTTGTTCTACCCAACTGACACAAGTTTGTTCAACGCAACTGGCACAAGTTTGTTCTACGCAACTGACACAAGTTTGTTTGACTCAACTGGCAGAAGTTTGTTCATCGCAACTGGCACAAGTTTGTTCGACGCAACTGGGAAAAGTTTGTTCGATGCAACTGGCACAAGTTTGTTTAACACAACTGGCACAAGTTTGTTAGACCCAACTGGCACAAGTTTGTTTGAATCAACTGGCACAAGTTTGTTCGACGCAACTGGCACAAGTTTGTTTGACGCAACTGGCACAAGTTCGTTTGGGGCAACTGGCACAAGGTTCTTGTACGCAAGTGGCACAAGTTTGTTTGACGCAACTGGCACAAGTTTGTTCTACGCAACTGGCACAAGTTTGCTTGACGCAACTGGCACAATTTTGGTTGACGCAACTGGCACAAGTTTGTTAGACGCAACTGGCACAAGTTTGTTCGACGTAACAGACACAAGTTTTTTCGACTCAATTGGTACAAGTTTGTTTGACGCAACTGACACAAGTTTGTTTGATGCAAGAGGCAGAAGTTTGTTTGACGCAACTGGCACAAGTTTGTTTGACGCAACTGGCACAAGTTTTTTTTTATGCAACTGGCACAAGTTTGTTTGACGCAAGAGGCACAAGTTTGTTTGACGCAACTGGCACAAGTTTGTTCGACGCAACTGGCACAAGTTTGTTCAACGCAAATGGCACAAGTTTGTTTGACGCAACTGTCACAAGTTTCTTCGACGCAACTGGCACAAGTTTCTTCGACGCAACTGGCACAAGTTTGTTTGACGCAACTGGCACAAGTTTGTTCTACGCAACTGGGACAAGTTTGTTCTATGCAACTGGCACTAGTTTGTTCTGTGCAACTGATATAAGTTTGTTTGACGCAACTGGTACAAGTTTGTTCTACGCAACTGGCACAAGTTTGTTCGACACAACTGGCACAAGTTTGTTCTACGCAACTCTTACTAGTTTGTTGTACACAACTGGCACAGGTTTGTTTGACACAACTGGCCCAAGTTTTTTTGACGCAACTGGCACAAGTTTGTTAGACGCAACTGGCACAAGTTTGTTCGACGCAACTGGCACAAGTTTTTTCGACTCAATTGGCACAAGTTTGTTTGACGCAACTGGAACAAGTTTGTTTGACGCAACTGGAACAAGATTGTTTGACGCAACTGGCACAAGTTTGTTTGACGCAACTGGCACAAAGTTTGTTTGACGCAACTGGCACAAGTTTATTTGACGCAACTGGCACAAGTTTTTTCAACGAAACTGGCACAAGTTTGTTTGACGCAACTGGCACAAGTTTGTTCGCTGTAACTGGCACAAGTTTGTTCGACGCAACTGGCACAAGTTTGTTTGACACAAATGGCACAAGTTTGTTCTACATAACTGGCACAAGTTTGTTCTATGCAACTGGCACAAGTTTGTTCTACGCAACTGGCACAAGTTTGTTCTACGCATCCGGCACAAGTTTGTTCTATGCAACTGGCACTAGTTTGTTCTACGCAACTGGCACAAGTTTGTTTGACGCAACTGGCACAAATTTGTTCTACCCAACTGACACAAGTTTGTTCGACGCAACTGGCACAAGTTTGTTCTACGCAACTGACACAAGTTTGTTTGACACAATTGGCAGAAGTTTATTCAACGCAACTGGCACAAGTTTGTTCGACGCAACTGGCGCAAGTTTTTTCGACGCAACTGGCACAAGTTTGTTCGACGCAACTGGCAAAAGTTTGTTCGATGCAACTGGCACAAGTTTGTTTAACGCAAATGGCACAAGTTTGTTCGACGCAAGAGGCACAAGTTTGTTTGACGCATCTGACACAAGTTTGTTCAACCCAACTGGCACAAGTTTTTTCGAATCAATTGGCACAAGTTTGTTTGACGCAACTGGCACAAGTTTGTTTGACGCAACTGGAACAAGTTTGTTTGACGCAACTGGCTCAAGTTTGTTTGACGCAACTGGCACAAGTTTGTTCGACGCAACTGGCACAAGTTTGTTCAACGCAAATGGCACAAGTTTGTTTGACGCAACTGTCACAAGTTTCTTCGACGCAACTGGCACAAGTTTCTTCGACGCAACTGGCACAAGTTTGTTTGACGCAACTGGCACAAGTTTGTTCTACGCAACTGGGACAAGTTTGTTCTATGCAACTGGCACTAGTTTGTTCTGTGCAACTGATATAAGTTTGTTTGACGCAACTGGTACAAGTTTGTTCTACGCAACTGGCACAAGTTTGTTCGACACAACTGGCACAAGTTTGTTCTACGCAACTCTTACTAGTTTGTTGTACACAACTGGCACAGGTTTGTTTGACACAACTGGCACAAGTTTGTTCTACGCAACTCTTACTAGTTTGTTGTACACAACTGGCACAGGTTTGTTTGACACAACTGGCACAAGTTTTTCGACGCAACTGGCACAAGTTTGTTCTACGCAAATGGCAAATGTTTGTTCTACGCATGTGGCACAAGTTTGTTCTATGCAACTGGCACTAGTGTGTTCTACGCAAGTGGCACAAATTTGTTTGACACAACTGGCACATGTTTGTTCTACCCAACTGGCACAAGTTTGTTCAACGCAACTGGCACAAGTTTGTTTGATGCAACTGGCACAAGTTTGTTTGACGCAACTGGCACAAGTTTGTTCGACGCAACTGGCACAAGTTTGTTTGACACAACTGGCACAAGTTTGTTCAATGCAACTGGAACAAGTTTGTTTAACGTAACTGGCACAAGTTTGTTCGAACCAACTGGCACAAGTTTGTTTGACACAACTGGCACAAGTTTGTTCAACGCAACTGGAACAAGTTTGTTTAACGTAACTGGCACAAGTTTGTTCGAACCAACTGGCACAAGTTTGTTTGACACAACTGGCACAAGTTTGTTTGACGCAACTGGCACAAGGTTGTTCTACGCAACATGTACAAGTTTGTTCTACGCAACTGGCACAAGTTTGTTTGACGCAAGTGGCACAAGTTTGTTCTATGCAACTGGCACTAGTGTGTTTCGATGCAACTGGCACAAGTTTGTTCGACGCAACTGGCACAAGTTTGTTTGACGCAGCTGGCACAAGTTTCTTAGAGGCAACTGGCACAAGTTTGTTCAACGCAACTGGCACAAGTTTTTTTTAATCAATTGGCACAAGTTTGTTTGACGCAACTGGCACAAGTTTGTTTGACGCAACTGGCACAAGTTTGTCTAACGCAAGAGGCACAAGTTTGTTTGACGCATCTGGCACAAGTTTATTTGACGCAACTGGCACAACTTTTCTCGACGCAACTGGCACAAGTTTGTTCGCCGTAACTGGCACAAGTTTGTTTGACGCAACTGGCACAAGTTTATTTGACGCAACTGGCACAAGTTTTCTCGACGTAAGTGGCACAAGTTGGTTCGCCGTAACTGGCACAAGTTTGTTCGACGCAACTGGCACAAGTTTGTTCCGTGCAACTGGCACAAGTTTGTGTGACGCAACTGGCACAAATTTCTTCGATGCAACTGGCACAAGTTTGTTCGACGAACTGGCACAAGTTTGTTTGACGCAATTGTCACAAATTTGTTCTACTCAACTGGAACAAGTTTGTTCTATGCAACTGGCACTAGTTTGTTTTACGCAACTGGCATAAGTTTGTTTGATGCAACTGGCACAAGTTTGTTCTACAAACTAGCACAAGTTTGTTCGACGCAACTGGCACAAGGTTGTTCTACGCAACTGGCACAAGTTTGTTCTACGCAACTGGCACAAGTTTGTTTGACGCAAATGGCACAAGTTTGTTCTACGCAACTGGCACAAGTTTGTTGGATGCCACTGACACAAGTTTGTTCGACGATACTGGCCCAAGTTTTTTTGACGCAACTGGCACAAGTTTGTTAGATGCAACTGGCACAAGTTTGTTCGACGCAACTGGCACAAGTTTTTTCGACTCAATTGGCACAAGTTTGTTTGACGCAACTGGAACAAGTTTGTTTGACGCAACTGGAACAAGATTGTTTGACGCAACTGGCACAAGTTTGTTTGACGCAACTGGCACAAGTTTGTTTGACGCAACTGGCACAAGTTTATTTGACGCAACTGGCACAAGTTTTTTCAACGAAACTGGCACAAGTTTGTTTGACGCAACTGGCACAAGTTTGTTCGCTGTAACTGGCACAAGTTTGTTCGACGCAACTGGCACAAGTTTGTTTGACACAAATGGCACAAGTTTGTTCTACATAACTGGCACAAGTTTGTTCTATGCAACTGGCACAAGTTTGTTCTACGCAACTGGCACAAGTTTGTTCTACGCATCCGGCACAAGTTTGTTTGACGCAACTGGCACTAGTTTGTTCTACGCAACTGGCACAAGTTTGTTTGACGCAACTGGCACAAGTTTGTTTGACGCAAGAGACACAAGTTTGTTTGACGCAACTGGCACAAGTTTGTTTGACGCAACTGGCACAAGTTTTTTTTTACACAACTGGCACAAGTTTGTTTGACGCAAGAGGCAAAAGTTTGTTTGACGCAACTGGCACAAGTTTGTTCGACGCAACTGGCACAAGTTTGTTCAACGCAAATGGCACAAGTTTGTTTGACGCAACTGTGACAAGTTTCTTCGACGCAACTGGCACAAGTTTGTTCGACGCAACTGGCACAAGTTTGTTTGACGCAACTGGCACAAGTTTGTTCTACGCAACTGGGACAAGTTTGTTCTATGCAACTGGCACTAGTTTGTTCTATGCAACTGGCATAAGTTTGTTTGACGCAACTGGTACAAGTTTGTTCTACGCAACTGGCGCAAGTTTGTTCGACACAATTGGCACAAGTTTGTTCTACGCAACTCTTACTAGTTTGATGTACAAACTGGCACAGGTTTGTTTGACACAACTGGCACAAGTTTGTTCTACGCAACTCTTACTAGTTTGTTGTACACAACTGGCACAGGTTTGTTTGACACAACTGGCACAAGTTTGTTCTACACAAATGGCAAATGTTTGTTCTACGCATGTGGTACAAGTTTGTTCTATGCAACTGGCACTAGTGTGTTCTACTCAACTGGCACAAATTTGTTTGACACAACTGGCACATGTTTGTTCTACCCAACTGGCACAAGTTTGTTCGACGCAACTGGCACAAGTATGTTTGATACAACTGGCACAAGTTTGTTTGACACAACAGGCACAAGTTTGTTCTAAGCAACTGGCACAAGTTTGTTCGACGCAAGTGGCACAAGTTTGTTTGATGCAATTGGCACAAGTTTGTTCTACTCAACTGGCACAAGTTTGTTCTATGCAACTGGCACTAGTTTGTTTTACGCAACTGGCATATGTTTGTTTGACGCAACTGGCACAAGTTTGTTCTACCAACTAGCACAAGTTTGTTCGACTCAACTGGCACAAGGTTGTTCTACGCAACTGGCACAAGTCTGTTCTACGTAACTGGCACAAGTTTGTTTGACGCAACTGGCACAAGTTTGTTCGACGCAACTGGCACAAGTTTGCTGCATGCCTCTGGCACAAGTTTGTTTGACGAAACTGGCACAAGTTTTTTTAATGCAACTGGGACAAGTTTGTTAGACGCAACTGGCACAAGTTTGTTCGACGCAACTGGCACAAGTTTTTTCGACTCAAGTGGCACAAGTTTGTTTGACACAACTGGAACAAGTTTGTTTGACGCAACTGGCACAAGTTTGTTTGACGCAACTGGCACAAGTTTGTTTGACGCAACTGGCACAAGTTTGTTCGACGCAACTGGCACAAGTATGTTTGTTCGCCGTAACTGGAACAAGTTTGTTTGACGCAACTGGCACAAGTTTGTTCTACCCAACTGACATAAGTTTGTTCGACGCAACTGGCACAAGTTTGTTCTACGCAACTGACACAAGTTTGTTTGACACAACTGGCAGAAGTTTGTTCAACGCAACTGGCACCAGTTTGTTTGACGTAACTGGCGCAAGTTTGTTCGACGCAACTGTCACAAGTTTGTTCGACGCAACTGGCAAAAGTTTGTTCGATGCAACTGGCACAAGTTTGTTTAACGCAACTGGCACAAGTTTGTTCGACCCAACTGGCACAAGTTTGTTTGACTCAACTGGCACAAGTGTGTTCGACGCAACTGGCACAAGTTTGTTTGACGCAACTGGCACAAGGTTCTTCTACGCAACTGGCAGAAGTTTGTTTGACGCAACTGGCACAAGTTTGTTCGATGCAACTGGCACAAGTTTGTTTACCGCAACTGGCACAAGTTTGTTTGACGCAACTGGCACAAGGTTCTTCTACCCAACAGGCACAAGGTTGTTCTACGCAACTGGCACCAGTTTGTTCTACGCAACTGGCACAAGTTTGTTTGACGCAACTGGCACAAGTTTGTTCGACGCAACTGGCACAAGTTTGTTAGACGCAACTGGCACAAGTTTATTCGACGTAACAGGCACAAGTTTTTTCGACTCAATTGGTACAAGTTTGTTTGATGCAACTGGCACAAGTTTGTTTGACGCAAGAGGCACAAGTTTGTTTGACACAACGGGCACAAGTTTGTTTGATGCAACTAGCACAAGTTTTTTTTTAAGCGACTGGCACAAGTTTTCTCGAAGCAACTGGCACACGTTTGTTTGCCATATCTGGCACAAGTTTGTTCGACGCAACTGGCACAAGTTTGTTTGACGCAACTGGCACAAGTTTGTTAGACGCAACTGGCACAAGTTTGTTCAACGCAACTGGCACAAGTTTTTTCGAATCAATTGGCACAAGTTTGTTTGACGCAACTGGCACAAGTTTGTTTGATGCAACTGGCACAAGATTGTTTGACGCAACTGGCACAAGTTTGTTTGACGCAACTGGCACAAGTTTATTTGACGCAACTGGCACAACTTTTCTCGACGTAACTGGCACAAGTTGGTTTGCCGTAACTGGCACAAGTTTGTTTGACGCAACTGGCACAAGTTTATTTGACGCAACTGGCACAAGTTTTCTCGACGCAAGTGGCACAAGTTTGTTCGCCGTAACTGGCACAAGTTTGTTCGACGCAACTGGCACAAGTTTGTTCGACGCAACTGGCACAAGTTTGTTTGACGCAACTGGCACAAGTTTCTTCGACGCAACTGGCACAAGTTTGTTCGACGCAACTGGCACAAGTTTGTTTGATGCAATTGGCACAAGTTTGTTCTACTCAACTGGCACAAGTTTGTTCTATGCAACTGGCACTAGTTTGTTTTACGCAACTGGCATAAGTTTGTTTGACGCAACTGGCACAAGTTTGTTCTACCAACTAGCACAAGTTTGTTCGACTCCACTGGCACAAGGTTGTTCTACGCAACTGGCACAAGTTTTCTCGAAGCAACTGGCACAAGTTTGTTCGCCATATCTGGCACAAGTTTGTTCGACGCAACTGGCACAAGTTTGTTCAACGCAAATGGCACAAGTTTGTTTGTCGCAACTGGCACAAGTTTCTTCGACGCAACTGGCACAAGTTTGTTCGACGCAACTGGCACAAGTTTGTTTGACGCAACTGGCACAAGTTTGTTCTACGCAACTGGCACAAATTTGTTCTATGCAACTGGCACTAGTTTGTTTTATGTAACTGGCATAAGTTTGTTTGACGCAACTGGTACAAGTTTGTTCTACGCAACTGGCACAAGTTTGTTCGACACAACTGGCACAAGTTTGTTCTACGCAACTCTTACTAGTTTGTTGTACACAACTGGCACAGGTTTGTTTGACACAACTGACACAAGTTTGTTCTACGCAAATGGCAAATGTTTGTTCTACGCAACTGACACAAGTTTGTTTGACACAACTGGCAGAAATTTGTTCAACGCAACTGGCACAAGTTTGTATAACGTAACTGGCGCAAGTTTGTTCGACGCAACTATCACAAGTTTGTTCGACGCAACTGGCAAAAGTTTGTTCGATGCAACTGGCACAAGTTTGTTTAACGCAACTGGCACAAATTTGTTCGACCCAACTGGCAAAAGTTTGTTTGACTCAACTGGCACAAGTTTGTTTGACACAACTGGCAACAGTTTGTTTGACGCAACTGGCACAAGTTCGTTTGACGCAACTGGCACAAGGTTCTTCTACGCAACTGGCACAAGTTTGTTTGACGCTACTGGCACAAGTTTGTTTGACGCAACTGGCACAAGTTTGTTTGACGCAACTGGTACAAGTTTGTTTGACACAACTAGCACAAGTTTTTTTTTTACGCAACTGGCACATGTTTCTTCGACGCAACTGGCACAAGTTTGTTCTATGCAACTGGCACAAGTTTGTTCGACGTAACAGGCACAAGTTTTTTCGACTCAATTGGTACAAGTTTGTTTGACGCAACTGGCACAAGTTTGTTTGACGCAACTGGCACAAGTTTGTTTGACGCAACTGGCACAAGTTTTTTTTTACGCAACTGCCACAAGTTTTCTCGAAGCAACTGGCACAAGTTTGTTCGCCATATCTGGCACAAGCTTGTTCGACGCAACTGGCACAAGTTTTTTTTGACGCAACTGGCACAAGTTTGTTAGACGCAACTGGCACAAGTTTGTTCAACGCAACTGTCACAAGTTTTTTCGAATCAATTGGCACAAGTTTGTTTGACGCAACTGGCACAAGTTTGTTTGACGCAAGAGGCACAAGTTTGTTTGACGCAACTGGCACAAGTTTGTTTGACGCAACTGGCACAAGTTTTTTTTTACACAACTGGCACAAGTTTGTTTGACGCAAGAGGCACAAGTTTGTTTGACGCAACTGGCACAAGTTTGTTCGACGCAACTGGCACAAGTTTGTTCAACGCAAATGGCACAAGTTTGTTTGACGCAACTGTCACAAGTTTCTTCGACGCAACTGGCACAAGTTTGTTCGACGCAACTGGCACAAGTTTGTTTGACGCAACTGGCACAAGTTTGTTCTACGCAACTGGGACATGTTTGTTCTATGCAACTGGCACTAGTTTGTTCTATGCAACTGGCATAAGTTTGTTTGACGCAACTGGTACAAGTTTGTTCTACGCAACTGGCACAAGTTTGTTCGACACAACTGGCACAAGTTTGTTCTACGCAACTCTTACTAGTTTGTTGTACAAACTGGCACAGGTTTGTTTGACACAACTGGCACAAGTTTGTTCTACGCAACTCTTACTAGTTTGTTGTACACAACTGGCACAGGTTTGTTTGACACAACTGGCACAAGTTTGTTCTACGCAAATGGCAAATGTTTGTTCTACGCATGTGGCAAAAGTTTGTTCTATGCAACTGGCACTAGTGTGTTCTACGCAACCGGCACAAATTTGTTTGACACAACTGGCACATGTTTGTTCTACCCAACTGGCACAAGTTTGTTCGACGCAATTGGCACAAGTATGTTTGATGCAACTGGCACAAGTTTGTTTGACACAACTGGCACAAGTTTGTTCTAAGCCACTGGCACAAGTTTGTTCAACGGAACTGGCGCAAGTTTGTTCAACGCAACTGGCACAAGTTTGTTTGACGCAACTGACACAATTTTGTTCAACGCAACTGGAACAAGTTTGTTTAATGTAACTGGCACAAGTTTGTTCGAACCAACTGGCACCAGTTTGTTTGACACAACTGGCACAAGTTTGTTTGACGCAAAGGGCCCAAGGTTGTTCTACGCAACATGTACAAGTTTGTTCTACGCAACTGGCACAAGTTTGTTTGACGCAACTGGCACAAGTTTGTTCTATGCAACTGGCACTAGTGTGTTCGATGCAACTGGCACAAGTTTGTTCGACGCAACTGGCACAAGTTTGTTTGACGCAACTGGCACAAGTTTCTTAGACGCAACTGGCACAAGTTTGTTCAACACAACTGGCACAAGTTTTTTTTAATCAATTGGCACAAGTTTGTTTGACGCAACTGGCAGAAGTTTGTTTGACGCAACTGGCACAAGTTTGTTTGACGCAAGAGGGACAAGTTTGTTTGACGTAACTGGCACAAGTTTATTTGACGCAACTGGCACAACTTTTCTCGACACAACTGGCACAAGTTTGTTCGCCGTAACTGGCACAAGTTTGTTTGACGCAACTGGCACAAGTTTGTTTGACGCAACTGGCACAACTTTTCTCGACGCAAGTGGCACAAGTTGGTTCGCCGTAACTGGCACAAGTTTGTTCGACGCAACTGGCACAAGTTTGTTCGACATAACTGGCACAAGTTTGTGTGACGCAACTGGCACAAATTTCTTCGACGCAACTGGCACAAGTTTGTTCGACGAACTGGCACAAGTTTGTTTGACGCAATTGGCACAAGTTTGTTCTACTCAACTGGAACAAGTTTGTTCTATGCAACTGGCACTAGTTTGTTTTACACAACTGGCATAAGTTTGTTTGACGCAACTGGCACAAGTTTGTTCTACAAACTAGCACAAGTTTGTTCGACGCAACTGGCACAAGGTTGTTCTACGCAACTGGCACAAGTTTGTTCTACGCAACTGGCACAAGTTTGTTTGACGCAACTGGCACAAGTTTGTTCTACGCAACTGGCACAAGTTTGTTCTACGCAACTGGCACAAGTTTGTTGGATGCCACTGACACAAGTTTGTTCGACGAAACTGGCCCAAGTTTTTTTGACGCAACTGGCACAAGTTTGTTCGACGCAACTGGCACAAGTTTTTTCGACTCAATTGGCACAAGTTTGTTTGATGCAACTGGAACAAGTTTGTTTGACGCAACTGGAACAAGTTTGTTTGATGCAACTGGCACAAGTTTGTTTGACGCAACTGGCACAAGTTTGTTTGACGCAACTAGCACAAGTTTATTTGACACAACTGGCACAAGTTTTCTCGACGAAACTGGCACAAGTTTGTTCGCTGTAACTGGCACAAGTTTGTTCGACGCAACTGGCACAAGTTTGTTTGACGCAAATGGCACAAGTTTGTTCTACATAACTGGCACAAGTTTGTTCTATGCAACTGGCACAAGTTTGTTCTACGCAACTGGCACAAGTTTGTTCTACGCATCTGGCACAAGTTTGTTCTATGCAACTGGCACTAGTTTGTTCTACGCAACTGGCACAAGTTTGTTTGACGCAACTGGCACAAATTTGTTCTACCCAACTGACATAAGTTTGTTCGACGCAACTGGCACAAGTTTGTGCTACGCAACTGACACAAGTTTGTTTGACACAATTGGCAGAAGTTTGTTCAACACAACTGGCACAAGTTTGTTCGACGCAACTGGCGCAAGTTTTTTCGACGCAACTGGCACAAGTTTGTTCGATGCAACTGGCACAAGTTTGTTTAACGCAACTGGCACAAGTTTGTTTGACGCAACTGGCAGAAGGTTGTTTGACGCAACTGGCACAAGGTTCTTCTACGTAATTGGCACAAGTTTGTTTGACACAACTGGCACAAGTTTATTTGACGCAACTGGCACAAGTTTTCTCGACGCAAGTGGCACAAGTTTGTTCGCCGTAACTGGCACAAGTTTGTTCGACGCAACTGGCCCAAGTTTGTTCGACGCAACTGGCACAAGTTTGTTTGACGCAACTGGCACAAGTTTCTTCGACGCAACTGGCACAAGTTTGTTTGACGCAACTGGAACAAGTTTGTTTGACGCAACTGGCACAAGTTTGTTTGACGCAACTGGAACAAGTTTGTTTAACGCAACTGGCACAAGTTTGTTTGACGCAACTGGCACAAGTTTGTTCGACGCAACTGGCACAAGTTTGTTAGAAGCAACTGGCACAAGTTTGTTCGACGTAACAGGCACAAGTATTTTCGACTCAATTGGTACAAGTTTGTTTGATGCAACTGGCACAAGTTTGTTTGACGCAAGAGGCACAAGTTTGTTTGACACAACTGGCACAAGTTTGTTTGACGCAACTGGCACAAGTTTTTTTTTATGCGACTGGCACAAGTTTTCTCGAAGCAACTGGCAAAAGTTTGTTTGCCATATCTGGCACAAGTTTGTTCGATGCAACTGGCACAAGTTTGTTTGACGCAACTGGCACAAGTTTGTTAGACGCAACTGGCACAAGTTTGTTCAACGCAACTGGCACAAGTTTTTTCGAATCAATTGGCACAAGTTTGTTTGACGCAACTGGCACAAGTTTGTTTGACGCAACTGGCACAAGTTTGTTTGACGCAACTGGCACAAGTTTGTTTGACGCAACTGGCACAAGTTTGTTTGACGCAACTGGCACAAGTTTATTTGACGCAACTGGCACAACTTTTCTCGACGCAAGTGGCACAAGTTTGTTCGCCGTAACTGGCACAAGTTTGTTTGACACAACTGGCACAAGTTTATTTGACACAACTGGCACAAGTTTTCTCGACGCAAGTGGCACAAGTTTGTTCGCTGTAACTGGCACAAGTTTGTTCGACGCAACTGGCACAAGTTTGTTCGACGCAACTGGCACAAGTTTGTTCGACGCAACTGGCACAAGTTTGTTTGATGCAATTGGCACAAGTTTGTTCTACTCAACTGGCACAAGTTTGTTCTATGCAACTGGCACTAGTTTGTTTTACGCAACTGGCATAAGTTTGTTTGACGCAACTGGCACAAGTTTGTTCAACGCAAATGGCACAAGTTTGTTTGACGCAACTGGCACAAGTTTTTTCGATGCAACTGGCACAAGTTTGTTCGACGCAACTGGCACAAGTTTGTTTGACGCAACTGGCACAAGTTTGTTCTACGCAACTGGCACAAGTTTGTTCTATGCAACTGGCACTAGTTTGTTCTATGCAACTGGCATAAGTTTCTTTGACGCAACTGGTACAAGTTTGTTCTACGCAACTGGCACAAGTTTGTTCGACACAACTGGCACAAGTTTGTTCAACGCAAATGGCACAAGTTTTAATTTGACGCAACTGGCACAAGTTTCTTCGACGCAACTGGCACAAGTTTGTTCGACGCAACTGGCACAAGTTTGTTTGACGCAACTGGCACAAGTTTGTTCTACGTAACTGGCACAAGTTTGTTCTATGCAACTGGCACTAGTTTGTTCTATGCAACTGGCATAAGTTTATTTGACGCAACTGGTACAAGTTTGTTCTACACAACTGGCACAAGTTTGTTCGACACAACTGGCACAAGTTTGTTCTACGCAACTCTTACTAGTTTGTTGTACACAACTGGCACAGGTTTGTTTGACACAACTGGCACAAGTTTGTTCTACGCAAATGGCAAATGTTTGTTCTACGCAACTGACACAAGTTTGTTTGACACAACAGGCAGAAGTTTGTTCAACGCAACTGGCACAAGTTTTATTTGACGTAACTGGCGCAAGTTTGTTCGACGCAACTGGCACAAGTTTGTTCGACGCAACTGGCACAAGTTTGTTCGATGCAACTGGCAGAAGTTTTTTTAACGCAACTGGCACAAGTTTGTTCGACCCAACTGTCACAAGTTTGTTTGACTCAACTGGCACAAGTTTGTTTGACGCAACTGGCAAAAGTTTGTTTGACGCAACTGGCACAAGTTCGTTTGATGCAACTGGCACAAGGTTCTTCTACGCAACTGGCACAAGTTTGTTTGACGCAACTGGCACAAGTTTGTTCAACGCAACTGGCACAAGTTTGTTTGACGCAACTGGCACAAGTTTGTTTGACGCAACTGGCACAAGTTTTTTTTTTGATGCAACTGGCAAAAGTTTGTTAGACGCAACTGGCACAACTTTGTTCGACGTAACAGGCACAAGTTTTTTCGACTCAATTGGTACAAGTTTGTTTGACACAACTGGCACAAGTTTGTTTGACGCAAGAGCACAAGTTTGTTTGACGCAACTGGCACAAGTTTGTTTGACGCAACTGGCACAAGTTTTTTTTTACGCAACTGGCACAAGTTTTCTCGAAGCAACTGGCACAAGTTTGTTCGCCATATCTGGCACAAGTTTGTTCGACGCAACTGGCACAAGTTTGTTTGACGCAACTGACACAAGTTTGTTAGACGCAACTGGCACAAGTTTGTTCAACGCAACTGGCACAAGTTTTTTCGAATCAATTGGCACAAGTTTGTTTGACGCAACTGGCACAAGTTTGTTTGACGCAACTGGCACAAGTTTGTTTGACGCAACTGGCACAAGTTTATTTGACGCAACTGGCACAACTTTTCTCGACGCAGCTGGCACAAGTTTGTTCGACGCAATTGGCACAAGTTTGTTTGGTGCAATTGGCACAAGTTTGTTCTACTCAACTGGCAGAAGTTTGTTCTATGCAACTGGCACTAGTTTGTTTTACGCAACTGGCACAAGTTTGTTCGACGCAACTGGCACAAGTTTGATCGACACAACTGGCACAAGTTTGTTCTATGCAACTCTTACTAGTTTGTTGTACACAACTGGCACAGGTTTGTTTGACACAACTGGCACAAGTTTGTTCTACGCAAATGGCAAATGTTTGTTCTACGCAACTGACACAAGTTTGTTTGACACAACTGGCAGAAGTTTGTTCAACACAACTGGTATAAGTTTTGTTTGACGTAACTGGCGCAAGTTTGTTCGACGCAACTGGCACAAGTTTGTTCGAGGCAACTGGCACAAGATTGTTCGATGCAACTGGCACAAGTTTGTTTAACACAACTGGCACAAGTTTGTTAGACCCAACTGGCACAAGTTTGTTTGACTCAACTGGCACAAGTTTGTTTGACGCAACTGGCAAAAGTTTGTTTGACGCAACTGGCACAAGTTCGTTTGATGCAACTGGCACAAGGTTCTTCTACACAATTGGCACAAGTTTGTTTGACGCAACTGGCACAAGTTTGTTTGACGCAACTGGCACAAGTTTGTTTGACGCAACTGGCACAAGTTTTTTTTTTATGCAACTGGCACAAGTTTGTTAGACGCAACTGACACAAGTTTGTTCGACGTAACAGGCACAAGTTTTTTCGACTCAATTGGTACAAGTTTTTTTGACGCAACTGGCACAAGTTTGTTTGACGCAAGAGGCACAAGTTTGTTTGACGCAACTGGCACAAGTTTGTTTGACGCAACTGGCACAGGTTTTTTTTTACGCAACTGGCACAAGTTTTCTCGAAGCAACTGGCACAAATTTGTTCGCCATATCTGGCACAAGTTTGTTCGACGCAACTGGCACAAGTTTGTTTGACGCAACTGGCACAAGTTTGTTCGACGCAACTGGCACAAGTTTGTTGGATGCCACTGGCACAAGTTTGTTTGACGAAACTGGCACAAGTTTTTTTGACACAACTGGCACAAGTTTGTTAGACGCAACTGGCACAAGTTTGTTCGACGCAACTGGAACAAGTTTTTTCGACTCAAGTGGCACAAGTTTGTTTGACGCAACTGGAACAAGTTTGTTTGACGCAACTGGCACAAATTTGTTTGACGCAACTGGCACAAGTTTGTTTTGACGCAACTGGCACAAGTTTATTTGACGCAACTGACACAAGTTTGTTGGCCGTAACTGGCACAAGTTTGTTCTATGCAACTGGCACAAGTTTGTTCTACATAACTGGCACAAGTTTGTTCTATGCAACTGGCACAAGTTTGTTTTACGCAACTGGCACAAGTTTGTTCTACGCATCTGGCACAAGTTTGTTCTATGCAACTGGCACTAGTTTGTTTTACGCAACTGGCATAAGTTTGTTTGACGCAACTGGCACAAGTTTGTTCTACCCAACTGACATAAGTTTGTTCGACGCAACTGGCACAAGTTTGTTTGACACAACTGGCAGAAGTTTGTTCAACGCAACTGGCACAAGTTTGTTTGACGTAACTGGCGCAAGTTTGTTCGACGCAACTGTCACAAGTTTGTTCGACGCAACTGGCAAAAGTTTGTTCGATGCAACTGGCACAAGTTTGTTTAACGCAACTGGCACAAGTTTGTTTAACGCAACTGGCACAAGTTTGTTTGAAGCAACTGGCACAAGTTCGTTTCACGCAACTGGCACAAGGTTCTTCTACGCAACTGGCACAAGGTTCTTCTACGCAACTGGCACAAGTTTGTTCTACGCAACTGGCACAAGTTTGTTTGACGCAACTGGCACAAGTTTGTTTGTCGCAACTGGCACAACTTTGTTTGACGAGACAGGCACAAGTTTGTTCTACGCAACTGGCACAAGTTTGGTCGACGTAACTGGCACAAGTTTTTTCGACTCAATTGGTACAAGTTTGTTTGACGCAACTGGCACAAGTTTGTTTGACGCAAGAGGCACAAGTTTGTTTGACGCAACTGGCACATGTTTGTTTGACGCATGTGGCACAAGTTTTTTTTTACGCAACTGGCACAAGTTTTCTCGAAGCAACTGGCACAAGTTTGTTCGCCATATCTGGCACAAGTTTGTTCGACACAACTGGCACAAGTTTGTTCGACGTAAATGGCACAAGTTTGTTTGACGCAACTGGCACAAGTGTCTTCGACGCAACTGGCACAAGTTTGTTCGATGCAACTGGCACAATTTTGTTTGGCGCAACTGGCACAAGTTTGTTCTACGCAACTGGGACGAGTTTGTTCAATGCAACTGGCACTAGTTTGTTCTATGCAACTGGCATAAGTTTGTTTGACACAACTGGTACAAGTTTGTTCTACGCAACTGGCACAAGTTTGTTCGATACAACTGGCACAAGTTTGGTCTACGCAACTCTTACTAGTTTGTTGTACACAACTGGCACAAATTTGTTCTACGCAAATGGCAAATGTTTGTTCTACGCAACTGACACAAGTTTGTTTGACACAACTGGCACAAGTTTGTTCTACGCAAATGGCAAATGTTTGTTCTACGCAACTGACACAAGTTTGTTTGACACAACTGGCAGAAGTTTGTTCAACGCAACTGGCACAAGTTTGTTTGACGTAACTGGCGCAAGTTTGTTCGACGCAACTGGCACAAGTTTGTTCGACGCAACTGGCAAAAGTTTGTTTGATGCAACTGCCACAAGTTTGTTTAACGCAACTGGCACAAGTTTGTTCGACCCAACTGGCACAAGTTTGTTTGACTCAACTGGCACAAGTTTGTTTGACGCAACTGGCAAAAGTTTTTTTGACGCAACTGGCACAAGTTTGTTCTACGCAACTGGCACAAGTTTGTTTGATGCAACTGGCACAAGTTTGTTTAACGCAACTGGCACAAGTTTTTTTTGACGCAACTGGCACAAGTTTGTTAGACGCAACTGGCACAAGTTTGTTTGACGCAAGAGGCACAAGTTTGTTTGACCCAACTGGCACAAGTTTGTTTGACGCAACTCGAACAAGTTTGTTTGACGCAACTGGCACAAGTTTGTTTGACGCAACTGGCACAAGTTTGTTCGACACATCTGGCACAAGTTTGTTAGACGCAACTGGCACAAGTTTGTTCGACGTAACAGGCACAAGTTTTTTCGACTCAATTGGTACAAGTTTGTTTGACGCAACTGGCACAAGTTTGTTTGACGCAAGAGGCGCAAGTTTGTTTGACGCAACTGGCACAAGTTTGTTTGACGCAACTGGCACAAGTTTTTTTTTACGCAAGTGGCACAAGTTTTCTTGAAGCATCTGGCACAAGTTTGTTCGCCATATCTGGCACAAGTTTGTTCGACGCAACTGGCACAAGTTTGTTTGACGCAACTGGCACAAGTTTGTTAGACGCAACTGGCACAAGTTTGTTCAACGCAACTGGCACAAGTTTTTTCGAATCAATTGGCACAAGTTTGTTTGACGCAACTTGGCACAAGTTTGTTTGACGCAACTGGCACAAGTTTGTTTGACGCAACTGGCACAAGTTTGTTTGACGCAACTGGCACAAGTTTATTTGACGCAACTGGCACAACTTTTCTCGACGCAAGTGGCACAAGTTTGTTCGCCGTAACTGGCACAAGTTTGTTCGACGCAACTGGCACAAGTTTGTTCAACGCAACTAGCACAAGTTTGTTTGACGCAACTGGCACAAGTTTCTTCGACGTAACTGGCACAAGTTTGTTCGACGCAACTGGCACAAGTTTGTTTGATGCAATTGGCACAAGTTTGTTCTACTCAACTGGCACAAGTTTCTTCTATGCAACTGGCACTAGTTTGTTTTATGCAACTGGCATATGTTTGTTTGACGCAACTGGCACAAGTTTGTTCTACCAACTAGCACAAGTTTGTTCGACTCAACTGGCACAAGGTTGTTCTACGCAACTGGCACAAGTTTGTTCTACGCAACTGGAACAAGTTTGTTTGACGCAACTGGCACAAGTTTGTTCGACGCAACTGGCACAAGTTTGTTGGATGCCACTGGCACAAGTTTGTTTGACGAAACTGGCACAAGTTTTTTTGACGCAACTGGCACAAGTTTGTTAGATGCAACTGGCACAAGTTTGTTCGACGCAACTGGCACAAGTTTTTTCGACTCAAGTGGCACAAGTTTGTTTGACGCAACTGAAACAAGTTTGTTTGACGCAACTGGCACAAGTTTGTTTGACGCAACTGGCACAAGTTTGTTTGACGCAACTGGCACAAGTTTATTTGACGCAACTGGCACAAGTTTGTTCGCCGTAACTGGCACAAGTTTGTTCAACGCAACTGGCACAAGTTTGTTTGACGCAACTGGCACAAGTTTGTTCTACATAACTGGCACAAGTTTGTTCTATGCAACTGGCACAAGTTTGTTCTACGCAACTGGCACAAGTTTGTTCTACGCATCTGGCACAAGTTTGTTCTATGCAACTGGCACTAGTTTGTTTTATGCAACTGGCATAAGTTTGTTTGACGCAACTGGCACAAGTTTGTTCTACCCAACTGACATAAGTTTGTTCGACGCAACTGGCACAAGTTTGTTCTACGCAACTGACACAAGTTTGTTTGACACAACTGGCAGAAGTTTGTTCAACGCAACTGGCACAAGTTTGTTTGACGTAACTGGCGCAAGTTTGTTCGACGCAACTGTCACAAGTTTGTTCGACGCAACTGGCAAAAGTTTGTTCGATGCAACTGGCACAAGTTTGTTTAACACAACTGACACAAGTTTGTTCGACCCAACTGGCACAAGTTTGTTTGACGCAACTGGCACAAGTTCGTTTCACGCAACTGGCACAAGCTTGTTCTACGCAACTGGCACAAGTTTGTTTGACGCAACTGGCACAAGTTTGTTTATCGCAACTGGCACAAGTTTGTTTGACGCAACTGGCAAAAGTTTGTTAGACGTAACTGGCACAATTTTGTTCGACGTAACTGGCACAAGTTTTTTCGACTCAATTGGTACAAGTTTGTTTGACGGAACTGGCACAAGTTTGTTTGACGCAAGAGGCACGAGTTTGTTTGACGCAACTGGCTCAAGTTTGTTTGACGCAACTGGCACAAGTTTTTTTTTACGCAACTGGCACAAGTTTTCTCGAAGCAACTGGCACAAGTTTGTTCGCCATATCTGGCACAAGTTTGTTCGACGCAACTGGCACAAGTTTGTTCGACTCAAATGGCACAAGTTTGTTTGACGCAACTGGCACAAGTTTCTTCAACGCAACTGGCACAAGTTTGTTCGACGCAACTGGCACAAGTTTGTTTGACGCAACTGGCACAAGTTTGTTCTACGCAACTGGGACAAGTTAGTTCTATGCAACTGGCACTAGTTTTTTCTATGCAACTGGCATAAGTTTGTTTGACACAACTGGTACAAGTTTGTTCTACGCAACTGGCACAAGTTTGTTCGACAAAACTGGCACAAGTTTGTTCTACGCAACTCTTAGTAGTTTGTTGTACACAACTGGCACAGGTTTGTTTGACACAACTGGCACAAGTTTGTTCTACGCAAATGGCAAATGTTTGTTCTATGCAACTGACCCAAGTTTGTTTGACACAACTGGCAGAAGTTTGTTCAATGCAACTGGCACAAGTTTGTTTGACGTAACTGGCGCAAGTTTGTTCGACACAACTCGCACAAGTTTGTTCGACGACACTAGCAAAAGTTTGTTCGATGCAACTGGCACAAGTTTGTTTAACGCAACTGGCACAAGTTTGTTCTACCCAACTGGCACAAGTTTTTTGACTCAACTGGCACAAGTTTGTTTGACGCAACTGGCAAAAGTTTGTTTGACGCAACTGGCACAAGTTCGTTTGATGCAACTGGCACAAGGTTCTTCTACGCAACTGGCACAAGTTTGTTTGACGCAACTGGCACAAGTTTGTTCTACTCAACTGGCACAAGTTTGTTTGACGCAACTGGCACAAGTTTGTTTGACGCAACTGGCACAAGTTTGTTCTACCAACTAGCACAAGTTTGTTCGACTCAACTGGCACAAGGGTGTTCTACGCAACTGGCACAAGTTTGTTCTGCGCAACTGGCACAAGTTTGTTTGACGCAAGTGGCACAAGTTTTTTCAACGCAACTGGCACAAGTTTGTTGGATGCCACTGTCACAAGTTTGTTTGACGAAACTGGCACAAGTTTTTTTGACGCAACTGGCAAAAGTTTGTTAGGCGCAACTGGCACAAGTTTGTTCGACGCAACTGGCACAAGTTTTTTCGACTCAAGTGGCACAAGTTTGTTTGACGCAACTGGAACAAGTTTGTTTGACGCAACTGGCACAAGTTTGTTTGATGCAACTGGCACAAGTTTGTTTGACGCAACTGGCACAAGTTTATTTGACGCAAGTGGCACAAGTTTGTTCGCCGTAACTGGCATAAGTTTGTTCGACGCAACTGGCACAAGTTTGTTCGACGCAACTGGCACAAGTTTGTTCTACATAACTTTCACAAGTTTGTTCTATGCAACTGGCACAAGTTTGTTCTACGCAACTATCACAAGTTTGTTCTACGCATCTGGCACAAGTTTGTTCTATGCAACTGGGACATGTTTGTTTGACGCAACTGGCACAAGTTTGTTCTACGCATCTGGCACTAGTTTGTTCTACGCAACTGGGACATGTTTGTTTGACGCAACTGGCACAAGTTTGTTCTACCCAACTGACATAAGTTTGTTCGACGCAACTGGCACAAGTTTGTTCTACGCAACTGACACAAGTTTGTTTGACACAACTGGCAGAAGTTTGTTCAACGCAACTGGCACAAGTTTGTTTGACGTAACTGGCACAAGTTTGTTCGACGCAACTGTCACAAGTTTGTTCGACGCAACTGGCAAGAGTTTGTTCGATGCAACTGGCACAAGTTTGTTTAACGCAACTGGCACAAGTTTGTTCGACCCAACTGGCACAAGTTTGTTTGACTCAACTGGCACAAGTGTGTTCGACGCAACTGGCACAAGTTTGTTTGACGCAACTGGCACAAGTTCGTTTGACGTAACTGGCACAAGTTTGTTTGACGCGACTGGCACAAGTTTGTTTGACGCAACTGGCACAAGTTTGTTCGATGCAACTGGCACAAGTTTGTTTAACGCAACTGGCACAAGTTTGTTTGACGCAACTGGCACAAGTTTGTTTGACGCAACTGGCACAAGGTTCTTCTACGCAACTGGCAGAAGTTTGTTCAACGCAACTGGCACAAGTTTGTTTGACGCAACTGGAACAAGTTTGTTCGACGCAACTGGCACAAGTTTGTTAGACGCAACTGGCACAACTTTATTCGACGTAACAGGCACAAGTTTTTTCGACTCAATTGGTACAAGTTTAATGATGCAACTGGCACAAGTTTGTTTGACGCAAGAGGCACAAGTTTGTTTGACGCAACTGGCACAAGTTAGTTTGACGCAAATGGCACAAGTTTTTTTTTACGCGACTGGCACAAGTTTTCTCGAAGCAACTGGCACAAGTTTGTTTGCCATATCTGGCACAAGTTTGTTCGACGCAACTGGCACAAGTTTGCTTGACGCAACTGGCACAAGTTTGTTATACGCAACTGGTACAAGTTTGTTCAACGCAACTGGCACAAGTTTATTCGAATCAATTGGCACATGTTTGTTTGACGCAACTGGCACAAGTTTGTTTGACGCAACTGGCACAAGTTTGTTTGACGCAACTGGCACAAGTTTGTTTGACGCAACTGGCACAAGTTTATTTGACGCAACTGGCACAACTCTTCTCGACGCAACTGGCACAAGTTGGTTTGCCGTAACTGGCACAAGTTTGTTTGACGTAACTGGCACAAGTTTATTTGACGCAACTGGCAATAGTTTTCTCGACGCAAGTGGCACAAGTTTGTTCGCCGTAACTGGCACAAGTTTGTTCGACGCAACTGGCACAAGTTTGTTCGACGCAACTGGCACAAGTTTGTTTGACGCAACTGGCACAAGTTTCTTCGTCGCAACTGGCACAAGTTTGTTCGACGCAACTGGCACAAGTTTGTTTGATGCAATTGGCACAAGTTTGTTCTACTCAACTGGCACAAGTTTGTTCTATGCAACTGGCACTAGTTTGTTTTACGCAACTGGCATAAGTTTTTTTGACGCAACTGGTACAAGTTTGTTCTACGCAACTGGCACAAGTTTGTTCGACACAACTGGCACAAGTTTATTCTACGCAACTCTTACTAGTTTGTTGTACACAACTGGCACAGGTTTGTTTGACACAACTGGCACAAGTTTGTTCTACGCAAATGGCAAATGTTTGTTCTACGCAACTGACACAAGTTTGTTTGACACAACTGGCAGAAGTTTGTTCAACGCAACTGGCACAAGTTTGTTTGATGTAACTGGCACAAGTTTGTTTGACGCAACTGGCACAAGTTTGTTCGTCGCAACTGGCAAAAGTTTGTTCGATGCAACTGACACAAGTTTGTTTGACACAACTGGCACAAGTTCGTTCGACCCAACTGGCACAAGTTTGTTTGACTCAACAGGCACAAGTTTGTTTGACGCAACTGGCAAAAGTTTGTTTGACGCAACTGGCACAAGTTTGTTTGACGCAACTGGCAGAAGTTTGTTTGACGCAACTGGCACAAGTTTGTTAGACGCAACGGGCACAAGTTTTTTTGACGCAACTGGCACAAGTTTGTTAGACGCAACTGGCACAAATTTGTTCGACGTAACAGGCACAAGTTTTTTCGACTCAATTGGTACAAGTTTGTTTGACGCAACTGGCACAAGTTTGTTTGACGCAAGAGGCGCAAGTTTGTTTGACGCAACTGGCACAAGTTTGTTTGACGCATCTGGCACAAGTTTGTTCGCCATATCTTTCACAAGTTTGTTCGACGCAGCTGGCACAAGTTTGTTTGACGCAACTGGCACAAGTTTGTTAGACGCAACTGGCACAAGTTTGTTCAACGCAACTGGCACAAGTTTTTTCGAATCAATTGGCACAAGTTTGTTTGACGCAACTGGCACAAGTTTGTTTGACGCAACTGGCACAAGTTTGTTTGACGCAACTGGCACGAGTTTATTTGACGCAATTGGCACAACTTTTCTCGACGCAGCTGGCACAAGTTTCTTCGCCGTAACTGGCACAAGTTTGTTCGACGCAACTGGCACAAGTTTGTTCGACGCAACTGGCACAAGTTTGTTTGACGCAACTGGCACAAGTTTCTTCGACGCAACTGGCACAAGTTTGTTCAACGCAACTGGCACAAGTTTGTTTGATGCAATTGGCACAAGTTTGTTCTACTCAACTGGCACAAGTTTCTTCTATGCAACTGGCACTTGTTTGTTTTATGCAACTGGCATATGTTTGTTTGACGCAACTGGCACAAGTTTGTTCTACCAACTAGCACAAGTTTGTTCGACTCAACTGGCAAAAGGTTGTACTACACAACTGGCACAAGTTTGTTCTACGCAACTGGCACAAGTTTGTTTGACGCAACTGGCACAAGTTTGTTCGACGCAACCGGCACAAGTTTGTTCAACGCAAATGGCACAAGTTTGTTTGACGAAACTGGCATAAGTTTTTTTGACGCAACTGGCACAAGTTTGTTAGATGCAACTGGCACAAGTTTGTTCGACGCAACTGGCACAAGTTTTTTCGACTCAAGTGGCACAAGTTTGTTTGACGCAACTGGAACAAGTTTGTTTGACGCAACTGGCACAAGTTTGTTTGACGCAACTGGCACAAGTTTGTTCGCCGGAACTGGCACAAGTTTGTTCAACGCAACTGGCACAAGTTTGTTCGACGCAACTGGCACAAGTTTGTTCTACATAACTGGCACAAGTTTGTTCTATGCAACTGGCACAAGTTTGTTCTTCGCAACTGACACAAGTTTGTTCTACGCATCTGGCACAAGTTTGTTCTATGCAACTAGCACTAGTTTGTTCTACGCAACTGGGACATGTTTGTTTGACGCAACTGGCACAAGTTTGTTCTACCCAACTGACATAAGTTTGTTCAATGCAACAGGCACAAGTTTGTTCTACGCAACTGACACAAGTTTGTTTGACTCAACTGGCAGAAGTTTGTTCATCGCAACTGGCACAAGTTTGTTCGACGCAACTGGGAAAAGTTTGTTCGATGCAACTGGCACAAGTTTGTTTAACACAACTGGCACAAGTTTGTTAGACCCAACTGGCACAAGTTTGTTTGAATCAACTGGCACAAGTTTGTTCGACGCAACTGGCACAAGTTTGTTTGACGCAACTGGCACAAGTTCGTTTGGGGCAACTGGCACAAGGTTCTTGTACGCAAGTGGCACAAGTTTGTTTGACGCAACTGGCACAAGTTTGTTCTACGCAACTGGCACAAGTTTGCTTGACGCAACTGGCACAATTTTGGTTGACGCAACTGGCACAAGTTTGTTAGACGCAACTGGCACAAGTTTGTTCGACGTAACAGACACAAGTTTTTTCGACTCAATTGGTACAAGTTTGTTTGACGCAACTGACACAAGTTTGTTTGATGCAAGAGGCAGAAGTTTGTTTGACGCAACTGGCACAAGTTTGTTTGACGCAACTGGCACAAGTTTTTTTTTATGCAACTGGCACAAGTTTGTTTGACGCAAGAGGCACAAGTTTGTTTGACGCAACTGGCACAAGTTTGTTCGACGCAACTGGCACAAGTTTGTTCAACGCAAATGGCACAAGTTTGTTTGACGCAACTGTCACAAGTTTCTTCGACGCAACTGGCACAAGTTTCTTCGACGCAACTGGCACAAGTTTGTTTGACGCAACTGGCACAAGTTTGTTCTACGCAACTGGGACAAGTTTGTTCTATGCAACTGGCACTAGTTTGTTCTGTGCAACTGATATAAGTTTGTTTGACGCAACTGGTACAAGTTTGTTCTACGCAACTGGCACAAGTTTGTTCGACACAACTGGCACAAGTTTGTTCTACGCAACTCTTACTAGTTTGTTGTACACAACTGGCACAGGTTTGTTTGACACAACTGGCCCAAGTTTTTTTGACGCAACTGGCACAAGTTTGTTAGACGCAACTGGCACAAGTTTGTTCGACGCAACTGGCACAAGTTTTTTCGACTCAATTGGCACAAGTTTGTTTGACGCAACTGGAACAAGTTTGTTTGACGCAACTGGAACAAGATTGTTTGACGCAACTGGCACAAGTTTGTTTGACGCAACTGGCACAAAGTTTGTTTGACGCAACTGGCACAAGTTTATTTGACGCAACTGGCACAAGTTTTTTCAACGAAACTGGCACAAGTTTGTTTGACGCAACTGGCACAAGTTTGTTCGCTGTAACTGGCACAAGTTTGTTCGACGCAACTGGCACAAGTTTGTTTGACACAAATGGCACAAGTTTGTTCTACATAACTGGCACAAGTTTGTTCTATGCAACTGGCACAAGTTTGTTCTACGCAACTGGCACAAGTTTGTTCTACGCATCCGGCACAAGTTTGTTCTATGCAACTGGCACTAGTTTGTTCTACGCAACTGGCACAAGTTTGTTTGACGCAACTGGCACAAATTTGTTCTACCCAACTGACACAAGTTTGTTCGACGCAACTGGCACAAGTTTGTTCTACGCAACTGACACAAGTTTGTTTGACACAATTGGCAGAAGTTTGTTCAACACAACTGGCACAAGTTTGTTCGACGCAACTGGCGCAAGTTTTTTCGACGCAACTGGCACAAGTTTGTTCGACGCAACTGGCAAAAGTTTGTTCATTGCAACTGGCACAAGTTTGTTTAACGCAAATGGCACAAGTTTGTTCGACGCAAGAGGCACAAGTTTGTTTGACGCAACTGACACAAGTTTGTTCAACCCAACTGGCACAAGTTTTTTCGAATCAATTGGCACAAGTTTGTTTGACGCAACTGGCACAAGTTTGTTTGACGCAACTGGAACAAGTTTGTTTGACGCAACTGGCTCAAGTTTGTTTGACGCAACTGGCACAAGTTTGTTCGACGCAACTGGCACAAGTTTGTTCAACGCAAATGGCACAAGTTTGTTTGACGCAACTGTCACAAGTTTCTTCGACGCAACTGGCACAAGTTTCTTCGACGCAACTGGCACAAGTTTGTTTGACGCAACTGGCACAAGTTTGTTCTACGCAACTGGGACAAGTTTGTTCTATGCAACTGGCACTAGTTTGTTCTGTGCAACTGATATAAGTTTGTTTGACGCAACTGGTACAAGTTTGTTCTACGCAACTGGCACAAGTTTGTTCGACACAACTGGCACAAGTTTGTTCTACGCAACTCTTACTAGTTTGTTGTACACAACTGGCACAGGTTTGTTTGACACAACTGGCACAAGTTTGTTCTACGCAACTCTTACTAGTTTGTTGTACACAACTGGCACAGGTTTGTTTGACACAACTGGCACAAGTTTTTCGACGCAACTGGCACAAGTTTGTTCTACGCAAATGGCAAATGTTTGTTCTACGCATGTGGCACAAGTTTGTTCTATGCAACTGGCACTAGTGTGTTCTACGCAAGTGGCACAAATTTGTTTGACACAACTGGCACATGTTTGTTCTACCCAACTGGCACAAGTTTGTTCAACGCAACTGGCACAAGTTTGTTTGATGCAACTGGCACAAGTTTGTTTGACGCAACTGGCACAAGTTTGTTCTAAGCAACTGGCACAAGTTTGTTTGACGGAACTGGCGCAAGTTTGTTCGACGCAACTGGCACAAGTTTGTTTGACACAACTGGCACAAGTTTGTTCAATGCAACTGGAACAAGTTTGTTTAACGTAACTGGCACAAGTTTGTTCGAACCAACTGGCACAAGTTTGTTTGACACAACTGGCACAAGATTGTTCAACGCAACTGGAACAAGTTTGTTTAACGTAAATGGCACAAGTTTGTTCGAACCAACTGGCACAAGTTTGTTTGACACAACTGGCACAAGTTTGTTTGACGCAACTGGCACAAGGTTGTTCTACGCAACATGTACAAGTTTGTTCTACGCAACTGGCACAAGTTTGTTTGACGCAAGTGGCACAAGTTTGTTCTATGCAACTGGCACTAGTGTGTTCGATGCAACTGGCACAAGTTTGTTCGACGCAACTGGCACAAGTTTGTTTGACGCAGCTGGCACAAGTTTCTTAGAGGCAACTGGCACAAGTTTGTTCAACGCAACTGGCACAAGTTTTTTTTAATCAATTGGCACAAGTTTGTTTGACGCAACTGGCACAAGTTTGTTTGACGCAACTGGCACAAGTTTGTCTAACGCAAGAGGCACAAGTTTGTTTGACGCATCTGGCACAAGTTTATTTGACGCAACTGGCACAACTTTTCTCGACGCAACTGGCACAAGTTTGTTCGCCGTAACTGGCACAAGTTTGTTTGACGCAACTGGCACAAGTTTATTTGACGCAACTGGCACAAGTTTTCTCGACGTAAGTGGCACAAGTTGGTTCGCCGTAACTGGCACAAGTTTGTTCGACGCAACTGGCACAAGTTTGTTCCGTGCAACTGGCACAAGTTTGTGTGACGCAACTGGCACAAATTTCTTCGATGCAACTGGCACAAGTTTGTTCGACGAACTGGCACAAGTTTGTTTGACGCAATTGTCACAAATTTGTTCTACTCAACTGGAACAAGTTTGTTCTATGCAACTGGCACTAGTTTGTTTTACGCAACTGGCATAAGTTTGTTTGATGCAACTGGCACAAGTTTGTTCTACAAACTAGCACAAGTTTGTTCGACGCAACTGGCACAAGGTTGTTCTACGCAACTGGCACAAGTTTGTTCTACGCAACTGGCACAAGTTTGTTTGACGCAAATGGCACAAGTTTGTTCTACGCAACTGGCACAAGTTTGTTGGATGCCACTGACACAAGTTTGTTCGACGATACTGGCCCAAGTTTTTTTGACGCAACTGGCACAAGTTTGTTAGATGCAACTGGCACAAGTTTGTTCGACGCAACTGGCACAAGTTTTTTCGACTCAATTGGCACAAGTTTGTTTGACGCAACTGGAACAAGTTTGTTTGACGCAACTGGAACAAGATTGTTTGACGCAACTGGCACAAGTTTGTTTGACGCAACTGGCACAAGTTTGTTTGACGCAACTGGCACAAGTTTATTTGACGCAACTGGCACAAGTTTTTTCAACGAAACTGGCACAAGTTTGTTTGACGCAACTGGCACAAGTTTGTTCGCTGTAACTGGCACAAGTTTGTTCGACGCAACTGGCACAAGTTTGTTTGACACAAATGGCACAAGTTTGTTCTACATAACTGGCACAAGTTTGTTCTATGCAACTGGCACAAGTTTGTTCTATGCAACTGGCACAAGTTTGTTCTACGCATCCGGCACAAGTTTGTTCTATGCAACTGGCACTAGTTTGTTCTACGCAACTGGCACAAGTTTGTTTGACGCAACTGGCACAAGTTTGTTTGACGCAAGAGACACAAGTTTGTTTGACGCAACTGGCACAAGTTTGTTTGACGCAACTGGCACAAGTTTGTTTGACGCAACTGGCACAAGTTTTTTTTTACACAACTGGCACAAGTTTGTTTGACGCAAGACGCAAAAGTTTGTTTGACGCAACTGGCACAAGTTTGTTCGACGCAACTGGCACAAGTTTGTTCAACGCAAATGGCACAAGTTTGTTTGACGCAACTGTGACAAGTTTCTTCGACGCAACTGGCACAAGTTTGTTCGACGCAACTGGCACAAGTTTGTTTGACGCAACTGGCACAAGTTTGTTCTACGCAACTGGGACAAGTTTGTTCTATGCAACTGGCACTAGTTTGTTCTATGCAACTGGCATAAGTTTGTTTGACGCAACTGGTACAAGTTTGTTCTACGCAACTGGCGCAAGTTTGTTCGACACAATTGGCACAAGTTTGTTCTACGCAACTCTTACTAGTTTGTTGTACAAACTGGCACAGGTTTGTTTGACACAACTGGCACAAGTTTGTTCTACGCAACTCTTACTAGTTTGTTGTACACAACTGGCACAGGTTTGTTTGACACAACTGGCACAAGTTTGTTCTACACAAATGGCAAATGTTTGTTCTACGCATGTGGTACAAGTTTGTTCTATGCAACTGGCACTAGTGTGTTCTACTCAACTGGCACAAATTTGTTTGACACAACTGGCACATGTTTGTTCTACCCAACTGGCACAAGTTTGTTCGACGCAACTGGCACAAGTATGTTTGATACAACTGGCACAAGTTTGTTTGACACAACAGGCACAAGTTTGTTTGACGCAACTGGCACAAGTTTGTTCGACGCAAGTGGCACAAGTTTGTTTGATGTAATTGGCACAAGTTTGTTCTACTCAACTGGCACAAGTTTGTTCTATGCAACTGGCACTAGTTTGTTTTACGCAACTGGCATATGTTTGTTTGACGCAACTGGCACAAGTTTGTTCTACCAACTAGCACAAGTTTGTTCGACTCAACTGGCACAAGGTTGTTCTACGCAACTGGCACAAGTCTGTTCTACGTAACTGGCACAAGTTTGTTTGACGCAACTGGCACAAGTTTGTTCGACGCAACTGGCACAAGTTTGCTGCATGCCTCTGGCACAAGTTTGTTTGACGAAACTGGCACAAGTTTTTTTAATGCAACTGGCACAAGTTTGTTAGAAGCAACTGGCACAAGTTTGTTCGACGCAACTGGCACAAGTTTTTTCGACTCAAGTGGCACAAGTTTGTTTGACACAACTGGAACAAGTTTGTTTGACGCAACTGGCACAAGTTTGTTTGACGCAACTGGCACAAGTTTGTTTGACGCAACTGGCACAAGTTTGTTCGACGCAACTGGCACAAGTATGTTTGTTCGCCGTAACTGGAACAAGTTTGTTTGACGCAACTGGCACAAGTTTGTTCTACCCAACTGACATAAGTTTGTTCGACGCAACTGGCACAAGTTTGTTCTACGCAACTGACACAAGTTTGTTTGACACAACTGGCAGAAGTTTGTTCAACGCAACTGGCACCAGTTTGTTTGACGTAACTGGCGCAAGTTTGTTCGACGCAACTGTCACAAGTTTGTTCGACGCAACTGGCAAAAGTTTGTTCGATGCAACTGGCACAAGTTTGTTTAACGCAACTGGCACAAGTTTGTTCGACCCAACTGGCACAAGTTTGTTTGACTCAACTGGCACAAGTGTGTTCGACGCAACTGGCACAAGTTTGTTTGACGCAACTGGCACAAGGTTCTTCTATGCAACTGGCAGAAGTTTGTTTGACGCAACTGGCACAAGTTTGTTCGATGCAACTGGCACAAGTTTGTTTAACGCAACTGGCACAAGTTTGTTTGACGCAACTGGCACAAGGTTCTTCTACCCAACAGGCACAAGGTTGTTCTACGCAACTGGCACCAGTTTGTTCTACGCAACTGGCACAAGTTTGTTTGACGCAACTGGCACAAGTTTGTTCGACGCAACTGGCACAAGTTTGTTAGACGCAACTGGCACAAGTTTATTCGACGTAACAGGCACAAGTTTTTTCGACTCAATTGGTACAAGTTTGTTTGATGCAACTGGCACAAGTTTGTTTGACGCAAGAGGCACAAGTTTGTTTGACACAACGGGCACAAGTTTGTTTGATGCAACTAGCACAAGTTTTTTTTTACGCGACTGGCACAAGTTTTCTCGAAGCAACTGGCACACGTTTGTTTGCCATATCTGGCACAAGTTTGTTCGACGCAACTGGCACAAGTTTGTTTGACGCAACTGGCACAAGTTTGTTAGACGCAACTGGCACAAGTTTGTTCAACGCAACTGGCACAAGTTTTTTCGAATCAATTGGCACAAGTTTGTTTGACGCAACTGGCACAAGTTTGTTTGATGCAACTGGCACAAGATTGTTTGACGCAACTGGCACAAGTTTGTTTGACGCAACTGGCACAAGTTTATTTGATGCAACTGGCACAACTTTTCTCGACGTAACTGGCACAAGTTGGTTTGCCGTAACTGGCACAAGTTTGTTTGACGCAACTGGCACAAGTTTATTTGACGCAACTGGCACAAGTTTTCTCGACGCAAGTGGCACAAGTTTGTTCGCCGTAACTGGCACAAGTTTGTTCGACGCAACTGGCACAAGTTTGTTCGACGCAACTGGCACAAGTTTGTTTGACGCAACTGGCACAAGTTTCTTCGACGCAACTGGCACAAGTTTGTTCGACGCAACTGGCACAAGTTTGTTTGATGCAATTGGCACAAGTTTGTTCTACTCAACTGGCACAAGTTTGTTCTATGCAACTGGCACTAGTTTGTTTTACGCAACTGGCATAAGTTTGTTTGACGCAACTGGCACAAGTTTGTTCAACGCAAATGGCACAAGTTTGTTTGACGCAACTGGCACAAGTTTTTTCGATGCAACTGGCACAAGTTTGTTCGACGCAACTGGCACAAGTTTGTTTGACGCAACTGGCACAAGTTTGTTCTACGCAACTGGCACAAGTTTGTTCTATGCAACTGGCACTAGTTTGTTCTATGCAACTGGCATAAGTTTCTTTGACGCAACTGGTACAAGTTTGTTCTACGCAACTGGCACAAGTTTGTTCGACACAACTGGCACAAGTTTGTTCAACGCAAATGGCACAAGTTTTAATTTGACGCAACTGGCACAAGTTTCTTCGACGCAACTGGCACAAGTTTGTTCGATGCAACTGGCACAAGTTTGTTTGACGCAACTGGCACAAGTTTGTTCTACGTAACTGGCACAAGTTTGTTCTATGCAACTGGCACTAGTTTGTTCTATGCAACTGGCATAAGTTTATTTGACGCAACTGGTACAAGTTTGTTCTACACAACTGGCACAAGTTTGTTCGACACAACTGGCACAAGTTTGTTCTACGCAACTCTTACTAGTTTGTTGTACACAACTGGCACAGGTTTGTTTGACACAACTGGCACAAGTTTGTTCTACGCAAATGGCAAATGTTTGTTCTACGCAACTGACACAAGTTTGTTTGACACAACAGGCAGAAGTTTGTTCAACGCAACTGGCACAAGTTTTATTTGACGTAACTGGCGCAAGTTTGTTCGACGCAACTGGCACAAGTTTGTTCGACGCAACTGGCACAAGTTTGTTCGATGCAACTGGCAGAAGTTTTTTTAACGCAACTGGCACAAGTTTGTTCGACCCAACTGTCACAAGTTTGTTTGACTCAACTGGCACAAGTTTGTTTGACGCAACTGGCAAAAGTTTGTTTGACGCAACTGGCACAAGTTCGTTTGATGCAACTGGCACAAGGTTCTTCTACGCAACTGGCACAAGTTTGTTTGACGCAACTGGAACAAGTTTGTTCGACGCAACTGGCACAAGTTTGTTTGACGCAACTGGCACAAGTTTTTTTTTTATGCAACTGGCAAAAGTTTGTTAGACGCAACTGGCACAACTTTGTTCGACGTAACAGGCACAAATTTTTTCGACTCAATTGGTACAAGTTTGTTTGACACAACTGGCACAAGTTTGTTTGACGCAAGAGCACAAGTTTGTTTGACGCAACTGGCACAAGTTTGTTTGACGCAACTGGCACAAGTTTTTTTTTACGCAACTGGCACAAGTTTTCTCGAAGCAACTGGCACAAGTTTGTTCGCCATATCTGGCACAAGTTTGTTCGACGCAACTGGCACAAGTTTGTTTGACGCAACTGACACAAGTTTGTTAGACGCAACTGGCACAAGTTTGTTCAACGCAACTGGCACAAGTTTTTTCGAATCAATTGGCACAAGTTTGTTTGACGCAACTGGCACAAGTTTGTTTGACGCAACTGGCACAAGTTTGTTTGACGCAACTGGCACAAGTTTATTTGACGCAACTGGCACAACTTTTCTCGACGCAGCTGGCACAAGTTTGTTCGACGCAATTGGCACAAGTTTGTTTGGTGCAATTGGCACAAGTTTGTTCTACTCAACTGGCACAAGTTTGTTCTATGCAACTGGCACTAGTTTGTTTTACGCAACTGGCACAAGTTTGTTCGACGCAACTGGCACAAGTTTGATCGACACAACTGGCACAAGTTTGTTCTATGCAACTCTTACTAGTTTGTTGTACACAACTGGCACAGGTTTGTTTGACACAACTGGCACAAGTTTGTTCTACGCAAATGGCAAATGTTTGTTCTACGCAACTGACACAAGTTTGTTTGACACAACTGGCAGAAGTTTGTTCAACGCAACTGGTATAAGTTTTGTTTGACGTAACTGGCGCAAGTTTGTTCGACGCAACTGGCACAAGTTTGTTCGAGGCAACTGGCACAAGATTGTTCGATGCAACTGGCACAAGTTTGTTTAACGCAACTGGCACAAGTTTGTTAGACCCAACTGGCACAAGTTTGTTTGACTCAACTGGCACAAGTTTGTTTGACGCAACTGGCAAAAGTTTGTTTGACGCAACTGGCACAAGTTCGTTTGATGCAACTGGCACAAGGTTCTTCTACACAATTGGCACAAGTTTGTTTGACGCAACTGGCACAAGTTTGTTTGACGCAACTGGCACAAGTTTGTTTGACGCAACTGGCACAAGTTTTTTTTTTATGCAACTGGCACAAGTTTGTTAGACGCAACTGACACAAGTTTGTTCGACGTAACAGGCACAAGTTTTTTCGACTCAATTGGTACAAGTTTTTTTGACGCAACTGGCACAAGTTTGTTTGACGCAAGAGGCACAAGTTTGTTTGACGCAACTGGCACAAGTTTGTTTGACGCAACTGGCACAGGTTTTTTTTTACGCAACTGGCACAAGTTTTCTCGAAGCAACTGGCACAAATTTGTTCGCCATATCTGGCACAATTTTGTTCGACGCAACTGGCACAAGTTTGTTTGACGCAACTGGCACAAGTTTGTTCGACGCAACTGGCACAAGTTTGTTGGATGCCACTGGCACAAGTTTGTTTGACGAAACTGGCACAAGTTTTTTTGACACAACTGGCACAAGTTTGTTAGACGCAACTGGCACAAGTTTGTTCGACGCAACTGGAACAAGTTTTTTCGACTCAAGTGGCACAAGTTTGTTTGACGCAACTGGAACAAGTTTGTTTGACGCAACTGGCACAAGTTTGTTTGACGCAACTGGCACAAGTTTGTTTGACGCAACTGGCACAAGTTTATTTGACGCAACTGACACAAGTTTGTTGGCCGTAACTGGCACAAGTTTGTTCTATGCAACTGGCACAAGTTTGTTCTACATAACTGGCACAAGTTTGTTCTATGCAACTGGCACAAGTTTGTTTTACGCAACTGGCACAAGTTTGTTCTACGCATCTGGCACAAGTTTGTTCTATGCAACTGGCACTAGTTTGTTTTACGCAACTGGCATAAGTTTGTTTGACGCAACTGGCACAAGTTTGTTCTACCCAACTGACATAAGTTTGTTCGACGCAACTGGCACAAGTTTGTTTGACACAACTGGCAGAAGTTTGTTCAACGCAACTGGCACAAGTTTGTTTGACGTAACTGGCGCAAGTTTGTTCGACGCAACTGTCACAAGTTTGTTCGACGCAACTGGCAAAAGTTTGTTCGATGCAACTGGCACAAGTTTGTTTAACGCAACTGGCACAAGTTTGTTCGACCCAACTGGCACAAGTTTGTTTGACTCAACTGGCATAAGTTTGTTTAACGCAACTGGCACAAGTTTGTTTGAAGCAACTGGCACAAGTTCGTTTCACGCAACTGGCACAAGGTTCTTCTACGCAACTGGCACAAGGTTCTTCTACGCAACTGGCACAAGTTTGTTCTACGCAACTGGCACAAGTTTGTTTGACGCAACTGGCACAAGTTTGTTTGTCGCAACTGGCACAACTTTGTTTGACGAGACAGGCACAAGTTTGTTCTACGCAACTGGCACAAGTTTGGTCGACGTAACTGGCACAAGTTTTTTCGACTCAATTGGTACAAGTTTGTTTGACGCAACTGGCACAAGTTTGTTTGACGCAAGAGGCACAAGTTTGTTTGACGCAACTGGCACATGTTTGTTTGACGCATGTGGCACAAGTTTTTTTTTACGCAACTGGCACAAGTTTTCTCGAAGCAACTGGCACAAGTTTGTTCGCCATATCTGGCACAAGTTTGTTCGACACAACTGGCACAAGTTTGTTCGACGCAAATGGCACAAGTTTGTTTGACGCAACTGGCACAAGTGTCTTCGACGCAACTGGCACAAGTTTGTTCGATGCAACTGGCACAATTTTGTTTGGCGCAACTGGCACAAGTTTGTTCTACGCAACTGGGACGAGTTTGTTCAATGCAACTGGCACTAGTTTGTTCTATGCAACTGGCATAAGTTTGTTTGACACAACTGGTACAAGTTTGTTCTACGCAACTGGCACAAGTTTGTTCGATACAACTGGCACAAGTTTGGTCTACGCAACTCTTACTAGTTTGTTGTACACAACTGGCACAAGTTTGTTCTACGCAAATGGCAAATGTTTGTTCTACGCAACTGACACAAGTTTGTTTGACACAACTGGCACAAGTTTGTTCTACGCAAATGGCAAATGTTTGTTCTACGCAACTGACACAAGTTTGTTTGACACAACTAGCAGAAGTTTGTTCAACGCAACTGGCACAAGTTTGTTTGACGTAACTGGCGCAAGTTTGTTCGACGCAACTGGCACAAGTTTGTTCGACGCAACTGGCAAAAGTTTGATGCAACTGCCACAAGTTTGTTTAACGCAACTGGCACAAGTTTGTTCGACCCAACTGGCACAAGTTTGTTTGACTCAACTGGCACAAGTTTGTTTGACGCAACTGGCAAAAGTTTGTTTGACGCAACTGGCACAAGTTCGTTTCACGCAACTGGCACAAGGTTCTTCTACGCAACTGGCACAAGTTTTTTTGACGCAACTGGCACAAGTTTGTTCTACGCAACTGGCACAAGTTTGTTTGATGCAACTGGCACAAGTTTGTTTAACGCAACTGGCACAAGTTTTTTTTGACGCAACTGGCACAAGTTTGTTAGACGCAACTGGCACAAGTTTGTTTGACGCAAAAGGCACAAGTTTGTTTGACCCAACTGGCACAAGTTTGTTTGACGCAACTGGCACAAGTTTTTTTTTTTACGCAACTGGCACAAGTTTTCTCGAAGCAACTGGCACAAGTTTGTTCGCTATATCTGGCACAAGTTTGATCGAAGCAACTGGCACAAGTTTGTTCAACGCAAATGGCACAAGTTTGTTTGACGCAACTGTCACAAGTTTTTTCGACGCAACTGGCACAAGTTTGTTCGACGCAACTGGCACAAGTTTGTTTGACGCAACTGGCACAAGTTTGTTCTACGCAACTGGCACAAGTTTGTTCTATGCAACTGGCACTAGTTTGTTCTATGCAACTGGCATAAGTTTGTTTGACGCAACTGGTATAAGTTTGTTCTACGCAACTGGCACAAATTTGTTCGACACAACTGGCACAAGTTTGTTCTACGCAACTCTTACTAGTTTGTTGTACACAACTGGCACAGGTTAGTTTGACACAACTGGCACAAGTTTGTTCTACGCAAATGGCAAATGTTTGTTCTACGCATGTGGCACAAGTTTGTTCTATGCAACTGGCACTAGTGTGTTCTACGCAACTGGCACAAATTTGTTTGACACAACTGGCACATGTTTGTTCTACCCAACTGGCAAAAGTTTGTTCGACGTATCTGGCACAAGTTTGTTTGATGCAACAGGCACAAGTTTGTTTGTCACAACTAGCACAAGTTTGTTTGACGCAACTGGCACAAGTTTGTTCGACACAACTGGAACAAGTTTGTTTAACGTAACTGGCACAAGTTTGTTCGACCCAACTGGCACAAGTTTGTTTGACACAACTGGCCCAAGTTTGTTTGACGCAACTGGCACAAGGTTGTTCTACGCAATATGTACAAGTTTGTTCTACGCAACTGGCACAAGTTTGTTTGACGCAACTGGCACAAGTTTGTTCTATGCAACTGGCACTAGTGTGTTCGATGCAACTGGCACAAGTTTGTTCGACGCAACTGGCACAAGTTTGTTTGACGCAACTGGCACAAGTTTGCTAGACGCAACTGGCACAAGTTTGTTCAACGCAACTGGCACAAGTTTGTTTGACGCAACTGGCACAAGTTTGTTCTATGCAACTGGCACTAGTGTGTTCGATGCAACTGGCACAAGTTTGTTCGACGCAACTGGCATAAGTTTGTTCGACGTAACTGGCAAAAGTTTGTTCGATGCAACTGGCACAAGTTTGTTTGACGCAACTGGCACAAGTTTGCTAGACGCAACTGGCACAAGTTTGTTCAACGCAACTGGCACAAGTTTGTTTGACGCAACTGGCACAAATTTGTTTGACGCAACTGGCACAAGTTTGTTTGACGCAACTTGCACAAGTTTGTTTGACGCAACTGGCACAAGTTTATTTGACGCAACTGGCACAACTTTTCTCGACGCAAGTGGCACAAGTTGGTTCGCCGTATCCAGCACAAGTTTGTTCGACGCAACTGGCACAAGTTTGTTCTACACAACTGGCACAAGTTTGTTTGACGCAACTGGCACAAGTTCCTTCGACGCAACTGGCACAAGTTTGTTCGACGAACTGGCACAAGTTTGTTTGACGCAATTGGCACAAGTTTGTTCTACTCAACCGGAACAAGTTTGTTCTATGCAACTGGCACTAGTTTGTTTTACGCAACTGGCATAAGTTTGTTTGACGAAACTGGCACAAATTTGTTCTACAAACTAGCACAAGTTTGTTCGACGCAACTGGCACAAGGTTGTTCTACGCAATTGGCACAAGCTTGTTCTACGGAACTGGCACAAGTTTGTTTGACGCAACTGGCACAAGTTGTTTGACGCAACTGGCACAAGGTTCTTCTTCGCAACTGGCACAAGTTTGTTCTACACAACTGGCACAAGTTTGTTTGACGCAACTGGCACAAGTTTGTTAGACGCAACTGGCACAAGTTTGTTCGACGCAACTGGCACAAGTTTTTTCGACTCAATTGGCACAAGTTTGTTTGACGCAACTGGAACAAGTTTGTTTGACGCAACTGGCACAAGTTCGTTTGACGCAACTGGCACAAGTTTGTTTGACGCAACTGGTACAAGTTTATTTGACTCAACTGGCACAAGTTTTCTCGACGAAACTGGCACAAGTTTGTTTGCCGTAACTGGCACAAGTTTGTTCGACGCAACTGGCACAAGTTTGCTTGACGCAAATGGCACAAGTTTGTTCTACATAACTGGCACAAGTTTGTTCTACGGAAATGGCACAAGTTTGTTCTACGCAACTGGCACAAGTTTGTTCTACGCATCTGGCACAATTTTGTTCTATGCAACTGGCACTAGTTTGTTCTACGCAACTGGCACAAGTTTGTTTTATGCAACTGGCACAAATTTGTTCTACCCAACTGACACAAGTTTGTTCGACGCAACTGGCACAAGTTTGTTCTACGCAACTGACACAAGTTTGTTTGACACAATTGGCACAAGTTTGTTCGACGCAACTGGCGCAAGTTTTTTCTACGCAACTGGCACAAGTTTGTTCGACGAAACTGGCGAAAGTTTGTTCGATGCAACTGGCACAAGTTTCTTTAACGCAACTGGCACAAGTTTGTTTGACGCAACTGGCACAAGTTGTTTGACGCAACTGGCACAAGGTTCTTCTTCGCAACTGGCACAAGTTTGTTCTACACAACTGGCACAAGTTTGTTTGACGCAACTGGCACAAGTTTGTTCTACGCAACTGGCACAAGTTTGTTTGACGCAACTGGCACAAGTTTGTTCGACGCAACTGGCACAAGTCTGTTAGACGCAACTGGCACAAGTTTGTTCGACGTAACAGGCACAAGTTTTTTTTGACTCAATTGGTACAAGTTTGTTTGATGCAACTGGCACAAGTTTGTTTGACGCAAGAGGCACAAGTTTGTTTGACGCAACTGGCACAACTTTGTTTGACGCAACTGGCACAAGTTTTTTTTTACGCGACTGGCACAAGTTTTCTCAAAGCAAATGGCACAAGTTTGTTTGCCATATCTGGCACAAGTTTGTTAGACGCAACTGGCACAAGTTTGTTTGACGCAACTGGCACAAGTTTGTTCAACGCAACTGGCACAAGTTTTTTCGGATCAATGGGCACAAGTTTGTGTGACGCAACTGGCACAAGTTTGTTTGACGCAACTGGCACAAGTTTGTTTGACTCAACATGCACAGGTTTATTTGACGCAACTGGCACAACTTTTCTCGACGCAACTGGCACAAGTTGGTTCGCCGTAACTGGCACAAGTTTGTTTGACGCAACTGGCACAAGTTTCCTCAACGCAAGTGGCACAGGTTTGTTTGCCGTAACTGGCACAAGCTTGTTCGACGCAACTGGCACAAGTTTGTTCGACGCAACTGGCACAAGTTTGTTTGACGCAACTGGCACAAGTTTCTTCGACGCAACTGGCACAAGTTTCTTCGACGCAACTGGCACAAGTTTGTTTGATGCAATTGGCACAAGTTTGTTCTACTCAACTGGCACAAGTTTGTTCTATGCAACTGGCATAAGTTTGTTCGATGCAACTGGCATAAGTTTGTTTGACGCAACTGGCACAAGTTTGTTCTACCAACTAGCACAAGTTTGTTCGACTCAACTGGCACAAGGTTGTTCTACGCAACTGGCACAAGTTTGTACTACGCAACTGGCACAAGTTTGTTTGACGCAACTGGCACAAGTTTGTTCGACGCAACTGGCACAAGTTTGTTGGATGCCACTGGCACAAGTTTGTTTGACGAAACTGGCCCAAGTTTTTTTGACGCAACTGGCACAAGTTTGTTAGACGCAACTGGCACAAGTTTGTTCGACGCAACTGGCACAAGTTTTTTCGACTCAATTGGCACAAGTTTGTTTGACGCAACAGGAACAAGTTTGTTTGACGCAACTGACAAAAGTTTGTTTGACGCAACTGGCACAAGTTTGTTTGACGCAACTGGCACAAGTTTATTTGACGCAACTGGCACAAGTTTTCTCGACGAAACTGGCACAAGTTTGTTCGCCGTAACTGGCACAAGTTTGTTCGACGCATCTGGCACAAGTTTGTTCGACGCAACTGGCACAAGTTTGTTCTACATAACTGGCACAAGTTTGTTCGACGCAACTGGCACAAGTTTGTTCTACGCAACTGGCACAAGTTTGTTCTATGCAACTGGCACTACTTTGTTCTACGCAACTGGGACATGTTTGTTTGATGCAACAGGCACAAGTTTGTTCTACAGAACTGACACAAGTTTGTTCGACGCAACTGGCACAAGTTTGTTCTACGTAACTGACACAAGTTTGTTTGACACAACTGGCAGAAGTTTGTTCAACGCAACTGGCACAAGTTTGTTTGACGTAACTGGCGCAAGTTTGTTCGACGCAACTGGCACAAGTTTGTTCGATGCAACTGGCAAAAGTTTGTTCTATGCAACTGGCAAAAGTTTGTCTAACGCAACTGGCACAAGTTTGTTCGACCCAACTGGAACAAGTTTGTTTGACTCAACTGGCATAAGTTTGTTCGATGCAACTGGCACAAGTTTGTTTGACGCAACAGGCTGAAGTTCGTTTCACGCAACTGGCACAAGGTTCTTCTACGCAACTGGCACAGGTTTGTTTGACGCAACTGGCACAAGTTTGTTTGACGCAACAGGCTCAAGTTCGTTTGACGCAACTGGCACAAGGTTCTTCTACGCAACTGGCACATGTTTGTTCTACGCAACTGGCACAAGTTTGTTTGACGCAACTGGCACAAGTTTGTTTGACGTAACTGGCATAAGTCTGTTTGACGCAACTGGCACAAGTTTGTTAGACGCAACTGGTACAAGTTTGTTCGACGTAACAGGCACAAGTTTTTTCGACTCAATTGGTACAAGTTTGTTTGATGCAACTGGCACAAGTTTGTTTGACGCAACTGGCACAAGTTTTTTTTTATGCAACTGGCACAAGTTTGTTAGACGCAACTGGCACAAGTTTGTTCGACGTAACAGGCACAAGTTTTTTTGACTCATTTGGTACAAGTTTGTTTGACGCAACTGGCACAAGTTTGTTTGACGCAAGAGGCACAAGTTTGTTTGACGCAACTGGCACAAGTTTTTTTGACGCAACTGGCACAAGTTTTTTTTACGCAACTGACACAAGTTTTCTCGAAGCAACTGGCACATGTTTGTTCGCCATATCTGGCACAAGTTTGTTCGACGCAACGGGCACAATATGTTTGACGCAACTGGCACAAGTTTATTTGACGCAACTGGCACAAGTTTTCTCAACGCAAGTGGCACAAGTTTGTTCGCCGTAACTGGCACAAGTTTGTTCGACGCAACTGGCACTAGTTTTCTCAACGCAAGTGGCACAAGTTTGTTCGCCATATCTGGCACAAGTTGGTTCGCCGTAACTGGCACAAGTTTGTTTGACGCAAGTGGCACAAGTTTATTTGACACAAATGGCACAAGTTTTCTCAACGCAAGTGGCACAAGTATGTTCGCCGTAACTGGCACAAGTTTGTTCGACGCAACTGGCACAAGTTTGTTTGACGCAACTGGCACAAGTTTGTTCAACGCAACTGGCACAAGTTTTTTCGGATCAAATGGAACAAGTTTGTGTGACGCAACTGGCACAAGTTTGTTTGACGCAACTGGCACAAGTTTGTTTGACGCAACATGCACAAGTTTATTTGACGCAACTGGCACTACTTTTCTCGACGCAACTGGCACAAGTTGGTTCGCCGTAACTGGCACAAGTTTGTTTGACGCAACTGGCACAAGTTTATTTGACGCAACTGGCACAAGTTTTCTCAACGCAAGTGGCACAAGTTTGTTCGCCGTAACTGGCACAAGTTTGTTTGACGCAACTGGCACAAGTTTGTTCAACGCAACTGGCACAAGTTTGTTCAACGCAACTGGCACAAGTTTTTTCGGATCAATTGGCACAAGTTTGTGTGACGCAACTGGCAAAAGTTTGTTTGACGCAACTGGCACAAGTTTGTTTGACGCAACATGCACAAGTTTATTTGACGCAACTGGCACAACTTTTCTCGACGCAACTGGCACAATTTGGTTCGCCGTAACTGACACACGTTTGTTTGACGCAACTGGCACAAGTTTATTTGACGCAACTGGCACAAGTTTTCTCAACGCAAGTGGCACAAGTTTGTTCGCCGTAACTGGCACAAGTTTGTTCGACGCAACTGGCACAAGTTTGTTCGACGCAACTGGCACAAGTTTGTTTAACGCAACTGGCACAAGTTTCTTCGACGCAACTGGCACAAGTTTGTTCGACGCAACTGGCACAAGTTTGTTTGATGCGATTGGCACAAGTTTGTTCTACTCAACTGGCACAAGTTTGTTCTATGCAACTGGCACAAGTTTGTTCGATGCAACTGGCACAAGTTTGTTCACCGCAACTGGCCCAAGTTTGTTAGACGCAACTGGCACAAGTTTGTTTGACGCAACTGGCACAAGTTTGTTCTATGCAACTGGGACAAGTTTGTTCTATGCAACTGGCACTAGTTTGTTCTATGCAACTGGCATAAGTTTGTTTGACGCAACTGGTACAAGTTTGTTCTACGCAACTGGCACAAGTTTGTTCGACACAACTGGCAATGGTTTGTTCTACGCAACTCTTACTAGTTTGTTGTACACAACTGGCACAGGTTTGTTTGACACAAGTGGCATAAGTTTGTTCTACGCAAATGGCAAATGTTTGTTCTACGCAACTGACACAAGCTTGTTTGACACAACTGGCAGAAGTTTGTTCAACGCAACTGGCACAAGTTTGTTTGACGTAACTGGCGCAAGTTTGTTCTACGCAACTGGCACAAGTTTGTTCGACGCAACTGGCAAAAGTTTGTTCGATGCAACTGGCACAAGTTTGTTTAACGCAACTGGCACAAGTTTGTTCCACCCAACTGGCACAAGTTTGTTTGACTCAACTGGCACAAGTTTGTTTGACGCAACTGGCAAAAGTTTGTTTGACGCAACTGGCACAAGTTCGTTTGACTCAACTGGCACAAGGTTCTTCTACGCAAATGGCACAAGTTTGTTTGACGCAACTGGCACAAGTTTGTTTGACGCAACTGGCACAAGTTTGTGAGACGTAACTGGCACAAGTTTTTTTTGACGCAACTGGCACAAGTTTGTTAGACGCAACTGGCACAAGTTTGTTCGACGTAACATGCACAAGTTTTTTCGACTCAATTGGTACAAGTTTGTTTGACGCAACTGGCACAATTTTGTTTGACGCAAGAGGCACAAGTTTGTTTGACGCAACTGGCAAAAGTTTGTTCTATGCAACTAGCACAAGTTTTCTCGACAAAACTGGCACAAGTTTGTTCGCCATATCTGGCACAAGTTTGTTCGACGTAACTGGCACAAGTTTGTTTGACGCAACTGGCACAAGTTTGTTAGACGCAACTGGCACAAGTATGTTCAACGCAACTGGCACAAGTTTTTTCGAATCAATTGGGACAAGTTTGTTTGACGCAACTGGCACAAGTTTGTTTGACGCAACTGGCACAAGTTTGTTTGACGCAACTGGCACAAGTTTGTTTGACGCAACTGGCACAAGTTTATTTGACGCAACTGGCACAACTTTTCTCGACGCAACTGGCACAAGTTTGTTCGCCGTAACTGGCACAAGTTTGTTTGACGCAACTGGCACAAGTTTATTTGACGCAACTGGCACAAGTTTTCTCGACGCAAGTGGCACAAGTTTGTTCGCCGTAACTGGCACAAGTTTGTTCGACGCAACTGGCACAAGTTTGTTTGACGCAACTGGCAAAAGTTTGTTTGACGCAACTGTCACAAGTTTCTTCGACGCAACTGGCACAAGTTCGTTCGACGCAACTGGCACAAGTTTGTTTGATGCAATTGGCACAAGTTTGTTCTACTCAACTGGCAGAAGTTTGTTCTATGCAAATGGCACTAGTTTGTTTTACGCAACTGTCATAAGTTTGTTTGGCGCAACTGGCACAAGTTTGTTCTACCAACTAGCACAAGTTTGTTCGACTCAACTGGCACAAGGTTGTTCTACGCAACTGGCACAAGTTTGTTCTACGCAACTGGCACAAGTTTGTTTGACGCAACTGGCACAAGTTTGTTCTACGCAAATGGCACAAGTTTGTTGGATGCCACTGGCACAAGTTTGTTTGACGAAACTGGCCCAAGTTTTTTTGACGCAACTGGCACAAGTTTGTTAGACGCAACTGGCACAAGTTTGTTCGACGCAATTGGCACAAGTTTTTTTGACTCAATTGGCACAAGTTTGTTTGACGCAACTGGAACAAGTTTTTTTGACGCAACTGGCACAAGTTTGTTTGACGCAACTGGCACAAGTTTGTTTGACGCAACTGGCACAAGTTTATTTGACGCAACTGGCACAAGTTTTCTCGACAAAACTGGCACAAGTTTGTTCGCCGTAACTGGCACAAGTTTATTCGACGCAACTGGCACAAGTTTGTTCGACGCAACTGGCACAAGTTTGTTCTACATAACTGGCACAAGTTTGTTCTATGCAACTGGCACAAGTTTGTTCTACGCCTCTGGCACTAGTTTTTTCTACGCAACTGGGACATGTTTGTTTGATGCAACTGGCACAAGTTTGTTTTACCCAACTGACACAAGTTTGTTCGACGCAACTGGCACAAGTTTGTTCTACGCAACTGACACAAGTTTGTTTCACACAACTGGCAGAAGTTTGTTCAACGCAACTGGCACAAGTTTGTTTGACGTAACTGGCACAAGTTTGTTCGACGCAACTGGCACAAGTTTGTTCGACGCAACTGGCAAAAGTTTTTTCGATGCGACTGGCACAAGTTTGTTTAACGCAACTTGCACAAGTTTGTTCGACCCAACTGGCACAAGTTTGTTTGACTCAACTGGCACAAGTTTGTTCTATGCAACTGGCACAAGTTTGTTTGACGCAACTGGCACAAGTTCGTTTGACGCAACTGGCACAAGTTTGTTCTATGCAACTGGCACTAGTTTTTTCTACGCAACTGGGACATGTTTGTTTGATGCAACTGGCACAAGTTTGTTCTACCCAACTGACACAAGTTTGTTCGACGCAACTGGCACAAGTTTGTTCTACGCAACTGACACAAGTTTGTTTGACACAACTGGCAGAAGTTTGTTCAACGCAACTGGCACAAGTTTGTTTGACGTAACTGGCACAAGTTTGTTCGACGCAACTGGCACAAGTTTGTTCGACGCAACTGGCAAAAGTTTTTTCGATGCAACTGGCACAAGTTTGTTTAACGCAACTTGCACAAGTTTGTTCGACCCAACTGGCACAAGTTTGTTTGACTCAACTGGCACAAGTTTGTTCTATGCAACTGGCACAAGTTTGTTTGACGCAACTGGCACAAGTTCGTTTGACGCAACTGGCACAAGTTCGTTTGACGCAACTGGCACAAGTTTGTTTGACGCAACTGGCACAAGTTTGTTCTACGCAACTGGCACAAGTTTGTTTGACGCAACTGGCACAAGTTTGTCCTACGCAAGTGGCACAAGTTTGTTTGACGCAACTGGCACAAGTTTGTTCTACGCAACTGGCAAAAGTTTGTTTGACGCAACTGGCACAAGTTTGTTAGGCGCAACTGGCACAAGTTTGTTCGACGTAACAGGCACAAGTTTTTTCGACTCAATTGGTACAAGTTTGTTTGACCCAACTGGCACAAGTTTGTTTGACGCAAGAGGCACAAGTTTGTTTGACGCAACTGGCACAAGTTTGTTTGACGCAACTAGCACAAGTTTTTTTTTACGCAACTGGCACAAGTTTTCTCGAAGCAACTGGCACAAGTTTGTTCGCCATATCTGGCACAAGTTTGTTCGACGTATATGGCACAAGTTTGTTTGACGCAACTGGCACAATTTCTTCGACGCAACTGGCACAAGTTTCTTCGACGCAACTGGCACAAGTTTGTTTGACGCAACTGGCACAAGTTTATTTGACGCAACTGGCACAAGTTTTCTCAACGCAAGTGGCACAAGTTTGTTCGCCGTAACTGGCACAAGTTTGTTCGACGCAACTGGCACAAGTTTGTTCAACGCAACTGGCACAAGTTTGTTCAACGCAACTGGCACAAGTTTTTTCGGATCAATTGGCACAAGTTTGTGTGACGCAACTGGCACAAGTTTGTTTGACGCAACTGGCACAAGTTTGTTTGACGCAACATGCACAAGTTTATTTGACGCAACTGGCACAACTTTTCTCGACGCAACTGGCACAATTTGGTTCGCCGTAACTGACACACGTTTGTTTGACGCAACTGGCACAAGTTTATTTGACGCAACTGGCACAAGTTTTCTCAACGCAAGTGGCACAAGTTTGTTCGCCGTAACTGGCACAAGTTTGTTCGACGCAACTGGCACAAGTTTGTTCGACGCAACTGGCACAAGTTTGTTTAACGCAACTGGCACAAGTTTCTTCGACGCAACTGGCACAAGTTTGTTCGACGCAACTGGCACAAGTTTGTTTGATGCGATTGGCACAAGTTTGTTCTACTCAACTGGCACAAGTTTGTTCTATGCAACTGGCACAAGTTTGTTCGATGCAACTGGCACAAGTTTGTTCGATGCAACTGGCACAAGTTTGTTCACCGCAACTGGCCCAAGTTTGTTAGACGCAACTGGCACAAGTTTGTTTGACGCAACTGGCACAAGTTTGTTCTATGCAACTGGGACAAGTTTGTTCTATGCAACTGGAACTAGTTTGTTCTATGCAACTGGCATAAGTTTGTTTGACGCAACTGGTACAAGTTTGTTCTACGCAACTGGCACAAGTTTGTTCGACACAACTGGCAAAAGTTTGTTCTACGCAACTCTTACTAGTTTGTTGTACACAACTGGCACAGGTTTGTTTGACACAAGTGGCATAAGTTTGTTCTACGCAAATGGCAAATGTTTGTTCTGCGCAACTGACACAAGCTTGTTTGACACAACTGGCAGAAGTTTGTTCAGCGCAACTGGCACAAGTTTGTTTGACGTAACTGGCGCAAGTTTGTTCTACGCAACTGGCACAAGTTTGTTCGACGCAACTGGCAAAAGTTTGTTCGATGCAACTGGCACAAGTTTGTTTAACGCAACTGGCACAAGTTTGTTCCACCCAACTGGCACAAGTTTGTTTGACTCAACTGGCACAAGTTTGTTTGACGCAACTGGCAAAAGTTTGTTTGACGCAACTGGCACAAGTTCTTTTGACTCAACTGGCACAAGGTTCTTCTACGCAAATGGCACAAGTTTGTTTGACGGAACTGGCACAAGTTTCTTTGACGCAACTGGCACAAGTTTGTTTGACGCAACTGGCACAAGTTTTTTTTGACGCAACTGGCACAAGTTTGTTAGACGCAACTGGCACAAGTTTGTTCGACGTAACATGCACAAGTTTTTTCGACTCAATTGGTACAAGTTTGTTTGACGCAACTGGCACAACATTGTTTGACGCAAGAGGCACAAGTTTGTTTGACGCAACTGGCAAAAGTTTGTTCTATGCAACTGGCACAAGTTTTTTTTTTCCGCAACTGGCACAAGTTTTCTCGAAGCAACTGGCACAAGTTTGTTCGCCATATCTGGCACAAGTTTGTTCGACGTAACTGGCACAAGTTTGTTTGACGCAACTGGCACAAGTTTGTTAGACGCAACTGGCACAAGTATGTTCAACGCAACTGGCACAAGTTTGTTTGACGCAACTGGCACAAGTTTGTTTGACGCAACTGGCACAAGTTTATTTGACGCAACTGGCACAACTTTTCTCGACGCAACTGGCACAAGTTTGTTCGCCGTAACTGGCACAAGTTTGTTTGACACAACTGGCACAAGTTTATTTGACGCAACTGGCACAAGTTTTCTCGACGCAAGTGGCACAAGTTTGTTCGCCGTAACTGGCACAAGTTTGTTCGATGCAACTGGCACAAGTTTGTTCGACGCAACTGGCAAAAGTTTGTTTGACGCAACTGTCACAAGTTTCTTCGACGCAACTGGCACAAGTTTGTTCGACGCAACTGGCACAAGTTTGTTTGATGCAATTGGCACAAGTTTGTTCTACTCAACTGGCAGAAGTTTGTTCTATGCAAATGGCACTAGTTTGTTTTATGCAACTGTCATAAGTTTGTTTGGCGCAACTGGCACAAGTTTGTTCTACCAACTAGCACAAGTTTGTTCGACTCAACTGGCACAAGGTTGTTCTACGCAACTGGCACAAGTTTGTTCTACGCAACTGGCACAAGTTTGTTTGACGCAACTGGCACAAGTTTGTTCTACGCAAATGGCACAAGTTTGTTGGATGCCACTGGCACAAGTTTGTTTGACGAAACTGGCCCAAGTTTTTTTGACGCAACTGGCACAAGTTTGTTAGACGCAACTGGCACAAGTTTGTTCGACGCAATTGGCACAAGTTTTTTTGACTCAATTGGCACAAGTTTGTTTGACGCAACTGGAACAAGTTTTTTTGACGCAACTGGCACAAGTTTGTTTGACGCAACTGGCACAAGTTTGTTTGACGCAACTGGCACAAGTTTATTTGACGCAACTGGCACAAGTCTTCTCGACAAAACTGGCACAAGTTTGTTCGCCGTAACTGGCACAAGTTTGTTCGACGCAACTGGCACAAGTTTGTTCGACGCAACTGGCACAAGTTTGTTCTACATAACTGGCACAAGTTTGTTCTATGCAACTGGCACAAGTTTGTTCTACGCATCTGGCACTAGTTTTTTCTACGCAACTGGGACATGTTTGTTTGATGCAACTGGCACAAGTTTGTTCTACCCAACTGACACAAGTTTGTTCGACGCAACTGTTACAAGTTTGTTCTATGCAACTGACACAAGTTTGTTTCACACAACTGGCAGAAGTTTGTTCAACGCAACTGGCACAAGTTTGTTTGACGTAACTGGCACAAGTTTGTTCGACGCAACTGGCACAAGTTTGATCGACGCAACTGGCAAAAGTTTTTTCGATGCGACTGGCACAAGTTTGTTTAACGCAACTTGCACAAGTTTGTTCGACCCAACTGGCACAAGTTTGTTTGACTCAACTGGCACAAGTTTGTTCTATGCAACTGGCACAAGTTTGTTTGACGCAACTGGCACAAGTTCGTTTGACGCAACTGGCACAAGTTTGTTCTATGCAACTGGCACTAGTTTTTTCTACGCAACTGGGACATGTTTGTTTGATGCAACTGGCACAAGTTTGTTCTACCCAACTGACACAAGTTTGTTCGACGCAACTGGCACAAGTTTGTTCTACGCAACTGACACAAGTTTGTTTGACACAACTGGCAGAAGTTTGTTCAACGCAACTGGCACAAGTTTGTTTGACGTAACTGGCACAAGTTTGTTCTACGCAACTGGCACAAGTTTGTTCGATGCAACTGGCAAAAGTTTTTTCGATGCAACTGGCACAAGTTTGTTTAACGCAACTTGCACAAGTTTGTTCGACCCAACTGGCACAAGTTTGTTTGACTCAACTGGCACAAGTTTGTTCTATGCAACTGGCACAAGTTTGTTTGACGCAACTGGCACAAGTTCGTTTGACGCAACTGGCACAAGTTCGTTTGACGCAACTGGCACAAGTTTGTTTGACGCAACTCTCACAAGTTTGTTCTACGCAACTGGCACAAGTTTGTTTGACGCAACTGGCACAAGTTTGTCCTACGCAAGTGGCACAAGTTTGTTTGACGCAACTGGCACATGTTTGTTCTACGCAACTGGCACAAGTTTGTTTGACGCAACTGGCACAAGTTTGTTAGGCGCAACTGGCACAAGTTTGTTCGACGTAACAGGCACAAGTTTTTTCGACTCAATTGGTACAAGTTTGTTTGACCCAACTGGCACAAGTTTGTTTGACGCAAGAGGCACAAGTTTGTTTGACGCAACTGGCACAAGTTTGTTTGACGCAACTAGCACAAGTTTTTTTTTACGCAACTGGCACAAGTTTTCTCGAAGCAACTGGCACAAGTTTGTTCGCCATATCTGGCACAAGTTTGTTCGACGTATATGGCACAAGTTTGTTTGACGCAACTGGCACAATTTCTTCGACGCAACTGGCACAAGTTTCTTCGACGCAACTGGCACAAGTTTGTTTGACGCAACTGGTACAAGTTTGTTCTACGCAACTGGGACAAGTTTGTTCTATGCAACTGGCACTAGTTTGTTCTATGCAAATGGCATAAGTTTGTTTGACGCAACTGGAACAAGTTTGTTCTACGCAACTCTTACTAGTTTGTTGTACACAACTGGCACAGGTTTGTTTGACACAACTGGCATAAGTTTGTTCTACGCAAATGGAAAATGTTTGTTCTACGCATGTGGCACAAGTTTGTTCTATGCAACTGGCACTAGTGTGTTCTACGCAACTGGCACAAATTTGTTTGACACAACTGGCACATGTTTGTTCTACCCAACTGGCACAAGTTTGTTCGATGCAACTGGCACAAGTTTGTTTGATGCAACTGGCACAAGTTTGTTTGACACAACTAGCACAAGTTTGTTCTAAGCAACTGGCACAAGTTTGTTCGACGGAACTGGCGCAAGTTTGTTCGACGCAACTGGCACAAGTTTGTTTGACGCAACTGGCACAAGTTTGTTCGACGCAACTGGAACAAGTTTGTTTAACGTAACTGGCACAAGTTTGTTCGACCCAACTGGCACAAGTTTGTTTCACACAACTGGCACAAGTTTGTTTGACGCAACTAGCACAAGGTTGTTCTACGCAACATGTACAAGTTTGTTCTACGTAACTGGCACAAGTTTGTTTGACGCAACTGGCACAAGTTTGTTCTATGCAACTGGCATAAGTGTGTTCGATGCAACTGGCACAACTTTGTTCGACGCAACTGGCACAAGTTTGTTTGACGCAACTGGCACAAATTTGTTAGACGCAGCTGGCACAAGTTTGTTCAACGCAACTGGCACAAGTTTTTTTTAATCAATTGGCACAAGTTTTTTTGACGCAACTGGCACAAGTTTGTTTGACGCAACTGGCACAAGTTTGTTTGACGCAACTGGCACAAGTTTGTTTGATGCAACTGGCACAAGTTTATTTGACGCAACTGGCACAACTTTTCTCGACGCAACTGGCACAAGTTTGTTCGCCGTAACTGGCACAAGTTTGTTTGACGCAACTGGCACAAGTTTATTTGACGCAACTGGCACAAGTTTTCTCGACGCAAGTGGCACAAGTTGGTTCGCCGTATCTGGCACAAGTTTGTTCGACGCAACTGGCACAAGTTTGTTCGACGCAACTGGCACAAGATTGTTTGACGCAACGGGCACAAGTTTCTTCGACGCAACTGGCACAAGTTTGTTCGACGCAACTGGAACAAGTTTGTTTGACGCAACTGGCACAAATTTGTTCTACCCAACTGACACAAGTTTGTTCGACGCAACTGGCACAAGTTTGTTCTACGTAACTGACACAAGTTTGTTTGACACAACTGGCAGAAGTTTGTTCAACGCAACTGGCACAAGTTTGGTCGACTCAACTGGCACAAGGTTGTTCTACGCAACTGGCACAAGTTTGTTCTACGCAACTGGCACAAGTTTGTTTGACGCAACTGGCACAACTTTTTTCGACGCAACTCTCACAAGTTTGTTGGATGCAACTGGCAAAAGTTTGTTTGACGAAACTGGCCCAAGTTTTTTTGACGCAACTGGCACAAGTTTTGTTTGACGCAACTGGAACAAGTTTGTTTGACGCAACTGGCACAAGTTTGTTTGACGCAACTGGCACAAGTTTATTTGACGCAACTGGCACAAGGTTTCTCGACGAAACTGGCACATGTTTGTTCGCCGTAACTGGCACAAGTTTGTTCTACGCAACTGGCACAAGTTTGTTCTACGCATCTGGCAAAGTTTGTTCTATGCAACTGGCACTAGTTTGTTCTACGCAACTGGGACATGTTTGTTTGACGCAACTGGCACAAGTTTGTTCTACCCAACTGACACAAGTTTGTTCGACGTAACTGGCACAAGTTTTTTCTACGCAACTGACACAAGTTTGTTTGACACAACTGGCAGAAGTTTGTTCAACGCAACTGGCCCAAGTTTTTTTGACGCAACTGGCACAAGTTTGTTTGACGCAATTGGAACAAGTTTGTTTGACGCAACTGGCACAAGTTTGTTTGACGCAACTGGCACAAGTTTATTTGACGCAACTGGCACAAGGTTTCTCGACGAAACTGGAACAAGTTTGTTCGCAGTAACTGGCACAAGTTTGTTCGACGCAACTGGCACAAGTTTGTTCGACGCAACTGGCACAAGTTTGTTCTACACAACTGGCACAAGTTTGTTCTACGCATCTGGCAAAGTTTGTTCTATGCAACTGGCACTAGTTTGTTCTACGCAACTGGGACATGTTTGTTTGACGCTACTGGCACAAGTTTGTTCTACCCAACTGACATAAGTTTGTTCGACGCAACTCTCACAAGTTTGTTCTACGCAACTGACACAAGTTTGTTTGAGATATCTGGCACAAGTTTGTTCAACGCAACTGGCACAAGTTTGTTTGACGTAACTGGCGCAAGTTTGTTCGATGCAACTGGCACAAGTTTGTTCGACGCAACTGGCAAAAGTTTGTTCGATGCAACTGGCACAAGTTTGTTTGACGCAACTGGCACAAGTTTGTTCGACCCAACTGGCATAAGTTTGTTTGACTCAACTGGCACAAGTTCGTTTGACGCAACTGACACAAGGTTCTTCTACGCAACTGGCACAAGTTTGTTTGACGCAACTGGCTCAAGTTTGTTCAACGCAACTGGCACAAGTTTGTTTGATGCAACTGGCACAAGTTTGTTTGACGCAACTGGCACAAGTTTGTTTGACGCAACTAGCACAAGTTTGTTAGACGCAACTGGCACAAGTTTGTTCGACGTAACAGGCACAAGTTTTTTCGACTCAATTGGTACAAGTTTGTTTGACGCAAATGGAACAAGTTTGTTTGACGCAAGAGGCACAAGTTTGTTTGACGCAACTGGCACAAGTTTGTTTGACGCAACTGGCACAAGTTTTTTTTTACGCAACTGGCACAAGTTTTCTCGAAGCAACTGGCACAAGTTTGTTCGCCATATCTGGCACAAGTTTGTTCGATGCAACTGGCACAAGTTTGTTTGACGCAACTGGCACAAGTTTGTTAGACGCAAGTGGCACAAGTTTGTTGAACGCAACTGTCACAAGTTTTTTCGAATCAATTGGCACAAGTTTGTTTGATGCAACTGGCACAAGTTTGTTTGACGCAACTGGCAAAAGTTTGTTTGACGCAACTGGCACAAGTTTGTTTGACGCAACTGGCACAAGTTTGTTTGACGCAACTGGCACAACTTTTCTCGACGCAACTGGCACAAGTTTGTTCGCCGTAACTAGCACAAGTTTGTTTGACGCAATTGGCACAAGTTTATTTGACGCAACTGGCACAAGTTTTCTCAACGCAAGTGGCACAAGTTTGTTCGCCGTAACTGTCACAAGTTTGTTCGACGCAACTGGCACAAGTTTCTTCGACGCAACTGGCACAAGTTTGTTTGACGCAACTGGCACAAGTTTCTTCGACGCAACTGGCACAAGTTTGTTCCACGCAACTGGCACAAGTTTGTTTGAAGCAATTGGCACAAGTTTGTTCTACTCAAGTGGCACAAGTTTGTTTTATGCAACTGGCACTAGTTTGTTTTACGCAACTGGCATAAGTTTGTTTGACGCAACTGGCACAAGTTTGTTCTACCAACTAGCACAAGGTTGGTCGACTCAACTGGCAAAAGGTTGTTCTACGCAACTGGCACAAGTTTGTTCTACGCAACTGGCACAAGTTTGTTTCACGCAACTGCACAAGTTTGTTCGACGCAACTGGCACAAGTTTGTTGGATGCCACTGGCACAAGTTTGTTTGACGAAACTTGCCCAAGTTTTTTTGACGCAACTGGCACAAGTTTGTTAGACGCAACTGGCACAAGTTTATTTGACGCAACTGGTACAAGTTTTTTCGACTCAATTGGCACAAGTTGTTTGACGCAACTAGAACAAGTTTGTTTGACGCAACTGGCACAAGTTTGTTTGACGCAACTGGCACAAGTTTGTTTGACGCAACTGGCACAAGTTTATTTGACGCAACTGGCACAAGTTTTCTCGACGAAACTGGCACAAGTTTGTTCGCCGTAACTGGCACAAGTTTGTTCGACGCAACTGGCACAAGTTTGTTCGACGCAACTGGCACAAGTTTGTTCTACATAACTGGCACAAGTTTGTTCTATGCAACTGGCCCAAGTTTGTTCTACGCAACTGGCACAAGTTTGTTCTACGCATCTGGCACAAGTATGTTCAATGCAACTGGCACTAGTTTGTTCTACGCAACTGACACAAGTTTGTTTGACACAACTGGCAGAAGTTTGTTCAACGCAACTGGCACAAGTTTGTTTGACGTAACTGGCGCAAGTGTGTTCGACGCAACTGGCACAAGTTTGTTCGACGCAACTGGCAAAAGTTTGTTTGACGCAACTGGCACAAGTTTGTTTGACGCAACTGGCACAAGTTTGTTCTACGCAACTGGCACAAATTTATTCTATGCAACTGGCACAAGTTTATTTGACGCAACTGGCACAAGTTTGTTCTACGCAACTGGCACAAGTTTCTTCTACGCAACTGGCACAAGTTTGTTCTACGCAACTCTTACAAGTTTGTTCTACACAACTGGCACAAGTTTGTTTGACACAACTGGCACAAGTTTGTTTGACACAACTGACACAAGTTTGTTCTATGCAAATGGCAAAAGTTTGTTCTATGCATCTGGCACAAGTTTGTTCTACCCAACTGACACAAGTTTGTTCGACGCAACTGGCACAAGTATGTTCGACGCAACTGACACAAGTTTCTTCAACGCAACTGGCACAAGTTTGTTTGACGTAAGTGGCGCAAGTTTGTTCGACGTAGCTGGCACAAGTTTGTTCGACCCAACTGGCAGAAGTTTGTTTGACTCAACTGGCACAAATTTGTTCGACGCAACTGGCACATGTTTGTTTGACGCAACTGGCACAAGTTCGTTTGACGCAACTGGCACAAGGTTCTTCTACGCAACTGGCACAAGTTTGTTTGACGCAACTGGCACAAGTTTGTTCTACGCAACAGGCACAAGTTTGTTTGACGCAACTGGCACAAGTTTGTTTGAAGCAACTGGCACAAGTTTGTTTGACGCAACTGGCACAAGTTTGTTAGACGCAACTGGCACAAGTTTGTTCGACGTAACAGGCACAATTTTTTTCGACACAATTGGTACAAGTTTGTTTGATGCAACTGGCACAAGTTTGTTTGACGCAAGAGGCACAAGTTTGTTTGACGCAACTGGCACAAGTTTGTTTGATTCAAATGGCACAAGTTTTTTTTTTACGCAACTAGCACAAGTTTTCTCGAAGCAACTGGCACAAGTTTGTTCGCCATATCTGGCACAAGTTTGTTCGACGCAACTGGCACAAGTTTGTTCGACGCAAATGGCACAAGTTTTTTTGACGCAACTGGCACAAGTTTCTTCGACGCAACTGGCACAAGTTTCTTCGACGCAACTGGCACAAGTTTGTTTGACGCAACTGGCACAAGTTTGTTCTACGCAACTGGGACAAGTTTGTTCTATGTAACTGGCACTAGTTTGTTCTATGCAACTGGCATAAGTTTGTTTGACGCAACTGGTACAAGTTTGTTCTACGCAACTGTCACAAGTTTGTTCGAAACAACTGGCACAATTTTGTTCTATGCAACTCTTACTAGTTTGTTGTACACAACTGGCACAGATTTGTTTGACACAACTGGCACAAGTTTGTTCTACGCAAATGGCAAATGTTTGTTCTACGCATCTGGCACAAGTTTGTTCTATGCAACTGGCACTAGTGTGTTCTACGCAACTGGCACAAATTTGTTTGACACAACTGGCACATGTTTGTTCTACCCAACTGGCACAAGTTTGTTCTACGCAACTGGCACAAGTTTGTTTAATGCAACTGGCACAAGTTTGTTTGCCACAACTGGCACTAGTTTGTTCTAAGCAACTGGCACAAGTTTGTTCGATGGAACTGGCACAAGTTTGTTCGACGCAACTGGCACAAGTTTGTTCGACGCAACTGGAACAAGTTTGTTTAACGTAACTGGCACAAGTTTGTTCGACCCAACTGGCACAAGTTTGTTTGACACAACTGGCACAAGTTTCTTTGACGCAACTGGCACAAGGTTGTTCTACGCAACATGTACAAGTTTGTTCTACGCAACTGGCACAAGTTTGTTTGACGCAACTGGCACAAGTTTGTTTGACGCAACTGGCACAAGTTTGTTCAACGCAACTGGCACAAGTTTGTTCAACGCAACTGGCACAAGTTTTTTTTAATCAATTGGCACAAGTTTGTTTGACACAACTGGCACAAGTTTGTTTGACGCAACTGGCACAAGTTTTTTTTTATGCAACTGGCACAAGTTTGTTCTATGCAACTGGCACTAGTGTGTTCGATGCAACTGGCACAAGTTTGTTCGACGCAACTGGCACAAGTTTGTTTGACACAACTGGCACAAGTTTGTTAGACACAACTGGCACAAGTTTGTTCAACGCAACTGGCACAAGTTTTTTTTAATCAATTGGCACAAGTTTGTTTGACGCAACTGGCACAAGTTTGTTTGACGCAACTGGCACAAGTTTTTTTGATGCAACTGGCACAAGTTTGTTAGACGCAACTGGCACAAGTTTGTTCGACGCAACTGGCGCAAGTTTTTTCGACTCAATTGGCACAAGTTTGTTCTACGCAACTGGAACAAGTTTGTTTGACGCAACTGGCACAAGTTTGTTTGACGCAACTGGCACAAATTTGTTTGACACAACTGGCACAAGTTTATTTGACGCAACTGGCACAAGTTTTCTCTACGAAACTGGCACAAGTTTGTTCGCCGTAACTGGCACAAGTTTGTTCGACGCAACTGGCACAAGTTTGTTTGGCGCAACTGGCACAAGTTTGTTCTACATAACTGGCACAAGTTTGTTCTATGCAACTGGCACAAGTTTGTTCTACGCAACTGGCAAAAGTTTGTTCTACGCATCTGGCACAAGTTTGTTCTATGCAACTGGCACTAGTTTGTTCTACGCAACTGGCACAAGTTTGTTTGACGCAACTGGCACAAATTTGTTCTACCCAACTGACACAAGGTTGTTCGACGCAACTGGCACAAGTTTGTTCTACGCAACTAACACAAGTTTGTTTAACACAATTGGCAGAAGTTTGTTCAACGCAAGTGGCACAAGTTTGTTCGACGCAACTGGCGCAAGTTTTTTCGACGCAACTGGCACAAGTTTGTTCGACGCAACTGGCGCAAGTTTTATCGACGCAACTGGCAAAAGTTTGTTCGATGCAACATGCACAAGTTTGTTTAACGCAACTGGCACAAGTTTGTTTGACGCAACTGGCACAAGTTTGTTTGACGCAACTGGCACAAGGTTCTTCTACGCAACTGGCACAAGTTTGTTCTACGCAACTAGCACAAGTTTGTTTGACGCAACTGGCACAAGTTTGTTCTACGCAACTGGCACAAGTTTGTTTGACGCAACTGGCACAAGTTTGTTTGACGCAACTGGCACAAGTTTTTTTTGAAGCAACTGGCAAAAGTTTTCTCGACGCAACTTGCACAAGTTTCTTCGCCATATCTGGGACAAGTTTGTTCGACGCAACTGGCACAAGTTTGTTCGACGCAACTGGCACAAGTTTGTTCTACGCATCTGGCACAAGTTTGTTCCATGCAACTGGCACTAGTTTGTTCTACGCAACTGGCACAAGTTTGTTTGACGCAACTGGGACAAATTTGTTCTACCCAACTGACACAAGTTTGTTCGACGCAACTGGCACAAGTTTGTTTGACGCAACTGGCACAAAGTTCTTCTACGCAACTGGCAAAGTCTGTTCTACGCAACTGGCACTAGTTTGTTTCACGCAACTGGCACAAGTTTGTTCTACGCAATTGGCACAAGTTTGTTTGATGCAACTGGCACAAGTTTGTTCGACGCAACTGGCACAAGTTTGTTCTACGCTATTGGCACAAGTTTGTTTGACGCAACTGGCACAAGTTTGTTCTACGCAACTGGCACAAGTTTGTTCTACGCAATTGGCACAAGTTTGTTTGACGCAACTGGCACAAGTTTGTTAGGCGCAACTGGCACAAGTTTGTTCGTCGTAACAGGCACAAGTTTTTTCGACTCAATTGGAACAAGTTTGTTTGATGCAACTGGCACAAGTTTGTTTGACGCAAGAGGCACAAGTTTGTTTGACGCAACTGGCTCAAGTTTGTTTGACGCAACTGGCACAAGTTTTTTCTGACGCAACTGGCACAAGTTTTCTCGACGCAACTTGCACAAGTTTGTTCGCCATATCTGGGACAAGTTTGTTCGACGCAACTGGCACAAGTTTGTTCGACGTAACTGGCACATGTTTGTTTGAAGCAACTGGCACAAGTTTCTTCGACGCAAGGCACAAGTTTCTTCGACGCAACTGGCACAAGTTTGACGCAACTGGCACAAGTTTGTTCTACGCAACTGGCACAAGTTTGTTCTATGCAACTGGCATAAGTTTGTTTGTCGCAACTGGCACAAGTTTGTTCTACGCAACTGGCACAATTTTGTTCTACGCAACTGGCACAAGTTTGTTCTACGCAACTGGCACAAGTTTGTTTGACACAACTGGTACAAGTTTGTTGGACGCAACTGGCACAAGTTTGTTCGAACCAACTGGCACAAGTTTGTTCTAAACAATTGGCACAAGTTTGTTTGATGCAACTGGCACAAGTTTGTTTGACGCAACTGGCACAAGGTTGTTCTACGCAACTGGCACAAGTTTGTTCTACGCAATTGGCACAAGTTTGTTTGACGCAACTGGCACAAGTTTGTTCTACACAACTGGCACAAGTTTGTTCGATGTAACTGGCACAAGTTTGTTCCACGCAACTGGCACAAGTTTGTTTGACGCAACTGGCACAAGTTTGTTAGACGCAACTGGCACAAGTTTGTTTGATGCAACTGGCACAAGTTTTTTCGACTCAATTGGCACAAGTTTGTTTGATGTAACTGGCACAAGTTTGTTTGACGCAACTGACACAAGTTTGTTTGACGCAACTGGCACAAGTTTGTTCTACGCAACTGGCACAAGTTTGTTTGATGCTCTAGTTTGAGAAAATGATAGTCTTCGTATTGGCGCCAAAATCTTCACCGAAGAATCCTTGAAGACTCCTTGAAGATTCTTTCTTCAGCTGAATTGGACCCCTGGGCCCCACAAAAAAAAACAAAAAAGGACCCCTTAGCAAAGATTTCCTCCGGAATCGCCGGAGGTGGCCATCATTACATGAATGACCATGCTCTAGTTTGAGAAAATGATAGTCTTCGTATTGGCTCCAAAATATTCACCGAAGAATCCCTGAAGACTCCTTGAAGATTCTTTCTTCAGCTGAATTGGACCCCTGGGCCCCACAAAAAAAAAACAAAAAAGGACCCCTTAGCAAAGATTTCCTCCGGAATCGCCGGAGGTGGCCATCATTACATGAATGACCATGCTCTAGTTTGAGAAAATGATAGTCTTCGTATTGGCTCCAAAATATTCACCGAAGAATCCCTGAAGACTCCTTGAAGATTCTTTCTTCAGCTGAATTGGACCACTGGGCCCCACAAAAAAAAAAACAAAAAAGGACCCCTTAGCAAAGATTTCCTCCGGAATAACCGGAGGTGGCCATCATTACATGAATGACTATGCTCTAGTTTGATAAAATGATAGTCTTCGTATTGGCTCCAAAATATTCACCGAAGAATCCCTGAAGACTCCTTGAAGATTCTTTCTTCAGCTGAATTGGACCACTGGGCCCCACAAAAAAAAAAAAAAGGACCCCTTAGCAAAGATTTCCTCCGGAATTGCCGGAGGTGGCCATCATTACATGAATGACTATGCTCTAGTTTGAGAAAATGATAGTCTTCGTATTGGTGCCAAAATCTTCACCGAAGAATCCCTGAAGACTCCTTGAAGATTCTTTCTTCAGCTGAACTTGACCCCTGGGCCCCACGAAAAAAAAAAAGGACCCCCTACCAAAGATTTCCTCCGGAATCGCCGGAGTTGGCCATCATTACATGAATGACTATGCTCTAGTTTGAGAAAATGATAGTCTTCGTATTGGCTCCAAAATATTCACCGAAGAATCCCTGAAGACTCCTTGAAGATTCTTTCTTCAGCTGAATTGGACCACTGGGCCCCACAAAAAAAAAAAAAACAAAAAAGGACCCCTTAGCAAAGATTTCCTCCGGAATCGCCGGAGGTGGCCATCATTACATGAATGACTATGCTCTAGTTTGAGAAAATGATAGTCTTCGTATTGGTACCAAAATCTTCACCGAAGAATCCCTGAAGACTCCTTGAAGATTCTTTCTTCAGCTGAATTGGACCCCTGGGCCCAAAAAAAAAAAAAAAAAAAAAAAAAAAGACCCCTTACCAAAGATTTCCTCCGGAATCGCAGGAGGTAGCCATCATTACATGAATGACTATGCTCTTATTTGAGAAAATGATAGTCTTCGTATTGGTGCCAAAATCTTCACTGAAGAATCCCTGAAGACTCCTTGAAGATTCTTTCTTCAGCTGAACTGGACCCCTGGGCCCCACAAAAAAAAAAAAAAAAAAAAGGACCCCTTACCAAAGATTTCCTCCGGAATCGCCGGAGTTGGCCATCATTACATGAATGACTATGCTCTAGTTTGAGAAAATGATAGTCTTCGTATTGGTGACAAAATCTTCACCGAAGAATCCCTGAAGACTCCTTGAAGATTCTTTCTTCAGCTGAACTTGACCCCTGGGCCCCACGAAAAAAAAAAAAAGGACCCCCTACCAAAGATTTCCTCCGGAATCGCCGGAGGTGGCCATCATTACATGAATGACTATGCTCTAGTTTGAGAAAATGATAGTCTTCGTATTGGCGCCAAAATCTTCACCGAAGAATCCCTGAAGACTCCTTGAAGATTCTTTCTTCAGCTGAATTGGACCCCTGGGCCCCACAAAAAAAAAAAACAAAAAAGGACCCCTTACCAAAGATTTCCTCCGAAATCGCCGGAGGTGGCCATCATTACATGAATGACTATGCTCTAGTTTGAGAAAATAATAGTCTTCGTATTGGCGCCAAAATCTTCACCGAAGAATCCCTGAAGACTCCTTGAAGATTCTTTCTTCAGCTGAACTGGACCCCTAGGCCCAACAAAAAAAAAACAAAAAACAAAAAAGGACCCCTTACCAAAGATTTCCTCCGGAATCGCCGGAGGTGGCCATCATTACATGAATGACTATGCTCAAGTTTGAGAAAATGATAGTCTTCATATTGGCTCCAAAATCTTCACCGAAGAATCCCTGAAGACTCTTTGAAGATTCTTTCTTCAGCTGAATTGGACCCCTGGGCCCCACAAAAAAAAAAAAAGGACCCCTTACCAAAGATTTCCTCCGGAATCGCCGGAGGTGGCCATCATTACATGAATGACTATGCTCTAGTTTTAGAAAATGATAGTCTTCATATTGGCTCCAGAATCCTCACCCAAGATTCCCTGAAGACTCCTTGAAGACTCTTTCTTCAGCAGTATAACAGGTGTCATTTTTCAATTTCAAGGGTAATTTCTACCATTTATATAGCTGGTAGCCTTTATGACTATGCTCTAGTTTGAGAAAATGATAGTCTTAGTATTGGCGCCAAAATCTTGAACGAAGAATCCCTGAAGACTCCTTGAAGATTCTTTCTTCAGCTGAATTGGACCCGTGGGCCCCCCCCCAAAAAAAAAACAAAAAAGGACCCCTTACCAAAGATTTCCTCCGGAATTGCTGGAGGTGGCCATCATTACATGAATGACTATGCTCTAGTTTGAGAAAATGATAGTCTTCGTATTGGCGCCAAAATCTTCACCGAAGAATCTCTGAAGACTCCTTGAAGATTCTTTCTTTAGCTGAACTGGACCCCTGGGCCCCACAAAAAAAAAAACAAAAAAGGACCCCTTACCAAAGATTTCCTCCGGAATCGCCGGAGGTGGCCATCATTACATGAATGACTATGCTCTAGTTTTAGAAAATGATGGTCTTCGTATTGGTGCCAAAATCTTCACCGAAGAATCCCTGAAGACTCTTTGAAGATTCTTTCTTCAGCTGAACTGGACCCCTGGGCGCCACAAAAAAAAAAAAAGAAAGGACCCCTTACCAAAGATTTCCTCCGGAATCGCCGGAGGTGGCCATCATTACATGAATGACTATGCTCTAGTTTGAGAAAATGATAGTCTTCGTATTGGCTCCAAAATCTTCACCGAAGAATCCCTGAAGACTCCTTGAAGATTCTTTCTTCAGCTGAATTGGAACCTTGGGCCCCAGAAAAAAAAACAAAAAAGGACCCCTTACCAAAGATTTCCTCCGGAATCGCCGGAGGTGGCCACCATTACATGAATGACTATGCTCTAGTTTGAGAAAATGATAGTCTTCGGATTGGCGCCTAAATGTTCACTGAAGAATCCTTGAAGACTCCTTGAAGATTCTTTCTTCAGCTGAACTGGACCCCTGGGCCCCACAAAAAAAAAAAAAGGACCCCCTACCAAAGATTTCCTTCGGAATCGCCGGAGGTGGCCATCGTTACATGAATGACTATGCTCTAGTTTGAGAAAATGATAGTCTTCGTATTGGCGCAAAATCTTCACTGAAGAATCCCTGAAGACTCCTTGAAGATTCTTTCTTCAGCTGAATTGGACCCCTGGGCCCCACAAAAAAAAAAAAAAAAAAAAGGACCCTTTACCAAAGATTTCCTCCGGAATCGCCGGAGGTTGCCATCATTTCATGAATGACTATACTCTAGTTTGAGAAAATGATAGTCTTCGTATTGGCTCCAAAATATTCACCGAAGAATCCCTGAAGACTCCTTGAAGATTCTTTCTTCAGCTGAATTGGACCCCTGGGCCCCCCAAAAAAAAACAAAAAAGGACCCCTTACCAAAGATTTCCTCCGGAATCGCCGGAGGTGGCCATCATTACATGATTGACTATGCTCTAGATTGAGAAAATGATAGTCTTCGTATTGGCGCCAAAATCTTCACTGAGGAATCCCTGAAGACTCCTTGAAGATTCTTTCTTCAGCTGAACTGGACCCCTGGGCCCCACAAAAAAAAAAAAAAGGTACCCTTTAGCAAAGATTTCCTCCGGAATCGCAGGAGGTAGCCATCATTACATGAATGACTATGCTCTAGTTTGAGAAAATGATAGTCTTCGTATTGGTGCCAAAATTTTCACTGAAGAATCCCTGAAGACTCCTTGAAGATTCTTTCTTCAGCTGAACTGGACCCCTGGGCCCCACAAAAAAAAAAAAAAAGGACCCCTTACCAAAGATTTCCTCCGGAATCGCCGGAGGTGGCCATCATTACATGAATGACTATGCTCTAGTTTGAGAAAATGATAGTCTTCGTATTGGCTCCAAAATCTTCACCGAAGAATCCCTGAAGACTCTTTGAAGATTCTTTCTTCAGCTGAATTGGACCCCTGGGCCCCACAAAAAAAAAACAAAAAAGGACCCCTTACCAAAGATTTCCTCCGGAATCGCCGGAGGTGGCCATCATTACATGAATGACTATGCTCTAGTTTGAGAAAATGATAGTCTTCGTATTGGCGCAAAATCTTCACCTAAGAATCCCTGAACACTCCTTGAAGATTCTTTCTTCAGCTGAACTGGACCCTTGGGCCCCACAAAAAAAGAAAAAAAGAAAAAAGGACCCCTTACCAAAGATTTCCTCCGGAATCGCCGGAGGTGGCCATCGTTACATGAATGACTATGCTCTAGTTTGAGAAAACGATAGTCTTCGTATTGGCTCCAAAATCTTCACCGAAGAATCCCTGAAGACTCTTTGAAGATTCTTTCTTCAGCTGAATTGGACCCCTGGGCCCCCCCCAAAAAAAAACAAAAAAGGACCCCTTACCAAAGATTTCCTCCGGAATCGCCGGAGGTGGCCATCATTACATGAATGACTATGCTCTAGTTTTAGAAAATGATAGTCTTTATATTGGCTCCAGAATCCTCACCCAAGATTCCCTGAAGACTCCTTGAAGACTCTTTCTTCAGCAGTATAAAAGGTGTCATTTTTCAATTTCAAGGGTAATTTCTACCATTTATATAGCTGGTAGACTTTATGACTATGCTCTAGTTTGAGAAAATGATAGTCTTAGTATTGGCGCCAAAATCTTCACCGAAGAATCCCTGAAGACTCCTTGAAGATTCTTTCTTCAGCTGAATTGGACCCCTGGGCCTCACAAAAAAAAAAAAAAAAAAGGACCCCTTACCAAAGATTTCCTCCGGAATCGCCGGAGGTTGCCATCATTACATGAATGACTATGCTCTAGTTTGAGAAAATGATAGTCTTCGTATTGGCTCCAAAATCTTCACCGAAGAATCCCCGAAGACTCCTTGAAGATTCTTTCTTCAGCTGAACTGGACCCCTGGGCCCCACAAAAAAAAACGAAAAACAAAAAACGACCCCTTACCAAAGATTTCATCCGGAATCGCCGGAGGTGGCCATCATTACATGAATGACTATACTCTAGTTTGAGAAAATGATAGTCTTCGTATTGGCTCCAAAATCTTCACCGAAGAATCCCTAAAGACTCCTTGAGGATTCTTTCTTCAGCTGAATTGGACCCCTGGGCCCAACAAAAAAAACAAAAAAGGACCCCTTACCAAAGATTTCCTCCGGAATCGCCGGAGGTAGCCATCATTACATGAATGACTATGCTCTAGTTTGAGAAAATGATAGTCTTCGTATTGGTTCCAAAATCTTCACCGAAGAATCCCTAAAGACTCTTTGAAGATTCTTTATTCAGCTGAATTGGACCCCTGGGCCCCACAAAAAAAAACAAAAAAACAAAAAAGGACCCCTTACCAAAGATTTCCTCCGGAATCGCCAGAGGTGGCCATCATTACATGAATGACTATGCTCTAGTTTGAGAAAATGATAGTCTTCGTATTGGCGCAAAATCTTCACCGAAGAATCCCTGAAGACTCCTTGAAGATTCTTTCTTCAGCTGAACTGGACCCCTGGGCCCCACAAAAAAAAAAAACAAAAAAGGACCCCTTACCAAAGATTTCCTCCAGAATCGCCGGAGGTGGCCATCATTACATGAATGACTATGCTCTAGTTTGAGAAAATTATAGTCTTCGTATTGGCTCCAAAATATTCACCGAAGAATCCCTGAAGACTCCTTGAAGATTCTTTCTTCAGCTGAATTGGACCACTGGGCCCCACAAAAAAAAAAACAAAATAGGACCCCTTACCAAAGATTTCCTCCGGAATCACCGGAGGTGGCCATCATTACATGAATGACTATGCTCTAGTTTGAGAAAATGATAGTCTTCGTAATGGCGCAAAATCTTCACCGAAGAATCCCTGAAGACTCCTTGAAGATTCTTTCTTCAGCTGAACTGGACCCCTGGGCCCTACGAAAAAAAAAAAAGGACCCCCTACCAAAGATTTCCACCGGAATCGCCGGAGGTGGCCATCATTACATGAATGACTATGCCCTAGTTTGAGGAAATGATAGTCTTCGTATTGGCGCCAAAATCTTCACCGAAGAATCCCTGAAGACTCCTTGAAGATTCTTTCTTCAGCTGAATTGGACCCGTGGGCCCCACAAAAAAAAAACAAAAAAGGACACCTTACCAAAGATTTCCTCCGGAATCGCCGGAGGTGGCCATTATTACTTGAATGACTAAGCTCTAGTTTGAGAAAATGATAGTCTTCGTATTGGCGCCAAAATCTTCACCGAAGAATCCCTGAAGACTCCTTGAAGATTCTTTCTTCAGCTGAATTGGACCCCTGGGCCCCACAAAAAAAACAAAAAAGGACCCCTTACCAAAGATTTCCTCCGGAATCGCCGGAGGTGGCCATCATTACATGAATGACTATGCTCTAGTTTGAGATAATGATAGTCTTCGTATTGGCGCCAAAATCTTCACCAAAGAATCCCTGAAGACTCCTTGAAGATTCTTTCTTCAGCTGAACTGGAACCCTGGGCCCCACAAAAAAGAAAAAAAAAAAAAGGACCCCTTACCAAAGATTTCCTCCGGAATCGCCGGAGGTGGCCATCATTACATGAATGACTATGCTCTAGTTTGAGAAAATGATAGTCTTCGTATTGGTGCCAAAATCTTCGCCGAAGAATCCCTGAAGACTCCTTGAAGATTCTTTCTTCAGCTGAACTGGACCCCTGGGCCCCACGAAAAAAAAAAGGACCCCCTACCAAAGATTTCCTCCGGAATCGCCAGTGGTTGCCATCATTACATGAATGACTATGCTCTAGTTTGAGAAAATGATAGTCTTTGTATTGGCGCCAAAATCTTCACCGAAGAATCCCTGAAGACTCCTTGAAGATTCTTTCTTCAGCTGAATTGGACCCCTGGGCCCCACAAAAAAACAAAACAAAAAAGGACCCCTTACCAAAGATTTCCTCCGGAATCGCTGGAGGTGGCCATCATTACATGAATGACTATGCCCTAGTTTGAGGAAATGATAGTCTTCGTATTGGCGCCAAAATCTTCACCGAAGAATCCCTGAAGACTCCTTGAAGATTCTTTCTTCAGCTGAATTGGACCCCTGGGCCCCACAAAAAAAAAAAAAAAAAGGACCCCCTACCAAAGATTTCCTCCAGAATCGCCGGAGGTGGCCATCATTACATGAATGACTATGCTCTAGTTTGAGATAATGATAGTCTTCGTATTGGCGCCAAAATCTTCACCAAAGAATCCCTGAAGACTCCTTGAAGATTCTTTCTTCAGCTGAACTGGACCCCTGGGCCCCACAAAAAAAAAAACAAAAAAGGACCCCTTACCAAAGATTTCCTCCGGAATCGCTGGAGGTGGCCATCATTACATGAATGACTATGCTCTAGTTTGAGAAAATGATAATCTTCGTTTTGGCGCCAAAATCTTCACCGAAGAATCCCTGAAGACTCCTTGAAGATTCTTTCTTCACCTGAACTGGACCCCTGGGCCCCACAAAAAAAAAAAAAAAAAAAAAGGACCCCTTACCAAAGATTTCCTCCGGAATTGCCGGAGGTGGCCATCATTACATGAATGACTATGCTCTAGTTTGAGAAAATGATAGTCTTCGTATTGGCTCCAAAATCTTCACCGAAGAATCCCTGAAGACTCTTTGAAGATTCTTTCTTCAGCTGAATTGGACCCCTGGGCCCCACAAAAAAAAACAAAAAAGGACCCCTTACCAAAGATTTCCTCCGGAATCGCCGGAGGTGGCCATCATTACATGAATGACTATGCTCTAGTTTTTAAAAATGATAGTCTTCATATTGGCTCCAAAATCCTCACCCAAGATTCCCTGAAGACTCCTTGAAGACTCTTTCTTCAGCAGTATAACAGGTGTCATTTTTCAATTTCAAGGGTAATTTCTACCATTTATATAGCTGGTAGCCTCTATGACTATACTCTAGTTTGAGAAAATGATAGTCTTAGTATTGGCGCCAAAATCTTCACTGAAGAATCCCTGAAGACTCCTTGAAGATTCTTTCTTCAGCTGAATTGGACCCCTGGGCCCCACAAAAAAAAAAAAAAAAAAGGACCCCTTACCAAAGATTTCCTTCGGAATCGCCGGAGGTGGCCATCATTACATGAATGACTATGCTCTAGTTTGAGAAAATGATAGTCTTCGTATTGGCGCCAAAATCTTCACCGAAGAATCCCTGAAGACTCCTTGAAGATTCTTTCTTCAGCTGAACTGGACCCCTGGGCCCCACAAAAAAAAAAAAAAAAAAAAACACTACCAAAGATTTCCTCCGGAATCGCCGGAGGTGGCCATCATTACATGAATGACTATGCTCTAGTTTGAGAAAATGATAGTCTTCGTATTGGCTCCAAAATATTCACCGAAGAATCCCTGAACACTCCTTGAAGATTCTTTCTTCAGCTGAATTGGACCACTGGGCCCCACAAAAAAAAAAACAAAAAAGGACCCCTTACCAAAGATTTCCTCTGGAATCGCCGGAGGTGGCCATCATTACATGAATGACTATGCTCTAGTTTGAGAAAATGATAGTCTTCGTATTGGCGCCAAAATCTTCACCGAGGAATCCCTGAAGACTCCTTGAAGATTCTTTCTTCAGCTGAACTGGACCCCTGGGCCCCACAAAAAAAAAAAAAAAAAAAGTACCCCTTACCAAAGATTTCCTCCGGAATCGCCGGAGGTGGCCATCATTACATGAATGACTTTGCTCTAGTTTAAGAAAATGATAGTCTTCGTATTGGCTCCAAAATCTTCACCGAAGAATCCCTGAAGACTCCTTGAAGATTCTTTCTTCAGCTGAATTGGACCCCTGGGCCCCCCAAAAAAACAAAAATGGACCCCTTACCAAAGATTTCCTCCGGAATCGCCGGAGGTGGCCATCATTACATGAATGACTATGCTCTAGTTTGAGAAAATGATAGTCTTCGTATTGGCTTCAAAATATTCACCGAAGAATCCCTGAAGACTCCTTGAAGATTCTTTCTTCAGCTGAATTGGACCCCTGGGCCCCACAAAAAAAAAACAAAAAAGGACCCCTTACCAAAGATATCCTCCGGATTCGCCGGAGGTGGCCATCGTTACATGAAGGACTATGCTCTAGTTTGAGAAAATGATAGTCTTCGTATTGGCGCCAAAATCTTCACCGAAGAATCCTTGAAGACTCCTTGAAGATTCTTTCTTCAGCTGAATTGGACCCCTGGGCCCCACAAAAAAAAAACAAAAAAGGACCCCTTACCAAAGATTTCCTCCGGAATTGCAGGAGGTAGCCATCATTACATGAATGACTATGCTCTAGTCTGAGAAAATGATAGTCTTCGTATTGGTGCCAAAATCTTCACCGAAGAATCCCTGAAGACTCCATGAAGATTCTTTCTTCAGCTGAACTGGACCCCTGGGCCCCACAAAAAAAAACAAAAAAGGACCCCTTACCAAATATTTCCTCCGGAATCGCCGGAGGTGGCCATCATTACATGAATGACTATGCTCTAGTTTGAGAAAATCATAGTCTTCGTATTGGCTCCAAAATCTTCACCGAAGAATCCCTGAAGACTCTTTGATGATTCTTTCTTCAGCTGAATTGGACCCCTGGCACCCACAAAAAAAAAACAAAAAAGTACCCCTTACCAAAGATTTCCTCCGGAATCGCCGGAGGTGGCCATCATTACAAGAATGACTATGCTCTAGTTTTAGAAAATGATAGTCTTCATATTGGCTCCAGAATCCTCACCCAAGATTCCCTGAAGACTCCTTGAAGACTCTTTCTTCAGCAGTATAACAGGTGTCATTTTTCAATTTCAAGGGAAATTTCTACCATTTATATAGCTGGTAGCCTTTATGACTATGCTCTAGTTTGAGAAAATGATAGTCTTAGTATTGGCGCCAAAATCTTCACCGAAGAATCCCTGAAGACTCCTTGAAGATTCTTTCTTCAGCTGAATTGGACCCCTGGGCCCCACAAAAAAACAAAACAAAAAAGGACCCCTTACAAAAGATTTCCTCCGGAATCGCCGGAGGTGGCCATCATTACATGAATGACTATGCTCTAGTTTGAGAAAATGATAGTCTTCGTATTGGCGCCAAAATCTTCACCGAAGAATCCCTGAAGACTCCTTGAAGATTCGCTCTTCATCTGAACTGGACCCCTGGGCCCCAAAAAAAAAAAAAAAAAAAAAACACTACCAAAGATTTCCTCCGGAATCGCCGGAGGTGGCCATCATTACATGAATGACTATGCTCTAGTTTGAGAAAATAATAGTCTTCGTATTGGCTCCAAAATATTCACCGAAGAATCCCTGAACACTCCTTGAAGATTCTTTCTTCAGCTGAATTGGACCACTGGGCCCCACAAAAAAAAACAAAAAAGGACCCCTTTCCAAAGATTTCCTCCGGAATCGCCGGAGGTGGCCATCATTACATGAATGACTATGCTCTAGTTTGAGAAAATGATAGTCTTCGTATTGGCGCCAAAATCTTCACCGAGGAATCCCTGAAGACTCCTTGAAGATTCTTTCTTCAGCTGAACTGGACCCCTGGGCCCCACAAAAAAAAAAAAAAAAAAAAGGACCCCTTACCAAAGATTTCCTCCGGAATCGCCGGAGGTGGCCATCATTACATGAATGACTATGCTCTAGTTTGAGAAAAGGATAGTCTTCGTATTGGCTCCAAAATCTTCACCGAAGAATCCCTGAAGACTCTTTGGAGATTCTTTCTTCAGTTGAATTGGACCCCTGGGCCCCACAAAAAAAAAAAAAAAAAGGACCCCTTACGAAAGATTTCCTCCGGAATCGCCTGAGGTGGCCATCATTACATGAATGACTATGCTCTAGTTTTAGAAAATGATAGTCTTCATATTGGCTCCAGAATCCTCACCCAAGATTCCCTGAAGACTCCTTGAAGACTCTTTCTTCAGCAGTATAACAGGTGTCATTTTTCAATTTCAAGGGTAATTTCTACCATTTATATAGCTGGTAGCCTTTATGACTATGCTCTAGTTTGAGAAAATGATAGTCTTAGTATTGGCGCCAAAATCTTCACCGAAGAATCCCTGAAGACTCCTTGAAGATTCTTTCTTCAGCTGAATTGGACCCCTGGACCCCACAAAAAAACAAAACAAAAAAGGACCCCTTCCCAGAGATTTCCTCTGGAATCGCCGGAGGTGGCCATCATTACATGAATGACTATGCTCTAGTTTGAGAAAATGATAGTCTTCGTATTGGCGCCAAAATCTTCACCGAAGAATCCCTGAAGACTCCTTGAAGATTCTTTCTTCAGCTGAACTGGACCCCTGGGCCCCACAAAAAAAAAAAAAAAAAGGACCCCTTACCAAAGATTTCCTCCGGAATCGCCGGAGGTGGCCATCATTACATGAATGACTATGCTCTAGTTTGAGAAAATGATAGTCTTCGTATTGGCTCCAAAATATTCACCGAAGAATCCCTGAAGACTCCTTGAAGATTCTTTCTTCAGCTGAATTGGACCACTGGGCCCACAAAAAAAAACAAAAAAGGACCCCTTACCAAAGATTTTGTCCGGAATCGCCGGAGGTGGCCATCATTACATGAATGACTATGCTCTAGTTTGAGAAAATGATAGTCTTCGTATTGGCGCCAAAATCTTCACCGAAGAATCCCTGAAGACTCTTTGAAGATTCTTTCTTCAGCTGAATTGGACTCCTGGGCCCCACAAAAAAAGAAACAAAAAACTACCCCTTACCAAAGATTTCCTCCGGAATCGCCGGAGGTAGCCATCATTACATGAATGACTATGCTCTAGTTTGAGAAAATGATAGTCTTCGTATTGGCGCAAAATCTTCACCGAAGAATCCCTGAAGACTCCTTGAAGATTCTTTCTTCAGCTGAACTGCACCCCTGGGCCCCACAAAAAAAAAAAAAAAAAAAAGGACCCCTTACCAAAGATTTCCTCCGGAATCGCCGGAGGTGGCCATCATTACATGAATGACTATGCTCTAGTTTGAGAAAATTATAGTCTTCGTATTGGCTCCAAAATATTCACCGAAGAATCCCTGAAGACTCCTTGAAGATTCTTTCTTCAGCTGAATTGGACCACTGGGCCCCACAAAAAAAAACAAAATAGGACCCCTTACCAAAGATTTCCTCCGGAATCGCCGGAGGTGGCCATCATTACATGAATGACTATGCTCTAGTTTGAGAAAATGATAGTCTTCGTATTGGCGCAAAATCTTCACCGAAGAATCCCTGAAGACTCCTTGAAGATTCTTTCTTCAGCTGAACTGGACCCCTGGGCCCTACGAAAAAAAAAAAGGACCCCCTACCAAAGATTTTCACCAGAATCGCCGGAGGTGGCCATCATTACATGAATGACTATGCCCTAGTTTGAGGAAATGATAGTCTTCGTATTGGCGCCAAAATCTTCACCGAAGAATCCCTGAAAACTCCTTGAAGATTCTTTCTTCAGCTGAATTGGACCCGTGGGCCCCACAAAAAAAAACAAAAGAGGACCCCTTACCAAAGATTTCCTCCGGAATCGCCGGAGGTGGCCATTATTACTTGAATGACTAAGCTCTAGTTTGAGAAAATGATAGTCTTCGTATTGGCGCCAAAATCTTCACCGAAGAATCCCTGAAGACTCCTTGAAGATTCTTTCTTCAGCTGAATTGGACCCCTGGGCCCCACAAAAAAAACAAAAAAGGACCCCTTACCAAAGATTTCCTCCGGAATCGCCGGAGGTGGCCATCATTACATGAATGACTATGCTCTAGTTTGAGATAATGATAGTCTTCGTATTGGCGCCAAAATCTTCACCAAAGAATCCCTGAAGACTCCTTGAAGATTCTTTCTTCAGCTGAACTGGAACCCTGGGCCCCACAAAAAAAAAAAAAAGGACCCCTTACCAAAGATTTCCTCCGGAATCGCCGGAGGTGGCCATCATTACATGAATGACTATGCTCTAGTTTGAGAAAATGATAGTCTTCGTATTGGTGCCAAAATCTTCGCCGAAGAATCCCTGAAGACTCCTTGAAGATTCTTTCTTCAGCTGAACTGGACCCCTGGGCCCCACGAAAAAAAAAAGGACCCCCTACCAAAGATTTCCTCTGGAATCGCCAGTGGTTGCCATCATTACATGAATGACTATGCTCTAGTTTGAGAAAATGATAGTCTTTGTATTGGCGCCAAAATCTTCACCGAAGAATCCCTGAAGACTCCTTGAAGATTCTTTCTTCAGCTGAATTGGACCCCTGGGCCCCACAAAAAAAAAAAAAAACAAAAAAGGACCCCTTACCAAAGATTTCCTCCGGAATCGCTGGAGGTGGCCATCATTACATGAATGACTATGCTCTAGTTTGAGAAAATGATAATCTTCGTTTTGGCGCCAAAATCTTCACCGAAGAATCCCTGAAGACTCCTTGAAGATTCTTTCTTTACCTGAACTGGACCCCTGGGCCCCACAAAAAAAAAAAAACAAAAAAGGACCCCTTACCAAAGATTTCCTCCGGAATTGCCGGAGGTGGCCATCATTACATGAATGACTATGATCTAGTTTGAGAAAATGATAGTCTTCGTATTGGCTCCAAAATCTTCACCGAAGAATCCCTGAAGACTCTTTGAAGATTCTTTCTTCAGCTGAATTGGGCCCCTGGGCCCCACAAAAAAAAACAAAAAAGGACCCCTTACCAAAGATTTCCTCCGGAATCGCCGGAGGTGGCCATCATTACATGAATGACTATGCTCTAGTTTTTGAAAATGATAGTCTTCATATTGGCTCCAAAATCCTCACCCAAGATTCCCTGAAGACTCCTTGAAGACTCTTTCTTCAGCAGTATAACAGGTGTCATTTTTCAATTTCAAGGGTAATTTCTACCATTTATATAGCTGGTAGCCTCTATGACTATACTCTAGTTTGAGAAAATGATAGTCTTAGTATTGGCTCCAAAATCTTCACTGAAGAATCCCTGAAGACTCCTTGAAGATTCTTTCTTCAGCTGAATTGGACCCCTGGGCCCCACAAAAAAAAAAAAAACAAAAAAGGCCCCCTTACCAAAGATTTCCTTCGGAATCGCCGGAGGTGGCCATCATTACATGAATGACTATGCTCTAGTTTGAGAAAATGATAGTCTTCGTATTGGCGCCAAAATCTTCACCGAAGAATCCCTGAAGACTCCTTGAAGATTCTTTCTTCAGCTGAACTGGACCCCTGGGCCCCACAAAAAAAAAAAAAAAAAAAAAAAAACACTACCAAAGATTTCCTCCGGAATCGCCGGAGGTGGCCATCATTACATGAATGACTATGCTCTAGTTTAAGAAAATGATAATCTTCGTATTGGCTAAAAAATATTCACCGAAGAATCCCTGAACACTCCTTGAAGATTCTTTCTTCAGCTGAATTGGACCACTGGGCCCCACAAAAAAAAACAAAAAAGGACCCCTTACCAAAGATTTCCTCCGGAATCGCCGGAGGTGGCCATCATTACATGAATGACTATGCTCTAGTTTGAGAAAATGATAGTCTTCGTATTGGCGCCAAAATCTTCACCGAGGAATCCCTGAAGACTCCTTGAAGATTCTTTCTTCAGCTGAACTGGACCCCTGGGCCCCACAAAAAAAAAAAAAAAAGGACCCCCTACCAAAGATTTCCTCCGGAATCGCCAGTGGTTGCCATCATTACATGAATGACTATGCTCTAGTTTGAGAAAATGATAGTCTTTGTATTGGCGCCAAAATCTTCACCGAAGAATCCCTGAAGACTCCTTGAAGATTCTTTCTTCAGCTGAATTGGACCCCTGGGCCCCACAAAAAAAAAAAAAAACAAAAAAGGACCCCTTACCAAAGATTTCCTCCGGAATCGCTGGAGGTGGCCATCATTACATGAATGACTATGCCCTAGTTTGAGGAAATGATAGTCTTCGTATTGGCGCCAAAATCTTCACCGAAGAATCCCTGAAGACTCCCTGAAGATTCTTTCTTCAGCTGAATTGGACCACTGGGCCCCACAAAAAAAAACAAAAAAGGACCCCTTACCAAAGATTTCCTCCGGAATCGCCGGAGGTGGCCATCATTACATGAATGACTATGCTCTAGTTTTTGAAAATGATAGTCTTCATATTGGCTCCAAAATCCTCACCCAAGATTCCCTGAAGACTCCTTGAAGACTCTTTCTTCAGCAGTATAACAGGTGTCATTTTTCAATTTCAAGGGTAATTTCTACCATTTATATAGCTGGTAGCCTCTATGACTATACTCTAGTTTGAGAAAATGATAGTCTTAGTATTGGCGCCAAAATCTTCACTGAAGAATCCCTGAAGACTCCTTGAAGATTCTTTCTTCAGCTGAATTGGACCCCTGGGCCCCACAAAAAAAAAAACAAAAAAGGACCCCTTACCAAAGATTTCCTTCGGAATCGCCGGAGGTGGCCATCATTACATGAATGACTATGCTCTAGTTTGAGAAAATGATAGTCTTCGTATTGGCGCCAAAATCTTCACCGAAGAATCCCTGAAGACTCCTTGAAGATTCTTTCTTCAGCTGAACTGGACCCCTGGGCCCCACAAAAAAAAAAAAAAAAAAAAAAAAAAACACTACCAAAGATTTCCTCCGGAATCGCCGGAGGTGGCCATCATTACATGAATGACTATGCTCTAGTTTGAGAAAATGATAGTCTTCGTATTGGCTGCAAAATATTCACCGAAGAATCCCTGAACACTCCTTGAAGATTCTTTCTTCAGCTGAATTGGACCACTGGGCCCCACAAAAAAAAACAAAAAAGGACCCCTTACCAAAGATTTCCTCCGGAATCGCCGGAGGTGGCCATCATTACATGAATGACTATGCTCTAGTTTGAGAAAATGATAGTCTTCGTATTGGCGCCAAAATCTTCACCGAGGAATCCCTGAAGACTCCTTGAAGATTCTTTCTTCAGCTGAACTGGACCCCTGGGCCCCACAAAAAAAAAAAAAAAAAGTACCCCTTACCAAAGATTTCCTCCGGAATCGCCGGAGGTGGCCATCATTACATGAATGACTTTGCTCCAGTTTAAGAAAATGATAGTCTTCGTATTGGCTCCAAAATCTTCACCGAAGAATCCCTGAAGACTCCTTGAAGATTCTTTCTTCAGCTGAATTGGACCCCTGGGCCCCCCCAAAAAAACAAAAATGGACCCCTTACCAAAGATTTCCTCCGGAATCGCCAGAGGTGGCCATCATTACATGAATGACTATGCTCTAGTTTGAGAAAATGATAGTCTTCGTATTGGCTTCAAAATATTCACCGAAGAATCCCTGAAGACTCCTTGAAGATTCTTTCTTCAGCTGAATTGGACCACTGGGCCCCACAAAAAAAAACAAAAAAGGACCCCTTACCAAAGATATCCTCCGGATTCGCCGGAGGTGGCCATCGTTACATGAAGGACTATGCTCTAGTTTGAGAAAATGATAGTCTTCGTATTGGCGCCAAAATCTTCACCGAAGAATCCCTGAAGACTCCTTGAAGATTCTTTCTTCAGCTGAATTGGACCCCTGGGCCCCACAAAAAAAAAAACAAAAAAGGACCCCTTACCAAAGATTTCCTCCGGAATTGCAGGAGGTAGCCATCATTACATGAATGACTATGCTCTAGTCTGAGAAAATGATAGTCTTCGTATTGGTGCCAAAATCTTCACCGAAGAATCCCTGAAGACTCCATGAAGATTCTTTCTTCAGCTGAACTGGACCCCTGGGCCCCACAAAAAAAAACAAAAAAGGACCCCTTACCAAATATTTCCTCCGGAATCGCCGGAGGTGGCCATCATTACATGAATGACTATGCTCTAGTTTGAGAAAATCATAGTCTTCGTATTGGCTCCAAAATCTTCACCGAAGAATCCCTGAAGACTCCATGAAGATTCTTTCTTCAGCTGAATTGGACCCCTGGGCCCCACAAAAAAAAAAACAAAAAAGGACCCCTTACCAAAGATTTCCTCCGGAATCGCTGGAGGTGGCCATCATTACATGAATGACTATGCCCTAGTTTGAGGAAATGATAGTCTTCGTATTGGCGCCAAAATCTTCACCGAAGAATCCCTGAAGACTCCTTGAAGATTCTTTCTTCAGCTGAATTGGACCCCTGGGCCCCACAAAAAAAAAAAAAAGGGACCCCCTACCAAAGATTTCCTCCGGAATCGCCGAAGGTGGCCATCATTACATGAATGACTATGCTCTAGTTTGAGATAATTGATAGTCTTCGTATTGGCGCCAAAATCTTCACCAAAGAATCCCTGAAGACTCCTTGAAGATTCTTTCTTCAGCTGAACTGGACCCCTGGGCCCCACAAAAAAAAAAACAAAAAAGGACCCCTTACCAAAGATTTCCTCCGGAATCGCTGGAGGTGGCCATCATTACATGAATGACTATGCTCTAGTTTGAGAAAATGATAATCTTCGTTTTGGCGCCAAAATCTTCACCGAAGAATCCCTGAAGACTCCTTGAAGATTCTTTCTTCACCTGAACTGGACCCCTGGGCCCCACAAAAAAAAAAAAAAAAAAAAGGACCCCTTACCAAAGATTTCCTCCGGAATTGCCGGAGGTGGCCATCATTACATGAATGACTATGCTCTAGTTTGAGAAAATGATAGTCTTCGTATTGGCTCCAAAATCTTCACCGAAGAATCCCTGAAGACTCTTTGAAGATTCTTTCTTCAGCTGAATTGGACCCCTGGGCCCCACAAAAAAAAAAAAAAAGGACCCCTTACCAAAGATTTCCTCCGGAATCGCCGGAGGTGGCCATCATTACATGAATGACTATGCTCTAGTTTTTGAAAATGATAGTCTTCATATTGGCTCCAAAATCCTCACCCAAGATTCCCTGAAGACTCCTTGAAGACTCTTTCTTCAGCAGTATAACAGGTGTCATTTTTCAATTTCAAGGGTAATTTCTACCATTTATATAGCTGGTAGCCTCTATGACTATACTCTAGTTTGAGAAAATGATAGTCTTAGTATTGGCGCCAAAATCTTCACTGAAGAATCCCTGAAGACTCCTTGAAGATTCTTTCTTCAGCTGAATTGGACCCCTGGGCCCCACAAAAAAAAAAAACAAAAAAGGACCCCTTACCAAAGATTTCCTTCGGAATCGCCGGAGGTGGCCATCATTACATGAATGACTATGCTCTAGTTTGAGAAAATGATAGTCTTCGTATTGGCGCCAAAATCTTCACCGAAGAATCCCTGAAGACTCCTTGAAGATTCTTTCTTCAGCTGAACTGGACCCCTGGGCCCCACAAAAAAAAAAAAAAAAAAAAAAAACACTACCAAAGATTTCCTCCGGAATCGCCGGAGGTGGCCATCATTACATGAATGACTATGCTCTAGTTTGAGAAAATGATATTCTTCGTATTGGCTCCAAAATATTCACCGAAGAATCCCTGAACACTCCTTGAAGATTCTTTCTTCAGCTGAATTGGACCACTGGGCCCCACAAAAAAAAACAAAAAAGGACCCCTTACCAAAGATTTCCTCCGGAATCGCCGGAGGTGGCCATCATTACATGAATGACTATGCTCCAGTTTGAGAAAATGATAGTCTTCGTATTGGCGCCAAAATCTTCACCGAGGAATCCCTGAAGACTCCTTGAAGATTCTTTCTTCAGCTGAACTGGACCCTTGGGCCCCACAAAAAAAAAAAAAAAAAAGGACCCCCTACCAAAGATTTCCTCCGGAATCGCCAGTGGTTGCCATCATTACATGAATGACTATGCTCTAGTTTGAGAAAATGATAGTCTTTGTATTGGCGCCAAAATCTTCACCGAAGAATCCCTGAAGACTCCTTGAAGATTCTTTCTTCAGCTGAATTGGACCCCTGGGCCCCACAAAAAAAAAAAAACAAAAAAGGACCCCTTACCAAAGATTTCCTCCGGAATCGCTGGAGGTGGCCATCATTACATGAATGACTATGCCCTAGTTTGAGGAAATGATAGTCTTCGTATTGGCGCCAAAATCTTCACCGAAGAATCCCTGAAGACTCCTTGAAGATTCTTTCTTCAGCTGAATTGGACCCCTGGGCCCCACAAAAAAAAAAAAAAAAGGACCCCCTACCAAAGATTTCCTCCGGAATCGCCGGAGGTGGCCATCATTACATGAATGACTATGCTCTAGTTTGAGATAATGATAGTCTTCGTATTGGCGCCAAAATCTTCACCAAAGAATCCCTGAAGACTCCTTGAAGATTCTTTCTTCAGCTGAACTGGACCCCTGGGCCCCACAAAAAAAAAAAAACAAAAAAGGACCCCTTACCAAAGATTTCCTCCGGAATCGCTGGAGGTGGCCATCATTACATGAATGACTATGCTCTAGTTTGAGAAAATGATAATCTTCGTTTTGGCGCCAAAATCTTCACCGAAGAATCCCTGAAGACTCCTTGAAGATTCTTTCTTGACCTGAACTGGACCCCTGGGCCCCACAAAAAAAAAAAAAAAACAAAAAAGGACCCCTTACCAAAGATTTCCTCCGGAATTGCCGGAGGTGGCCATCATTACATGAATGACTATGCTCTAGTTTGAGAAAATGATAGTCTTCGTATTGGCTCCAAAATCTTCACCGAAGAATCCCTGAAGACTCTTTGAAGATTCTTTCTTCAGCTGAATTGGACCCCTGGGCCCCACAAAAAAAACAAAAAAGGACCCCTTACCAAAGATTTCCTCCGGAATCGCCGGAGGTGGCCATCATTACATGAATGACTATGCTCTAGTTTTTGAAAATGATAGTCTTCATATTGGCTCCAAAATCCTCACCCAAGATTCCCTGAAGACTCCTTGAAGACTCTTTCTTCAGCAGTATAACAGGTGTCATTTTTCAATTTCAAGGGTAATTTCTACCATTTATATAGCTGGTAGCCTCTATGACTATACTCTAGTTTGAGAAAATGATAGTCTTAGTATTGGCGCCAAAATCTTCACTGAAGAATCCCTGAAGACTCCTTGAAGATTCTTTCTTCAGCTGAATTGGACCCCTGGGCCCCACAAAAAAAAAACAAAAAAGGACCCCTTACCAAAGATTTCCTTCGGAATCGCCGGAGGTGGCCATCATTACATGAATGACTATGCTCTAGTTTGAGAAAATGATAGTCTTCGTATTGGCGCCAAAATCTTCACCGAAGAATCCCTGAAGACTCCTTGAAGATTCTTTCTTCAGCTGAACTGGACCCCTGGGCCCCACAAAAAAAAAAAAAAAAAAAAAAAAAAAAACACTACCAAAGATTTCCTCCGGAATCGCCGGAGGTGGCCATCATTACATGAATGACTATGCTCTAGTTTGAGAAAATGATAGTGCTGCAAAATATTCACCGAAGAATCCCTGAACACTTCTTGAAGATTCTTTCTTCAGCTGAATTGGACCACTGGGCCCCACAAAAAAAAACAAAAAAGGACCCTTTACCAAAGATTTCCTCCGGAATCGCCGGAGGTGGCCATCATTACATGAATGACTATGCTCTAGTTTGAGAAAATGATAGTCTTCGTATTGGCGCCAAAATCTTCACCGAGGAATCCCTGAAGACTCCTTGAAGATTCTTTCTTCAGCTGAACTGGACCCCTGGGCCCCACAAAAAAAAAAAAAAAAAAAGTACCCCTTACCAAAGATTTCCTCCGGAATCGCCGGAGGTGGCCATCATTACATGAATGACTTTGCTCTAGTTTAAGAAAATGATAGTCTTCGTATTGGCTCCAAAATCTTCACCGAAGAATCCCTGAAGACTCCTTGAAGATTCTTTCTTCAGCTGAATTGGACCCCTGGGCCCCCCCAAAAAAACAAAAATGGACCCCTTACCAAAGATTTCCTCCGGAATCGCCGGAGGTGGCCATCATTACATGAATGACTATGCTCTAGTTTGAGAAAATGATAGTCTTCGTATTGGCTTCAAAATATTCACCGAAGAATCCCTGAAGACTCCTTGAAGATTCTTTCTTCAGCTGAATTGGACCCCTGGGCCCCACAAAAAAAAAAACAAAAAAGGACCCCTTACCAAAGATATCCTCCGGATTCGCCGGAGGTGGCCATCGTTACATGAAGGACTATGCTCTAGTTTGAGAAAATGATAGTCTTCGTATTGGCGCCAAAATCTTCACCGAAGAATCCCTGAAGACTCTTTGAAGATTCTTTCTTCAGCTGAATTGGACCCCTGGGCCCCACAAAAAAAAAACAAAAAAGGACCCCTTACCAAAGATTTCCTCCGGAATTGCAGGAGGTAGCCATCATTACATGAATGACTATGCTCTAGTCTGAGAAAATGATAGTCTTCGTATTGGTGCCAAAATCTTCACCGAAGAATCCCTGAAGACTCCATGAAGATTCTTTCTTCAGCTGAACTGGACCCCTGGGCCCCACAAAAAAAAAACAAAAAAGGACCCCTTACCAAATATTTCCTCCGGAATCGCCGGAGGTGGCCATCATTACATGAATGACTATGCTCTAGTTTGAGAAAATCATAGTCTTCGTATTGGCTCCAAAATCTTCACCGAAGAATCCCTGAAGACTCTTTGATGATTCTTTCTTCAGCTGAATTGGACCCCTGGCACCCACAAAAAAAAAAAACAAAAAAGTACCCCTTACCAAAGATTTCATCCGGAATCGCCGGAGGTGGCCAACATTACAAGAATGACTATGCTCTAGTTTTAGAAAATGATAGTCTTCATATTGGCTCCAGAATCCTCACCCAAGATTCCCTGAAGACTCCTTGAAGACTCTTTCTTCAGCAGTATAACAGGTGTCATTTTTCAATTTCAAGGGTAATTTCTACCATTTATATAGCTGGTAGCCTTTATGACTATGCTCTAGTTTGAGAAAATGATAGTCTTAGTATTGGCGCCAAAATCTTCACCGAAGAATCCCTGAAGACTCCTTGAAGATTCTTTCTTCAGCTGAATTGGACCCCTGGGCCCCACAAAAAAACAAAACAAAAAAGGACCCCTTACAAAAGATTTCCTCCGGAATCGCCGGAGGTGGCCATCATTACATGAATGACTATGCTCTAGTTTGAGAAAATGATAGTCTTCGTATTGGCGCCAAAATCTTCACCGAAGAATCCCTGAAGACTCCTTGAAGATTCGCTCTTCAGCTGAACTGGACCCCTGGGCCCCACAAAAAAAAAAAAAAAAAAACACTACCAAAGATTTCCTCCGGAATCGCCGGAGGTGGCCATCATTACATGAATGACTATGCTCTTGTTTGAGAAAATAATAGTCTTCGTATTGGCTCCAAAATATTCACCGAAGAATCCCTGAACACTCCTTGAAGATTCTTTCTTCAGCTGAATTGGACCACTGGGCCCCACAAAAAAAAAAACAAAAAAGGACCCCTTTCCAAAGATTTCCTCCGGAATCGCCGGAGGTGGCCATCATTACATGAATGACTATGCTCTAGTTTGAGAAAATGATAGTCTTCGTATTGGCGCCAAAATCTTCACCGAGGAATCCCTGAAGACTCCTTGAAGATTCTTTCTTCAGCTGAACTGGACCCCTGGGCCTCACAAAAAAAAAAAAAAAAAAAAAGGACCCCTTACCAAAGATTTCCTCCGGAATCGCCGGAGGTGGCCATCATTACATGAATGACTATGCTCTAGTTTGAGAAAATGATAGTCTTCGTATTGGCTCCAAAATATTCACCGAAGAATCCCTGAAGACTCCTTGAAGATTCTTTCTTCAGCTGAATTGGACCCCTGGGCCCCACAAAAAAAACAAAAAAGGACCCCTTACCAAAGATTTCCTCCGGAATCGCCGGAGGTGGCCATCATTACATGAATGACTATGCTCTAGTTTTTGAGAATGATAGTCTTCATATTGGCTCCAAAATCCTCACCCAAGATTCCCTGACGACTCCTTGAAGACTCTTTCTTCAGCAGTATAACAGGTGTCATTTTTCAATTTCAAGGGTAATTTCTACCATTTATATAGCTGGTAGCCTCTATGACTATACTCTAGTTTGAGAAAATGATAGTCTTAGTATTGGCGCCAAAATCTTCACTGAAGAATCCCTGAAGACTCCTTGAAGATTCTTTCTTCAGCTGAATTGGACCCCTGGGCCCCACAAAAAAAAAAAAAAACAAAAAAGGACCCCTTACCAAAGATTTCCTTCGGAATCGCCGGAGGTGGCCATCATTACATGAATGACTATGCTCTAGTTTGAGAAAATGATAGTCTTCGTATTGGCGCCAAAATCTTCACCGAAGAATCCCTGAAGACTCCTTGAAGATTCTTTCTTCAGCTGAACTGGACCCCTGGGCCCCACAAAAAAAAAAAAAAAAAAAAAAAACACTACCAAAGATTTCCTCCGGAATCGCCGGAGGTGGCCATCATTACATGAATGACTATGCTCTAGTTTGAGAAAATGATAGTCTTCGTATTGGCTGCAAAATATTCACCGAAGAATCCCTGAACACTCCTTGAAGATTCTTTCTTCAGCTGAATTGGACCACTGGGCCCCACAAAAAAAAAACAAAAAAGGACCCCTTACCAAAGATTTCCTCCGGAATCGCCGGAGGTGGCCATCATTACATGAATGACTATGCTCTAGTTTGAGAAAATGATAGTCTTCGTATTGGCGCCAAAATCTTCACCGAGGAATCCCTGAAGACTCCTTGAAGATTCTTTCTTCAGCTGAACTGGACCCCTGGGCCCCACAAAAAAAAAAAAAAAAAAAAGTACCCCTTACCAAAGATTTCCTCCGGAATCGCCGGAGGTGGCCATCATTACATGAATGACTTTGCTCTAGTTTAAGAAAATGATAGTCTTCGTATTGGCTCCAAAATCTTCACCGAAGAATCCCTGAAGACTCCTTGAAGATTCTTTCTTCAGCTGAATTGGACCCCTGGGCACCCCCAAAAAAACAAAAATGGACCCCTTACCAAAGATTTCCTCCGGAATCGCCGGAGGTGGCCATCATTACATGAATGACTATGCTCTAGTTTGAGAAAATGATAGTCTTCGTATTGGCTTCAAAATATTCACCGAAGAATCCCTGAAGACTCCTTGAAGATTCTTTCTTCAGCTGAATTGGACCCCTGGGCCCCACAAAAAAAAAACAAAAAAGGACCCCTTACCAAAGATATCCTCCGGATTCGCCGGAGGTGGCCATCGTTACATGAAGGACTATGCTCTAGTTTGAGAAAATGATAGTCTTCGTATTGGCGCCAAAATCTTCACCGAAGAATCCCTGAAGACTCCTTGAAGATTCTTTCTTCAGCTGAATTGGACCCCTGGGCCCCACAAAAAAAAAACAAAAAAGGACCCCTTACCAAAGATTTCCTCCGGAATTGCAGGAGGTAGCCATCATTACATGAATGACTATGCTCTAGTCTGAGAAAATGATAGTCTTCGTATTGGTGCCAAAATCTTCACCGAAGAATCCCTGAAGACTCCATGAAGATTCTTTCTTCAGCTGAACTGGACCCCTGGGCCCCACAAAAAAAAAACAAAAAAGGACCCCTTACCAAATATTTCCTCCGGAATCGCCGGAGGTGGCCATCATTACATGAATGACTATGCTCTAGTTTGAGAAAATCATAGTCTTCGTATTGGCTCCAAAATCTTCACCAAAGAATCCCTGAAGACTCTTTGATGATTCTTTCTTCAGCTGAATTGGACCCCTGGCACCCACAAAAAAAAAAACAAAAAAGTACCCCTTACCAAAGATTTCCTCCGGAATCGCCGGAGGTGGCCATCATTACAAGAATGACTATGCTCTAGTTTTAGAAAATGATAGTCTTCATATTGGCTCCAGAATCCTCACCCAAGATTCCCTGAAGACTCCTTGAAGACTCTTTCTTCAGCAGTATAACAGGTGTCATTTTTCAATTTCAAGGGTAATTTCTACCATTTATATAGCTGGTAGCCTTTATGACTATGCTCTAGTTTGAGAAAATGATAGTCTTAGTATTGGCGCCAAAATCTTCACCGAAGAATCCCTGAAGACTCCTTGAAGATTCTTTCTTCAGCTGAATTGGACCCCTGGGCCCCACAAAAAAACAAAACAAAAAAGGACCCCTTACAAAAGATTTCCTCCGGAATCGCCGGAAGTGGCCATCATTACATGAATGACTATGCTCTAGTTTGAGAAAATGATAGTCTTCGTATTGGCGCCAAAATCTTCACCGAAGAATCCCTGAAGACTCCTTGAAGATTCGCTCTTCAGCTGAACTGGACCCCTGGGCACCACAAAAAAAAAAAAAAAAAAACACTACCAAAGATTTCCTCCGGAATCGCCGGAGGTGGCCATCATTACATGAATGACTATGCTCTAGTTTGAGAAAATAATAGTCTTCGTATTGGCTCCAAAATATTCACCGAAGAATCCCTGAACACTCCTTGAAGATTCTTTCTTCAGCTGAATTGGACTACTGGGCCCCACAAAAAAAAACAAAAAAGGACCCCTTTCCAAAGATTTCCTCCGGAATCGCCGGAGGTGGCCATCATTACATGAATGACTATGCTCTAGTTTGAGAAAATGATAGTCTTCGTATTGGCGCCAAAATCTTCACCGAGGAATCCCTGAAGACTCCTTGAAGATTCTTTCTTCAGCTGAACTGGACCCCTGGGCCTCACAAAAAAAAAAAAAAAAAAAAAGGACCCCTTACCAAAGATTTACTCCGGAATCGCCGGAGGTGGCCATCATTACATGAATGACTATGCTCTAGTTTGAGAAAATGATAGTCTTCGTATTGGCTCCAAAATATTCACCGAAGAATCCCTGAAGACTCCTTGAAGATTCTTTCTTCAGCTGAATTGGACCACTGGGCCCACAAAAAAAAAACAAAAAAGGACCCCTTACCAAAGATTTCCTCCGGAATCGCCGGAGGTGGCCATCATTACATGAATGACTATGCTCTAGTTTGAGAAAATGATAGTCTTCGTATTGGCGCCAAAATCTTCACCGAAGAATCCCTGAAGACTCCTTGAAGATTCTTTCTTCAGCTGAATTGGACTCCTGGGCCCCACAAAAAAAGAAACAAAAAACTACCCCTTACCAAAGATTTCCTCTGGAATCGCCGGAGGTAGCCATCATTACATGAATGACTATGCTCTAGTTTGAGAAAATAATAGTCTTCGTATTGGCGCAAAATCTTCACCGAAGAATCCCTGAAGACTCCTTGAAGATTCTTTCTTCAGCTGAACTGGACCCCTGGGCCCCACAAAAAAACAAAAACAAAAAAGGACCCCTTACCAAAGATTTCCTCCGGAATCGCCGGAGGTGGCCATCATTACATGAATGACTATGCTCTAGTTTGAGAAAATTATAGTCTTCGTATTGGCTCCAAAATATTCACCGAAGAATCCCTGAAGACTCCTTGAAGATTCTTTCTTCAGCTGAATTGGACCACTGGGCCCCACAAAAAAAAACAAAATAGGACCCCTTACCAAAGATTTCCTCCGGAATCGCCGGAGGTGGCCATCATTACATGAATGACTATGCTCTAGTTTGAGAAAATGATAGTCTTCGTATTGGCGCAAAATCTTCACCGAAGAATCCCTGAAGACTCCTTGAAGATTCTTTCTTCAGCTGAACTGGACCCCTGGGCCCTACGAAAAAAAAAAAAGGACCCCCTACCAAAGATTTCCACCTGAATCGCCGGAGGTGGCCATCATTACATGAATGACTATGCCCTAGTTTGAGGAAATGATAGTCTTCGTATTGGCGCCAAAATCTTCACCGAAGAATCCCTGAAGACTCCTTGAAGATTCTTTCTTCAGCTGAATTGGACCCCTGGGCCCCACAAAAAAAAAACAAAAAAGGACCCCTTACCAAAGATTTCCTCCGGAATCGCCGGAGGTGGCCATTATTACTTGAATGACTAAGCTCTAGTTTGAGAAAATGATAGTCTTCGTATTGGTGCCAAAATCTTCACCGAAGAATCCCTGAAGACTCCTTGAAGATTCTTTCTTCAGCTGAATTGGACCCCTGGGCCCCACAAAAAAAACAAAAAAGGACCCCTTACCAAAGATTTCCTCCGGAATCGCCGGAGGTGGCCATCATTACATGAATGACTATGCTCTAGTTTGAGATAATGATAGTCTTCGTATTGGCGCCAAAATTTTCACCAAAGAATCCCTGAAGACTCCTTGAAGATTCTTTCTTCAGCTGAACTGGAACCCTGGGCCCCACAAAAAAAAAAAAAAGGACCCCTTACCAAAGATTTCCTCCGGAATCGCCGGAGGTGGCCATCATTACATGAATGACTATGCTCTAGTTTGAGAAAATGATAGTCTTCGTATTGGTGCCAAAATCTTCGCTGAAGAATCCCTGAAGACTCCTTGAAGATTCTTTCTTCAGCTGAACTGGACCCCTGGGCCCCACGAAAAAAAAAAGGACCCCCTACCAAAGATTTCCTCCGGAATCGCCAGTGGTTGCCATCATTACATGAATGACTATGCTCTAGTTTGAGAAAATGATAGTCTTTGTATTGGCGCCAAAATCTTCACCGAAGAATCCCTGAAGACTCCTTGAAGATTCTTTCTTCAGCTGAATTGGACCCCTGGGCCCCACAAAAAAAAAAAAAAAAAAAAGGACCCCTTACCAAAGATTTCCTCCGGAATCGCTGGAGGTGGCCATCATTACATGAATGACTATGCTCTAGTTTGATAAAATGATAATCTTCGTTTTGGCGCCAAAATCTTCACCGAAGAATCCCTGAAGACTCCTTGAAGATTCTTTCTTCACCTGAACTGGACCCCTGGGCCCCACAAAAAAAAAAAAAAACAAAAAAGGACCCCTTACCAAAGATTTCCTCCGGAATTGCCGGAGGTGGCCATCATTACATGAATGACTATGCTCTAGTTTGAGAAAATGATAGTCTTCGTATTGGCTCCAAAATCTTCACCGAAGAATCCCTGAAGACTCTTTGAAGATTCTTTCTTCAGCTGAATTGGGCCCCTGGGCCCCACAAAAAAAAACAAAAAAGGACCCCTTACCAAAGATTTCCTCCGGAATCGCCGGAGGTGGCCATCATTACATGAATGACTATGCTCTAGTTTTTTGAAAATGATAGTCTTCATATTGGCTCCAAAATCCTCACCCAAGATTCCCTGAAGACTCCTTGAAGACTCTTTCTTCAGCAGTATAACAGGTGTCATTTTTCAATTTCAAGGGTAATTTCTACCATTTATATAGCTGGAAGCCTCTATGACTATACTCTAGTTTGAGAAAATTTTAGTCTTAGTATTGGCTCTAAAATCTTCACTGAAGAATCCCTGAAGACTCCTTGAAGATTCTTTCTTCAGCTGAATTGGACCCCTGGGCCCCACAAAAAAAAAAAAAAAAAAGGACCCCTTACCAAAGATTTCCTTCGGAATCGCCGGAGGTGGCCATCATTACATGAATGACTATGCTCTAGTTTGAGAAAATGATAGTCTTCGTATTGGCGCCAAAATCTTCACCGAAGAATCCCTGAAGACTCCTTGAAGATTCTTTCTTCAGCTGAACTGGACCCCTGGGCCCCACAAAAAAAAAAAAAAAAAAAAAAACACTACCAAAGATTTCCTCCGGAATCGCCGGAGGTGGCCATCATTACATGAATGACTATGCTCTAGTTTGAGAAAATGATATTCTTCGTATTGGCTCCAAAATATTCACCGAAGAATCCCTGAACACTCCTTGAAGATTCTTTCTTCAGCTGAATTGGACCACTGGGCCCCACAAAAAAAAACAAAAAAGGACCCCTTACCAAAGATTTCCTCCGGAATCGCCGGAGGTGGCCATCATTACATGAATGACTATGCTCTAGTTTGAGAAAATGATAGTCTTCGTATTGGCGCCAAAATCTTCACCGAGGAATCCCTGAAGACTCCTTGAAGATTCTTTCTTCAGCTGAACTGGACCCCTGGGCTCCACAAAAAAAAAAAAAAAAAGTACCCCTTACCAAAGATTTCCTCCGGAATCGCCGGAGGTGGCCATCATTACATGAATGACTTTGCTCTAGTTTAAGAAAATGATAGTGTTCGTATTGGCTCCAAAATCTTCACCGAAGAATCCCTGAAGACTCCTTGAAGATTCTTTCTTCAGCTGAATTGGACCCCTGGGCCCCCCAAAAAAAACAAAAATGGACCCCTTACCAAAGATTTCCTCCGGAATCGCCGGAGGTGGCCATCATTACATGAATGACTATGCTCTAGTTTGAGAAAATGATAGTCTTCGTATTGGCTTCAAAATATTCACCGAAGAATCCCTGAAGACTCCTTGAAGATTCTTTCTTCAGCTGAATTGGACCCCTGGGCCCACAAAAAAAAACAAAAAAAGGACCCCTTACCAAAGATATCCTTCGGATTCGCCGGAGGTGGCCATCGTTACATGAAGGACTATGCTCTAGTTTGAGAAAATGATAGTCTTCGTATTGGCTCCAAAATCTTCACCGAAGAATCCCTGAAGACTCCTTGAAGATTCTTTCTTCAGCTGAATTGGACCCCTGGGCCCCACAAAAAAAACAAAAAAGGACCCCTTACCAAAGATTTCCTCCGGAATTGCAGGAGGTAGCCATCATTACATGAATGACTATGCTCTAGTCTGAGAAAATGATAGTCTTCGTATTGGTGCCAAAATCTTCACCGAAGAATCCCTGAAGACTCCATGAAGATTCTTTCTTCAGCTGAACTGGACCCCTGGGCCCCACAAAAAAAAAACAAAAAAGGACCCCTTACCAAATATTTCCTCCGGAATCGCCGGAGGTGGCCATCATTACATGAATGACTATGCTCTAGTTTGAGAAAATCATAGTCTTCGTATTGGCTCCAAAATCTTCACCGAAGAATCCCTGAAGACTCTTTGATGATTCTTTCTTCAGCTGAATTGGACCCCTGGCACCAACAAAAAAAAAAACAAAAAAGTACCCCTTACCAAAGATTTCCTCCGGAATCGCCGGAGGTGGCCATCATTACAAGAATGACTATGCTCTAGTTTTAGAAAATGATAGTCTTCATATTGGCTCCAGAATCCTCACCCAAGATTCCCTGAAGACTCCTTGAAGACTCTTTCTTCAGCAGTATAACAGGTGTCATTTTTCAATTTCAAGGGTAATTTCTACCATTTATATAGCTGGTAGCCTTTATGACTATGCTCTAGTTTGAGAAAATGATAGTCTTAGTATTGGCGCCAAAATCTTCACCGAAGAATCCCTGAAGACTCCTTGAAGATTCTTTCTTCAGCTGAATTGGACCCCTGGGCCCCACAAAAAAAAACAAAACAAAAAAGGACCGCTTACAAAAGATTTCCTCCGGAATCGCCGGAGGTGGCCATCATTACATGAATGACTATGCTCTAGTTTGAGAAAATGATAGTCTTCGTATTGGCGCCAAAATCTTCACCGAAGAATCCCTGAAGACTCCTTGAAGATTCGCTCTTCAGCTGAACTGGGCCCCTGGGCCCCACAAAAAAAAAAAAAAAAAAAACACTACCAAAGATTTCCTCCGGAATCGCCGGAGGTGGCCATCATTACATGAATGATTATGCTCTAGTTTGAGAAAATAATAGTCTTCGTATTGGCTCCAAAATATTCACCGAAGAATCCCTGAACACTCCTTGAAGATTCTTTCTTCAGCTGAATTGGACCACTGGGCCCCACAAAAAAAACAAAAAAGGACCCCTTTCCAAAGATTTCCTCCGGAATCGCCGGAGGTGGCCATCATTACATGAATGACTATGCTCTAGTTTGAGAAAATGATAGTCTTCGTATTGGCGCCAAAATCTTCACCGAGGAATTCCTGAAGACTCCTTCAAGATTCTTTCTTCAGCTGAACTGGACCCCTGGGCCCCACAAAAAAAAAAAAAAAAAAAAGGACCCCTTACCAAAGATTTCCTCCGGAATCGCCGGAGGTGGCCATCATTACATGAATGACTATGCTCTAGTTTGAGAAAATGATAGTCTTCGTATTGGGTCCAAAATCTTCACCGAAGTATCCCTGAAGACTCTTTGGAGATTCTTTCTTCAGCTGAATTGGACCCCTGGGCCCCACAAAAAAAAAAAAAAGGACCCCTTACGAAAGATTTCCTCCGGAATCGCCTGAGGTGGCCATCATTACATGAATGACTATGCTCTAGTTTTAGAAAATGATAGTGTTCATATTGGCTCCAGAATCCTCACCCAAGATTCCCTGAAGACTCCTTGAAGACTCTTTCTTCAGCAGTATAACAGGTGTCATTTTTCAATTTCAAGGGTAATTTCTACCATTTATATAGCTGGTAGCCTTTATGACTATGCTCTAGTTTGAGAAAATGATAGTCTTAGTATTGGCGCCAAAATCTTCACCGAAGAATCCCTGAAGACTCCTTGAAGATTCTTTCTTCAGCTGAATTGGACCCCTGGACCCCACAAAAAAATAAAACAAAAAAGGACCCCTTCCCAAAGATTTCCTCCGGAATCGCCGGAGGTGGCCATCATTACATGAATGACTATGCTCTAGTTTGAGAAAATGATAGTCTTCGTATTGGCTCCAAAATATTCACCGAAGAATCCCTGAAGACTCCTTGAAGATTATTTCTTCAGGTGAATTGGACCACTGGGCCCACAAAAAAAAACAAAAAAGGACCCCTTACCAAAGATTTCCTCCGGAATCGCCGGAGGTGGCCATCATTACATGAATGACTATGCTCTAGTTTGAGAAAATGATAGTCTTCATATTGGCGCCAAAATCTTCACCGAAGAATCCCTGAAGACTCCTTGAAGATTCTTTCTTCAGCTGAATTGGACTCCTGGGCCCCACAAAAAAAGAAACAAAAAACTACCCCTTACCAAAGATTTCCTCCGGAATCGCCGGAGGTAGCCATCATTACATGAATGACTATGCTCTAGTTTGAGAAAATGATAGTCTTCGTATTGGCGCAAAATCTTCACCGAAGAATCCCTGAAGACTCCTTGAAGATTCTTTCTTCAGCTGAACTGGACCCCTGGGCCCCACAAAAAAAAAAAAAACAAAAAAGGACCCCTTACCAAAGATTTCCTCCGGAATCGCCGGAGGTGGCCATCATTACATGAATGACTATGCTCTAGTTTGAGAAAATTATAGTCTTCGTATTGGCTCCAAAATATTCACCGAAGAATCCCTGAAGACTCCTTGAAGATTCTTTCTTCAGCTGAATTGGACCACTGGGCCCCACAAAAAAAAACAAAATAGGACCCCTTACCAAAGATTTCATCCGGAATCGCCGGAGGTGGCCATCATTACATGAATGACTATGCTCTAGTTTGAGAAAATGATAGTCTTCGTATTGGCGCAAAATCTTCACCGAAGAATCCCTGAAGACTCCTTGAAGATTCTTTCTTCAGCTGAACTGGACCCCTGGGCCCTACGAAAAAAAAAAGGACCCCCTACCAAAGATTTCCACCGGAATCGCCGGAGGTGGCCATCATTACATGAATGACTATGCCCTAGTTTGAGGAAATGATAGTCTTCGTATTGGCGCCAAAATCTTCACCGAAGAATCCCTGAAGACTCCTTGAAGATTCTTTCTTCAGCTGAATTGGACCCGTGGGCCCCACAAAAAAAAACAAAAAAGGACCCCTTACCAAAGATTTCCTCGGGAATCGCCGGAGGTGGCCATTATTACTTGAATGACTAAGCTCTAGTTTGAGAAAATGATAGTCTTCGTATTGGCGCCAAAATCTTCACCGAAGAATCCCTGAAGACTCCTTGAAGATTCTTTCTTCAGCTGAATTGGACCCCTGGGCCCCACAAAAAAAACAAAAAAGGACCCCTTACCAAAGATTTCCTCCGGAATCGCCGGAGGTGGCCATCATTACATGAATGACTATGCTCTAGTTTGAGATAATGATAGTCTTCGTATTGGCGCCAAAATCTTCACCAAAGAATCCCTGAAGACTCCTTGAAGATTCTTTCTTCAGCTGAACTGGAACCCTGGGCCCCACAAAAAAAAAAAAAAAAAAGGACCCCTTACCAAAGATTTCCTCCGGAATCGCCGGAGGTGGCCATCATTACATGAATGACTATGCTCTAGTTTGAGAAAATGATAGTCTTCGTATTGGTGCCAAAATCTTCGCCGAAGAATCCCTGAAGACTCCTTGAAGATTCTTCCTTCAGCTGAACTGGACCCCTGGGCCCCACGAAAAAAAAAGGACCCCCTACCAAAGATTTCCTCCGGAATCGCCAGTGGTTGCCATCATTACATGAATGACTATGCTCTAGTTTGAGAAAATGATAGTCTTTGTATTGGCGCCAACATCTTCACCGAAGAATCCCTGAAGACTCCTTGAAGATTCTTTCTTCAGCTGAATTGGACCCCTGGGCCCCACAAAAAAAAAAAACAAAAAAGGACCCCTTACCAAAGATTTCCTCCGGAATCGCTGGAGGTGGCCATCATTACATGAATGACTATGCTCTAGTTTGAGAAAATGATAATCTTCGTTTTGGCGCCAAAATCTTCACCGAAGAATCCCTGAAGACTCCTTGAAGATTCTTTCTTCACCTGAACTGGACCCCTGGGCCCCACAAAAAAAAAAAAAAACAAAAAAGGACCCCTTACCAAAGATTTCCTCCGGAATTGCCGGAGGTGGCCATCATTACATGAATGACTATGCTCTAGTTTGAGAAAATGATAGTCTTCGTATTGGCTCCAAAATATTCACCGAAGAATCCCTGAAGACTCTTTGAAGATTCTTTCTTCAGCTGAATTGGACCCCTGGGCCCCACAAAAAAAACAAAAAAGGACCCCTTACCAAAGATTTCCTCCGGAATCGCCGGAGGTGGCCATCATTACATGAATGACTATGCTCTAGTTTTTGAAAATGATAGTCTTCATATTGGCTCCAAAATCCTCACCCAAGATTCCCTGAAGACTCCTTGAAGACTCTTTCTTCAGCAGTATAACAGGTGTCATTTTTCAATTTCAAGGGTAATTTCTACCATTTATATAGCTGGTAGCCTCTATGACTATACTCTAGTTTGAGAAAATGATAGTCTTAGTATTGGCGCCAAAATCTTCACTGAAGAATCCCTGAAGACTCCTTGAAGATTCTTTCTTCAGCTGAATTGGACCCCTGGGCCCCACAAAAAAAAAAAAACAAAAAAGGACCCCTTACCAAAGATTTCCTTCGGAATCGCCGGAGGTGGCCATCATTACATGAATGACTATGCTCTAGTTTGAGAAAATGATAGTCTTCGTATTGGCGCCAAAATCTTCACCGAAGAATCCCTGAAGACTCCTTGAAGATTCTTTCTTCAGCTGAACTGGACCCCTGGGCCCCACAAAAAAAAAAAAAAAAAAAAACACTACCAAAGATTTCCTCCGGAATCGCCGGAGGTGGCCATCATTACATGAATGACTATGCTCTAGTTTGAGAAAATGATAGTCTTCGTATTGGCTCCAAAATATTCACCGAAGAATCCCTGAACACTCCTTGAAGATTCTTTCTTCAGCTGAATTGGACCACTGGGCCCCACAAAAAAAAAACAAAAAAGGACCCCTTACCAAAGATTTCCTCCGGAATCGCCGGAGGTGGCCATCATTACATGAATGACTATGCTCTAGTTTGAGAAAATGATAGTCTTCGTATTGGCGCCAAAATCTTCACCGAGGAATCCCTCAAGACTCCTTGAAGATTCTTTCTTCAGCTGAACTGGACCCCTGGGCCCCACAAAAAAAAAAAAAAGTACCCCTTACCAAAGATTTCCTCCGGAATCGCCGGAGGTGGCCATCATTACATGAATGACTTTGCTCTAGTTTAAGAAAATGATAGTCTTCGTATTGGCTCCAAAATCTTCACCGAAGAATCCCTGAAGACCCCTTGAAGATTCTTTCTTCAGCTGAATTGGACCCCTGGCCCCCCCCAAAAAAACAAAAATGGACCCCTTACCAAAGATTTCCTCCGGAATCGCCGGAGGTGGCCATCATTACATGAATGACTATGCTCTAGTTTGAGAAAATGATAGTCTTCGTATTGGCTTCAAAATATTCACCGAAGAATCCCTGAAGACTCCTTGAAGATTCTTTCTTCAGCTGAATTGGACCCCTGGGCCCCACAAAAAAAAAAAACAAAAAAGGACCCCTTACCAAAGATATCCTCCGGATTCGCCGGAGGTGGCCATCGTTACATGAAGGACTATGCTCTAGTTTGAGAAAATGATAGTCTTCGTATTGGCGCCAAAATCTTCACCGAAGAATCCCTGAAGACTCCTTGAAGATTCTTTCTTCAGGTGAATTGGACCCCTGGGCCCCACAAAAAAAAAACAAAAAAGGACCCCTTACCAAAGATTTCCTCCGGAATTGCAGGAGGTAGCCATCATTACATGAATGACTATGCTCTAGTCTGAGAAAATGATAGTCTTCGTATTGGTGCCAAAATCATCACTGAAGAATCCCTGAAGACTCCTTGAAGATTCTCTCTTCAGCTGAACTGGACCCCTGGGCCCCACAAAAAAAAAAAAGGACCCCTTAACAAAGATTTCCTCCGGAATCGCCGAAGGTGGCCATAATTACATGAATGACTATGATCTAGTTTGAGAAAATGATAGTCTTCGTATTGTCTCCAAAATCTTCACCGAAGAATCCCTGAAGACTCTTTGAAGATTCTTTCTTCAGCTGAATTGGACCCCTGGGCCCCACAAAAAAACAAAACAAAAAAGGACCCCTTACCAAAGATTTCCTCCGGAATCACCGGAGGTGGCCATTATTACATGAATGACTAAGCTCTAGTTTGAGAAAATGATAGTCTTCGTATTGGTGCCAAAATCTTCAACGAAGAATCCCTGAAGACTCCTTGAAGATTCTTTCTTCAGCTGAACTGGACCCCTGGGCCCCACGAAAAAAAAAAAGGACCCCTTACCAAAGATTTCCTCCGGAATCGCTGGAGGTGGCCATCATTACATGAATGACTATGATCTAGTTTGAGAAAATGATAGACTTCATATTGGCGCCAACATCTTCACCGAAGAATCCCTGAAGACTCCTTGAAGATTCTTTCTTCAGCTGAATTGAACCCCTGGGCCCCACAAAAAAAAACAATAAAAGACCCCTTACCAAAGATTTCCTCCGGAATCTCCGTAGGTGGCCATTATTACATGAATGACTAAGCTCTAGTTTGAGAAAATGATAGTCTTCGTATTGACTCCAAAATGTTCACCGAAGAATCCCCGAAGACTCCTTGAAGATTCTTTCTTCAGCTGAATTGGACCCCTGGGCCCCCCCAAAAAAAACAAAAAAGGACCCCTTAACAAATATTTCCTCCGGAATCGCCGGAGGTGGCCATCATTACATGAATGACTATGCTCTAGTTTGAGAAAATGATAGTCTTCGTATTGGCGCAAAATCTTCACCGAAGAATCCCTGAAGGCTCCTTGAAGATTCTTTCTTCAGCTGAACTGGACCCCTGGGCCCCACAAAAAAAAAAAACACAAAAAAGGACCCCTTACCAAAGATTTCCTCCGGAATCGCCGGAGGTGGCCATCATTACATGAATGACTATGCTCTAGTTTGAGAAAATCATAGTCTTCGTATTGGCTCCAAAATCTTCACCGAAGAATCCCTGAAGACTCTTTGATGATTCTTTCTTCAGCTGAATTGGACCCCTGGGCCCCACAAAAAAAAAAAAAAAAAAAAGTACCCCTTACCAAAGATTTCCTCCGGAATCGCCGGAGGTGGCCATCATTACAAGAATGACTATGCTCTAGTTTTAGAAAATGATAGTCTTCATATTGGCTCCAGAATCCTCACCCAAGATTCCCTGAAGACTCCTTGAAGATTCTTTCTTCAGCAGTATAACAGGTGTCATTTTTAAATTTCAAGGGTAATTTCTACCATTTATATAGCTGGTAGCCTTTATGACTATGCTCTAGTTTGAGAAAATGGTAGTCTTAGTATTGGCGCCAAAATCTTCACCGAAGAATCCCTGAAGACTCCTTGAAGATTCTTTCTTCAGCTGAATTGGACCCCTGGGCCCCACAAAAAAACAAAACAAAAAAGGACCGCTTACAAAAGATTTCCTCCGGAATCGCCGGAGGTGGCCATCATTACATGAATGACTATGCTCTAGTTTGAGAAAATGATAGTGTTCGTATTGGCGCCAAAATCTTCACCGAAGAATCCCTGAAGACTCCTTGAAGATTCGCTCTTCAGCTGAACTGGACCCCTGGGCCCACAAAAAAAAAAAAAAAAAAAAAAAAAAAACACTACCAAAGATTTCCTCCGGAATCGCCGGAGGTGGCCATCATTACATGAATGACTATGCTCTAGTTTGAGAAAATGATAGTCTTCGTATTGGCGCCAAAATCTTCACCGAAGAATCCCTGAAGACTCCTTGAAGATTCGCTCTTCAGCTGAACTGGACCCCTGGGCCCCACAAAAAAAAAAAAAAAAAAAAACACTACCAAAGATTTCCTCCGGAATCGCCGGAGGTGGCCATCATTACATGAATGACTATGCTCTAGTTTGAGAAAATGATAGTCTTCGTATTGGCGCCAAAATCTTCACCGAGGAATCCCTGAAGACTCCTTGAAGATTCTTTCTTCAGCTGAACTGGACCCCTGGGCCCCACAAAAAAAAAAAAAAAAAAAAAAAGGACCCCTTACCAAAGATTTCCTCCGGAATCGCCGGAGGTGGCCATCATTACATGAATGACTATGCTCTAGTTTGAGAAAATGATAGTCTTCGTATTGGCTCCAAAATCTTCACCGAAGAATCCCTGAAGACTCTTTGGAGATTCTTTCTTCAGCTGAATTGGACCCCTGGGCCCCACAAAAAAAAAAAAAAAAGGACCCCTTACGAAAGATTTCCTCCGGAATCGCCTGAGGTGGCCATCATTACATGAATGACTATGCTCTAGTTTTAGAAAATGATAGTCTTCATATTGGCTCCAGAATCCTCACCCAAGATTCCCTGAAGACTCCTTGAAGACTCTTTCTTCAGCAGTATAACAGGTGTCATTTTTCAATTTCAAGGGTAATTTCTACCATTTATATAGCTGGTAGCCTTTATGACTATGCTCTAGTTTGAGAAAATGATAGTCTTAGTATTGGCGCCAAAATCTTCACCGAAGAATCCCTGAAGACTCCTTGAAGATTCTTTCTTCAGCTGAATTGGACCCCTGGACCCCACAAAAAAACAAAACAAAAAAGGACCCCTTCCCAAAGATTTCCTCCGGAATCGCCGGAGGTGGCCATCATTACATGAATGACTATGCTCTAGTTTGAGAAAATGATAGTCTTCGTATTGGCGCAAAATCTTCACCGAAGAATCCCTGAAGACTCCTTGAAGATTCTTTCTTCAGCTGAACTGGACCCCTGGGCCCCACAAAAAAAAAAAAAAAAAAAAAAAGGACCCCTTACCAAAGATTTCCTCCGGAATCGCCGGAGGTGGCCATCATTACATGAATGACTATGCTCTAGTTTGAGAAAATGATAGTCTTCGTATTGGCTCCAAAATATTCACCGAAGAATCCCTGAAGACTCCTTGAAGATTCTTTCTTCAGCTGAATTGGACCACTGGGCCCAGAAAAAAAAAAAAGGACCCCTTACCAAAGATTTCCTCCGGAATCGCCGGAGGTGGCCATCATTACATGAATGACTATGCTCTAGTTTGAGAAAATGATAGTCTTCGTATTGGCGCCAAAATCTTCACCGAAGAATCCCTGAAGACTCCTTGAAGATTCTTTCTTCAGCTGAATTGGACTCCTGGGCCCCACAAAAAAAGAAACAAAAAACTACCCTGTACCAAAGATTTCCTCCGGAATCGCCGGAGGTAGCCATCATTACATGAATGACTATGCTCTAGTTTGAGAAAATGATAGTCTTCGTATTGGCGCAAAATCTTCACCGAAGAATCCCTGAAGACTCCTTGAAGATTCTTTCTTCAGCTGAACTGGACCCCTGGGCCCCACAAAAAAAAAAAAAAACAAAAAAGGACCCCTTACCAAAGATTTCCTCCGGAATCGCCGGAGGTGGCCATCATTACATGAATGACTATGCTCTAGTTTGAGAAAATTATAGTCTTCGTATTGGCTCCAAAATATTCACCGAAGAATCCCTGAAGACTCCTTGAAGATTCTTTCTTCAGCTGAATTGGACCACTGGGCCCCACAAAAAAAAAAACAAAATAGGACCCCTTACCAAAGATTTCCTCCGGAATCGCCGGAGGTGGCCGTCATTACATGAATGACTATGCTCTAGTTTGAGAAAATGATAGTCTTCGTATTGGCGCAAAATCTTCACCGAAGAATCCCTGAAGACTCCTTGAAGATTCTTTCTTCAGCTGAACTGGACCCCTGGGCCCTACGAAAAAAAAAAGGACCCCCTACCAAAGATTTCCACCGGAATCGCCGGAGGTGGCCATCATTACATGAATGACTATGCCCTAGTTTGAGGAAATGATAGTCTTCGTATTGGCGCCAAAATCTTCACCGAAGAATCCCTGAAGACTCCTTGAAGATTCTTTCTTCAGCTGAATTGGACCCGTGGGCCCCACAAAAAAAAACAAAAAAGGACCCCTTACCAAAGATTTCCTCCGGAATCGCCGGAGGTGGCCATTATTACTTGAATGACTAAGCTCTAGTTTGAGAAAATGATAGTCTTCGTATTGGCGCCAAAATCTTCACCGAAGAATCCCTGAAGACTCCTTGAAGATTCTTTCTTCAGCTGAATTGGACCCCTGGGCCCCACAAAAAAAAACAAAAAAGGACCCCTTACCAAAGATTTCCTCCGGAATCGCCGGAGGTGGCCATCATTACATGAATGACTATGCTCTAGTTTGAGATAATGATAGTCTTCGTATTGGCGCCAAAATCTTCACCAAAGAATCCCTGAAGACTCCTTGAAGATTCTTTCTTCAGCTGAACTGGAACCCTGGGCCCCACAAAAAAAAAAAAAAAAAAAAAGGACCCCTTACCAAAGATTTCCTCCGGAATCGCCGGAGGTGGCCATCATTACATGAATGACTATGCTCTAGTTTGAGAAAATGATAGTCTTCGTATTGGTGCCAAAATCTTCGCCGAAGAATCCCTGAAGACTCCTTGAAGATTCTTTCTTCAGCTGAACTGGACCCCTGGGCCCCACGAAAAAAAAAAGGACCCCCTACCAAAGATTTCCTCCGGAATCGCCAGTGGTTGCCATCATTACATGAATGACTATGCTCTAGTTTGAGAAAATGATAGTCTTCGTATTGGCGCCAAAATCTTCACCGAAGAATCCCTGAAGACTCCTTGAAGTTTCTTTCTTCAGCTGAATTGGACCCCTGGACCCCACAAAAAAAAAAACAAAAAAGGACCCCTTACCAAAGATTTCCTCCGGAATCGCTGGAGGTGGCCATCATTACATGAATGACTATGCTCTAGTTTGAGAAAATGATAATCTTCGTTTTGGCGCCAAAATCTTCACCGAAGAATCCCTGAAGACTCCTTGAAGATTCTTTCTTCACCTGAACTGGACCCCTGGGCCCCACAAAAAAAAAAAAAAACAAAAAAGGACCCCTTACCAAAGATTTCCTCCGGAATCGCCGGAGGTGGCCATCATTACATGAATGACTATGCTCTAGTTTGAGAAAATGATAGTCTTCGTATTGGCTCCAATATCTTCACCGAAGAATCCCTGAAGACTCTTTGAAGATTCTTTCTTCAGCTGAATTGGACCCCTGGGCCCCACAAAAAAAAAACAAAAAAGGACCCCTTACCAAAGATTTCCTCCGGAATCGCCGGAGGTGGCCATCATTACATGAATGACTATGCTCTAGTTTTTGAAAATGATAGTCTTCATATTGGCTCCAAAATCCTCACCCAAGATTCCCTGAAGACTCCTTGAAGACTCTTTCTTCAGCAGTATAACAGGTGTCATTTTTCAATTTCAAGGGTAATTTCTACCATTTATATAGCTGGTAGCCTCTATGACTATACTCTAGTTTGAGAAAATGATAGTCTTAGTATTGGCGCCAAAATCTTCACTGAAGAATCCCTGAAGACTCCTTGAAGATTCTTTCTTCAGCTGAATTGGACCCCTGGGCCCCACAAAAAAAAAAAAAAACAAAAAAGGACCCCTTACCAAAGATTTCCTTCGGAATCGCCGGAGGTGGCCATCATTACATGAATGACTATGCTCTAGTTTGAGAAAATGATAGTCTTCGTATTGGCGCCAAAATCTTCACCGAAGAATCCCTGAAGACTCCTTGAAGATTCTTTCTTCAGCTGAACTGGACCCCTGGGCCCCACAAAAAAAAAAAAAAAAAAAAAAAAAACACTACCAAAGATTTCCTCCGGAATCGCCGGAGGTGGCCATCATTACATGAATGACTTTGCTCTAGTTTAAGAAAATGATCGTCTTCGTATTGGCTCCAAAATCTTCACCGAAGAATCCCTGAAGACTCCTTGAAGATTCTTTCTTCAGCTGAATTGGACCCCTGGGCCCCCCCAAAAAAACAAAAATGGACCCCTTACCAAAGATTTCCTCCGGAATCGCCGGAGGTGGCCATCATTACATGAATGACTATGCTCTAGTTTGAGAAAATGATAGTCTTCGTATTGGCGCAAAATCTTCACCGAAGAATCACTGAAGACTCCTTGGAGATTCTTTCTTCAGCTGAACTGGACCCCTGGGCCCCAGAAAAAAAAAAAAAAAAAAAAACCCTTACCAAAGATTTCCTCCGGAATCGCCGGAGGTGGCCATCATTACATGAATGACTATGCTCTAGTTTGAGAAAATGATAGTCTTCGTATTGGCGCCAAAATCTTCACCGAAGAATCCCTGAAGACTCCTTGAAGATTCTTTCTTCAGCTGAATTGGACCCCTGGGCCCCACAAAAAAAAAAAAAAACAAAAAAAGACCCCTTACCAAAGATTTCCTCCGGAATCGCCGGAGGTGGCCATCATTACATAAATGACTATGCTCTAGTTTGAGAAAATGATAGTCTTCGTACTGGCGCCAAAATCTTCACCGAAGAATCCCTGAAGACTCCTTGAAGATTCTTTCTTCAGCTGAATTGGACCCCTGGGCCCCACAAAAAAAAAAAAAAACAAAAAAGGACCCCTTACCAATGATTTCCTCCGGAATTGCAGGAGGTAGCCATCATTACATGAATAACTATGCTCTAGTTTGAGAAAATGATAGTCTTCGTATTGGTGCCAAAATCTTCACTGAAGAATCCCTGAAGACTCCTTGAAAATTCGCTCTTCAGCTGAACTGGACCCCTGGTCCCCACAAAAAAAAAAAAAAAAAAGGACCCCGTACCAAAGATTTCCTCCGGAATCGCCGGAGGTGGCCATCATTACATGAATGACTATGCTCTAGTTTGAGAAAATGATAGTCTTCGTATTGGCTCCAAAATCTTCACCGAAGAATCCCTGAAGACTCTTTGAAGATTCTTTCTTCAGCTGAATTGGACCCCTGGGCCTCACAAAAAAAAACAAAAAAGGACCCCTTACCAAAGATTTCCTCCGGAATCGCCAGAGGTGGCCATCATTACATGAATGACTATGCTCTAGTTTGAGAAAATGATAGTCTTCGTATTGGTGCCAAAATCTTCAACGAAGAATCCCTGAAGACTCCTTGATTATTCTTTCTTAAGCTGAACTGGACCCCTGGGCCCCACGAAAAAAAAAAAGGACCCCTTACCAAAGATTTCCTCCGGAATCGCTGGAGGTGGCCATCATTACATGAATGACTATGATCTAGTTTGAGAAAATGATAGACTTCGTAATGGCGCCAAAATCTTCACCGAAGAATCCCTGAAGACTCCTTGAAGATTCTTTCTTCAGCTGAATTGAACCCCTGGGCCCCACAAAAAAAAAACAAAAAAAGACCCCTTACCAAAGATTTCCTCCGGAATCACCGGAGGTGGCCATTATTACATGAATGACTAAGCTCTAGTTTGAGAAAATGATAGTCTTCGTATTGGCGCCAAAATCTTCACCGAAGAATCCCTGAAGAATCCTTGAAGATTCTTTCTTCAGATGAATTGGACGCCTGGGCCCCACAAACAGAAACAAAAAAGGACCCCTTACCAAAGATTTCCTCCGGAATCGCCGGAGGTGGCCATCATTACATGAATGACTATGCTCTAGTTTGAAAAAATGATAGTCTTCGTATTGGCTCCAAAATCTTCACCGAAGAATCCCTGAATACTCCTCAAGATTCTTTCTTCTGCTGAACTGGACCCCTGGGCCCCACAAAAAAAAAAAAAAAAAGGACCCCTTACCAAAGATTTCCTCCGGAATCGCCGGAGGTGGCCATCATTACATGAATGACTATGCTCTAGTTTGAGAAAATGATAGTCTTCGTATTGGCTCCAAAATCTTCACCGAAGAATCCCTGAAGAATCCTTGAAGATTCTTTCTTCAGCTGAATTGGACCCCGGGGCCCCCCGAAAAAAAACAAAAAAGGACCCCTTACCAAATATTTCCTCCGGAATCGCCGGAGGTGGCCATCATTACATGAATGACTATGCTCTAGTTTGAGAAAATGATAGTATTCGTATTGGCGCAAAATCTTCACCGAAGAATCCATGAAGACTCCTTGAAGATTCGCTCTTCAGCTGAACTGGACCCCTGGGCCCCACAAAAAAAAAAAAAAAGGACCCCTTACCAAAGATTTCCTCCGGAATCGCCGGAGGTGGCCACCATTACATGAATGACTATGCTCTAGTTTGAGAAAATGATAGTCTTCGTATTGGCTCCAAAATCTTCACCGAAGAATCCCTGAAGACTCTTTGAAGATTCTTTCTTCAGCTGAATTGGACCCCTGGGCCACACAAAAAAAAAACAAAAAAGGACCCCTTACCAAAGATTTCCTCCGGAATCGCCGGAGGTGGCCATCATTACATGAATGACTATGCTCTAGTTTGAGAAAATGATAGTCTTCGTATTGGTGCCAAAATCTTCAACGAAGAATCCCTGAAGACTCCTTGAAGATTCTTTCTTCAGCTGAACTGGACCCCTGGGCCCCACGAAAAAAAAAAAAGGACCCCTTACCAAAGATTTCCTCCGGAATCGCTGGAGGTGGCCATCATTACATGAATGACTATGATCTAGTTTGAAAAAATGATAGACTTCGTATTGGCGCCAAAATCTTCACCGAAGAATCCCTGAAGACTCCTTGAAGATTCTTTCTTCAGCTGAATTGAACCCCTGGGCCCAACAAAAAAAAACAAAAAAAAGACCCCTTACCAAAGATTTCCTCCGGAATCGCCGGAGGTGGCCATTATTACATTAATGACTATGCTCTAGTTTGAGAAAATGATAGTCTTCGTATTGGCTCCAAAATCTTCACCGAAGAATCCCTGAATACTCCTTGAAGATTCTTTCTTCAGCTGAACTGGACCCCTGGGCCCCACAAAAAAAAAAAAAAAAAAAAAAAGGACCCCTTACCAAAGATTTCCTCCGGAATCGCCGGAGGTGGCCATCATTACATGAATGACTATGCTCTAGTTTGAGAAAATGATAGTCTTCGTATTGGCTCCAAAATCTTCACCGAAGAATCCCTGAAGACTCCTTGAAGATTCTTTCTTCAGCTGAATTGGACCCCTGGGCCCCACAAAAAAAAAAAACAAAAAAGGACCCCTTACCAAATATTTCCTCCGGAATCGCCGGAGGTGGCCATCATTACATGAATGACTATGCTCTAGTTTGAGAAAATGATAGTCTTCGTATTAGCGCAAAATCTTCACAGAAGAATCCCTGAAGACTCCTTGAAGATTCTTTCTTCAGCTGAACTGGACCCCTGGGCCCCACAAAAAAAAAAAACACACAAAAAAGGACCCCTTACCAAAGATTTCCTCCGGAATCGCCGGAGGTGGCCATCATTACATGAATGACTATGCTCTAGTTTGAGAAAATGATAGTCTTCGTATTGGCTCCAAAATCTTCACCGAAGAATCCCTGAAGACTCCTTGAAGATTCTTTCTTCAGCTGAATTGGACTCCTGGGCCCCACAAAAAAAACAAAAAAGTACCCCTTACCAAAGATTTCCTCCGGAATCGCCGGAGGTGGCCATCATTACATGAATGACTATGCTCTAGTTTTAGAAAATGATAGTCTTCATATTGGCTTCAGAATCCTCACCCAAGATTCCCTGAAGACTCCTTGAAGACTCTTTCTTCAGCAGTATAACAGGTGTCATTTTTCAATTTCAAGGGTAATTTCTAACATTTATATAGCTGGTAGCCTTTATGACTATGCTCTAGTTTGAGAAAATGATAGTCTTAGTATTGGCGCCAAAATCTTCACCGAAGAATCCCTGAAGACTTCTTGAAGATTCTTTCTTCAGCTGAATTGGACCCCTGGGCCCCACAAAAAAAAAAAAACAAAAAAGGACCCCTTACCAAAGATTTCCTCTGGAATCGCCGGAGGTGGCCATCATTCCATGAATGACTATGCTCTAGTTTGAGAAAATGATAGTCTTCGCATTGGCGCCAAAATCTTCACCGAAGAATCCCTGAAGACTCCTTGAAGATTCTTTCTTCAGCTGAATTGGACCCCTGGGCCCCACAAAAAAAAAAAAAAAGGACCCCTTACCAAAGATTTCCTCCGGAATCGCCGGAGGTTGCCATCATTGCTTGAATGACTATGCTCTAGTTTGAGAAAATGATAGTCTTCGTATTGGCTCCAAAATATTCACCGAAGAATCCCTGAAGACTCCTTGAAGATTCTTTCTTCAGATGAATTGGACCCCTGGGCCCCACAAAAAAAAAAAAACAAAAAAGAACCCCTTACCAAAGATTTCCTCCGGAATCGCTGGAGGTGGCCATCATTACATGAATGACTATGCTCTAGTTTGAGAAAATGATAGTCTTCGTATTGGCGCCAAAATCTTCACAGAAGAATCCCTGAAGACTCCTTGAAGATTCTTTCTTCAACTGAACTGGACCCCTGGGCCCCACGAAAAAAAAAAAGGACCCCCTACCAAAGATTTCCTCCGGAATCGCCGGAGGTGGCCATCATTACATGAATGACTATGCTCTAGTTTGAGAAAATGATAGTCTAAGTATTGGCTCCAAAATCTTCACCGAAGAATCCCTTAAGACTCTTTGAAGATTCTTTATTCAGCTAAATTGGACCCCTGGGCCCCACAAAAAAAACAAAAACAAAAAAGGACCCCTTAACAAAGATTTCCTCCGGAATCGCCGGAGGTGGCCATCATTACATGAATGACTATGCTCTAGTTTGAGAAAATAATAGTCTACGTATTGGTGCCAAAATCTTCACCAAAGAATCCCTGAAGACTCCTTGAAGATTCTTTCTTCAGCTGAACTGGACCCCTGGGCCCCACTAAAAAAAAAAAAAAAAAAAGGACCCCTTACCAAAGATTTCCTCCGAAATCGCCGGAGGTGGCCATCATTACATGAATGACTATGGTCTAGTTTGAGAAAATGATAGTCTTCGTATTGGCTTCTAAATATTCACCGAAGAATCCCTGAAGACTCCTTGAAGATTCTTTCTACAGCTGAATTGAACCCCTGGGCCCCACAAAAAAAACAAAAAAGGACCCCTTAGCAAAGATTTGTCCGGAATCGCCGGAGATGGCCATTATTACATGAATGACTATGCTCTAGTTTGAGAAAATGATAGTCTTCGTATTGGCTCCAAAATCTTCACCGAAGAATCCCTGAAGACTCCTTGAAGATTCTTTCTTCAGCTGAATTGGACCCCTGGGCCCCACAAAAAAAAAAACAAAAAATGACCCCTTACCAAAGATTTCCTCCGGAATCGCTGGAGGTGGCCATCATTACATGAATGACTATGCTCTAGTTTGAGAAAATGATAATCTTCGTATTGGCGCCAAAATCTTCACCGAAGAATCCCTGAAGACTCCTTGAAGATTCTTTCTTCAGCTGAATTGGATCCCTAGGCCCCACAAAAAAAAACAAAAAAGGACCCCTTACCAAAGATTTCCTCCGGAATCGCCGGAGGTGGCCATTATTACATGAATGACTATGCTCTAGTTTGAGAAAATGATAGTCTTCGTATTGGCTCCAAAATCTTCACCGAAGAATCCCTTAAGACTCTTTGAAGATTCTTTCTTCAGCTAAATTGGACCACTGGGCCCCACAAAAAAAAAAAAAAAAAGGACCCCTTACCAAAGATTTCCTCCGGAATCGCCGGAGGTGGCCATCATTACATGAATGACTATGCTCTAGTTTTAGAAAATGATAGTCTTCATATTGGCTCCAAAATCCTCACCCAAGATTCCCTGAAGACTCCTTGAAGGCTCTTTCTTCAGCTGAATTGGACCCCTGGGCCCCACAAAAAAAAAAAAAACAAAAAAGGACCCCTTACCAAAGATTTCCTCCGGAATCGTCGGAGGTGGCCATCATTACATGAATGACTATGCTCTAGTTTGAGAAAATAATAGTCTACGTATTGGTGCCAAAATCTTCACCAAAGAATCCCTGAAGACTCCTTGAAGATTCTTTCTTCAGCTGAACTGGACCCCTGGGCCCCACTAAAAAAAAAAAAAAAAGAAGGACTCCTTACCAAAGATTTCCTCCGAAATCGCCGGAGGTGGCCATCATTACATGAATGACTATGGTCTAGTTTGAGAAAATGATAGTCTTCGTATTGGCTTCTAAATCTTCACCGAAGAATCCCTGAAGACTCCTTGAAGATTCTTTCTACAGCTGAATTGGACCCCTGGGGCCCACAAAAAAAAACAAAAAAGGACCCCTTAGCAAAGATTTGTCCGGAATCGCCGGAGGTGGCCATTATTACATGAATGACTATGCTCTAGTTTGAGAAAATGATAGTCTTCGTATTGGCTCCAAAATCTTCACCGAAGAATCCCTGAAGACTCTTTGAAGATTCTTTCTTCAGCTGAATTGGACCCCTGGGCCCCACAAAAAAAAAAAAAAAAAGGACCCCTTACCAAACATTTCATCCGGAATCGCCGGAGGTGGCCATCATTACTTGAATGACTATGCTCTAGTTTGAGAAAATGATAGTCTTCATATTGATGACAAAATCTTCACCGAAGAATCCCTGAAGACTCCTTGAAGATTCTTTCTTCAGCTGAACTGGACCCCTGGGCCCCACAAAAAAAAAAAAAAAACAAAAAAGGACCCCTTACCAAAGATTTCCTCCGGAATTGCAGGAGGTAGCCATCATTACATGAATGACTATGCTCTACTTTGAGAAAATGTTAGTCTTCGTATTGGTGCCAAAATCCTCACTGAAGAATCCCTGAAGACTCCTTGAAGATTCTTTCTTCAGCTGAACTGGACCCCTGGGCCCCACAAAAAAAAAAAAGGACCCCTTACCAAAGATTTCCTCCGGAATCGCCGGAGGTGGCCATCATTACATGAATGACTATGCTCTAGTTTGAGAAATTGATAGTCTTCGTATTGGCTCCAAAATCTTCACCGAAGATCCCTGAAGACTCTTTGAAGATTCTTTCTTCAGCTGAATTGGACCCCTGGGCCCCACAAAAAAAAAACAAAAAAGGACCCCTTACCAAACATTTCCTCCGGAATCGCCGGAGGTGGCCATCATTACATGAATGACTATGCTCTAGTTTGAGAAAATGATAGTCTTCATATTGATGCCAAAATCTTCACCGAAGAATCCCTGAAGACTCCTTGAAGATTCTTTCTTCAGCTGAACTGGACCCCTGGGCCCCACGAAAAAAAAAAAGGACCCCTTACCAAAGATTTCCTCCGGAATCGCTGGAGGTGGCCATCATTACATGAATGACTATGATCTAGTTTGAGAAAATGATAGACTTCGTAATGGCGCCAAAATCTTCACCGAAGAATCTGTGAAGACTCCTTGAAGATTCTTTTTTCAGCTGAATTGAACCCCTGCGCCCCACAAAAAAAAACAAAAAAGTACCCCTTACCAAAGATTTCCTCCGGAATCGCCGGAGGTGGCCATCATTACATGAATGACTATGCTCTAGTTTGAGAAAATGATAGTCTTCGTATTGGCTCCAAAATCTTCACCGAAGAATCCCTGAAGACTCTTTGGAGATTCTTTCTTCAGCTGAATTGGACCCCTGGGCCCCACAAAAAAAAAAAAAAAAAGGACCCCTTACGAAAGATTTCCTCCGGAATCGCCTGAGGTGGCCATCATTACATGAATGACTATGCTCTAGTTTTAGAAAATGATAGTCTTCATATTGGCTCCAGAATCCTCACCCAAGATTCCCTGAAGACTCCTTGAAGACTCTTTCTTCAGCAGTGTAACAGGTGTCATTTTTCAATTTCAAGGGTAATTTCTACCATTTATATAGCTGGTAGCCTTTATGACTATGCTCTAGTTTGAGAAAATGATAGTCTTAGTATTGGCGCCAAAATCTTCACCGAAGAATCCCTGAAGACTCCTTGAAGATTCTTTCTTCAGCTGAATTGGACCCCTGGACCCCACAAAAAAACAAAACAAAAAAGGACCCCTTCCCAAAGATTTCCTCCGGAATCGCCGGAGGTGGCCATCATTACATGAATGACTATGCTCTAGTTTGAGAAAATGATAGTCTTCGTATTGGTGCCAAAATCTTCACCGAAGAATCCCTGAAGACTCCTTGAAGATTCTTTCTTCAGCTGAACTGGACCCCTGGGCCCCACAAAAAAAAAAAAAAAAAAAAGGACCCCTTACCAAAGATTTCCTCCGGAATCGCCGGAGGTGGCCATCAGTACATGAATGACTATGCTCTAGTTTGAGAAAATGATAGTCTTCGTATTGGCTCCAAAATATTCACCGAAGAATCCCTGAAGACTCCTTGAAGATTCTTTCTTCAGCTGAATTGGACCACTGGGCCCAGAAAAAAAAACAAAAAAGGACCCCTTACCAAAGATTTCCTCCGGAATCGCCGGAGGTGGCCATCATTACATGAATGACTATGCTCTAGTTTGAGAAAATGATAGTCTTCGTATTGGCGCCAAAATCTTCACCGAAGAATCCCTGAAGACTCCTTGAAGATTCTTTCTTCAGCTGAATTGGACTCCTGGGCCCCACAAAAAAAGAAATAAAAAACTACCCTGTACCAAAGATTTCCTCCGGAATCGCCGGAGGTAGCCATCATTACATGAATGACTATGCTCTAGTTTGAGAAAATGATAGTCTTCGTATTGGCGCAAAATCTTCACCGAAGAATCCCTGAAGACTCCTTGAAGATTCTTTCTTCAGCTGAACTGGACCCCTGGGCCCCACAAAAAAAAAAAAAACAAAAAAGGACCCCTTACCAAAGATTTCCTCCGGAATCGCCGGAGGTGGCCATCATTACATGAATGACTATGCTCTAGTTTGAGAAAATTATAGTCTTCGTATTGGCTCCAAAATATTCACCGAAGAATCCCTGAAGACTCCTTGAAGATTCTTTCTTCAGCTGAATTGGACCACTGGGCCCCACAAAAAAAAAACAAAATAGGACCCCTTACCAAAGATTTCCTCCGGAATCGCCGGAGGTGGCCGTCATTACATGAATGACTATGCTCTAGTTTGAGAAAATGATAGTCTTCGTATTGGCGCAAAATCTTCACCGAAGAATCCCTGAAGACTCCTTGAAGATTCTTTCTTCAGCTGAACTGGACCCCTGGGCCCTACGAAAAAAAAAAGGACCCCCTACCAAAGATTTCCACCGGAATCGCCGGAGGTGGCCATCATTACATGAATGACTATGCCCTAGTTTGAGGAAATGATAGTCTTCGTATTGGCGCCAAAATCTTCACCGAAGAATCCCTGAAGACTCCTTGAAGATTCTTTCTTCAGCTGAATTGGACCCGTGGGCCCCACAAAAAAAAACAAAAAAGGACCCCTTACCAAAGATTTCCTCCGGAATCGCCGGAGGTGGCCATTATTACTTGAATGACTAATCTCTAGTTTGAGAAAATGATAGTCTTCGTATTGGCGCCAAAATCTTCACCGAAGAATCCCTGAAGACTCCTTGAAGATTCTTTCTTCAGCTGAATTGGACCCCTGGGCCCCACAAAAAAAAACAAAAAAGGACCCCTTACCAAAGATTTCCTCCGGAATCGCCGGAGGTGGCCATCATTACATGAATGACTATGCTCTAGTTTGAGATAATGATAGTCTTCGTATTGGCGCCAAAATCTTCACCAAAGAATCCCTGAAGACTCCTTGAAGATTCTTTCTTCAGCTGAACTGGAACCCTGGGCCCCACAAAAAAAAAAAAAAAAAAAGCACCCCTTACCAAAGATTTCCTCCGGAATCGCCGGAGGTGGCCATCATTACATGAATGACTATGCTCTAGTTTGAGAAAATGATAGTCTTCGTATTGGTGCCAAAATCTTCGCCGAAGAATCCCTGAAGACTCCTTGAAGATTCTTTCTTCAGCTGAACTGGACCCCTGGGCCCCACGAAAAAAAAAAGGACCCCCTACCAAAGATTTCCTCCGGAATCGCCAGTGGTTGCCATCATTACATGAATGACTAAGCTCTAGTTTGAGAAAATGATAGTCTTCGTATTGGCGCCAAAATCTTCACCGAAGAATCCCTGAAGACTCCTTGAAGATTCTTTCTTCAGCTGAATTGGACCCCTGGGCCCCACAAAAAAAAAAAACAAAAAAGGACCCCTTACCAAAGATTTCCTCCGGAATCGCTGGAGGTGGCCATCATTACATGAATGACTATGCTCTAGTTTGAGAAAATGATAATCTTCGTTTTGGCGCCAAAATCTTCACCGAAGAATCCCTGAAGACTCCTTGAAGATTCTTTCTTCACCTGAACTGGACCCCTGGGCCCCACAAAAAAAAAAAAAAACAAAAAAGGACCCCTTACCAAAGATTTCCTCCGGAATTGCCGGAGGTGGCCATCATTACATGAATGACTATGCTCTAGTTTGAGAAAATGATAGTCTTCGTATTGGCTCCAAAATCTTCACCGAAGAATCCCTGAAGACTCTTTGAAGATTCTTTCTTCAGCTGAATTGGACCCCTGGGCCCCACAAAAAAAAACAAAAAAGGACCCCTTACCAAAGATTTCCTCCGGAATCGCCGGAGGTGGCCATCATTACATGAATGACTATGCTCTAGTTTTTGAAAATGATAGTCTTCATATTGGCTCCAAAATCCTCACCCAAGATTCCCTGAAGACTCCTTGAAGACTCTTTCTTCAGCAGTATAACAGGTGTCATTTTTCAATTTCAAGGGTAATTTCTACCATTTATATAGCTGGTAGCCTCTATGACTATACTCTAGTTTGAGAAAATGATAGTCTTAGTATTGGCGCCAAAATCTTCACTGAAGAATCCCTGAAGACTCCTTGAAGATTCTTTCTTCAGCTGAATTGGACCCCTGGGCCCCACAAAAAAAAAAAAAACAAAAAAGGACCCCTTACCAAAGATTTCCTTCGGAATCGCCGGAGGTGGCCATCATTACATGAATGACTATGCTCTAGTTTGAGAAAATGATAGTCTTCGTATTGGCGCCAAAATCTTCACCGAAGAATCCCTGAAGACTCCTTGAAGATTCTTTCTTCAGCTGAACTGGACCCCTGGGCCCCACAAAAAAAAAAAAAAAAAAAAAAACACTACCAAAGATTTCCTCCGGAATCGCCGGAGGTGGCCATCATTACATGAATGACTATGCTCTAGTTTGAGAAAATGATAGTCTTCGTATTGGCTCCAAAATATTCACCGAAGAATCCCTGAACACTCCTTGAAGATTCTTTCTTCAGCTGAATTGGACCACTGGGCCCCACAAAAAAAAACAAAAAAGGACCCCTTACCAAAGATTTCCTCCGGAATCGCCGGAGGTGGCCATCATTACATGAATGACTATGCTCTAGTTTGAGAAAATGATAGTCTTCGTATTGGCGCCAAAATCTTCACCGAGGAATCCCTCAAGACTCCTTGAAGATTCTTTCTTCAGCTGAACTGGACCCCTGGGCCCCACAAAAAAAAAAAAAAGTACCCCTTACCAAAGATTTCCTCCGGAATCGCCGGAGGTGGCCATCATTACATGAATGACTTTGCTCTAGTTTAAGAAAATGATAGTCTTCGTATTGGCTCCAAAATCTTCACCGAAGAATCCCTGAAGACTCCTTGAAGATTCTTTCTTCAGCTGAACTGGACCCCTGGGCCCCACAAAAAAAAAAAAAAAAAAAAAAAGGACCCCTTACCAAAGATTTCCTCCGGAATCGCCGGAGGTGGCCATCATTACATGAATGACTATGCTCTAGTTTGAGAAAATGATAGTCTTCGTATTGGCTCCAAAATCTTCACCGAAGAATCCCTGAAGACTCTTTGGAGATTCTTTCTTCAGCTGAATTGGACCCCTGGGCCCCACAAAAAAAAAAAAAAAAAGGACCCCTTACGAAAGATTTCCTCCGGAATCGCCTGAGGTGGCCATCATTACATGAATGACTATGCTCTAGTTTTAGAAAATGATAGTCTTCATATTGGCTCCAGAATCCTCACCCAAGATTCCCTGAAGACTCCTTGAAGACTCTTTCTTCAGCAGTATAACAGGTGTCATTTTTCAATTTCAAGGGTAATTTCTACCATTTATATAGCTGGTAGCCTTTATGACTATGCTCTAGTTTGAGAAAATGATAGTCTTAGTATTGGCGCCAAAATCTTCACCGAAGAATCCCTGAAGACTCCTTGAAGATTCTTTCTTCAGCTGAATTGGACCCCTGGACCCCACAAAAAAACAAAACAAAAAAGGACCCCTTCCCAAAGATTTCCTCCGGAATCGCCGGAGGTGGCCATCATTACATGAATGACTATGCTCTAGTTTGAGAAAATGATAGTCTTCGTATTGGCGCAAAATCTTCACCGAAGAATCCCTGAAGACTCCTTGAAGATTCTTTCTTCAGCTGAACTGGACCCCTGGGCCCCACAAAAAAAAAAAAAAAAAAAAAAGGACCCCTTACCAAAGATTTCCTCCGGAATCGCCGGAGGTGGCCATCATTACATGAATGACTATGCTCTAGTTTGAGAAAATGATAGTCTTCGTATTGGCTCCAAAATATTCACCGAAGAATCCCTGAAGACTCCTTGAAGATTCTTTCTTCAGCTGAATTGGACCACTGGGCCCAGAAAAAAAAAAAAGGACCCCTTACCAAAGATTTCCTCCGGAATCGCCGGAGGTGGCCATCATTACATGAATGACTATGCTCTAGTTTGAGAAAATGATAGTCTTCGTATTGGCGCCAAAATCTTCACCGAAGAATCCCTGAAGACTCCTTGAAGATTCTTTCTTCAGCTGAATTGGACTCCTGGGCCCCACAAAAAAAGAAACAAAAAACTACCCTGTACCAAAGATTTCCTCCGGAATCGCCGGAGGTAGCCATCATTACATGAATGACTATGCTCTAGTTTGAGAAAATGATAGTCTTCGTATTGGCGCAAAATCTTCACCGAAGAATCCCTGAAGACTCCTTGAAGATTCTTTCTTCAGCTGAACTGGACCCCTGGGCCCCACAAAAAAAAAAAAAAACAAAAAAGGACCCCTTACCAAAGATTTCCTCCGGAATCGCCGGAGGTGGCCATCATTACATGAATGACTATGCTCTAGTTTGAGAAAATTATAGTCTTCGTATTGGCTCCAAAATATTCACCGAAGAATCCCTGAAGACTCCTTGAAGATTCTTTCTTCAGCTGAATTGGACCACTGGGCCCCACAAAAAAAAAAACAAAATAGGACCCCTTACCAAAGATTTCCTCCGGAATCGCCGGAGGTGGCCGTCATTACATGAATGACTATGCTCTAGTTTGAGAAAATGATAGTCTTCGTATTGGCGCAAAATCTTCACCGAAGAATCCCTGAAGACTCCTTGAAGATTCTTTCTTCAGCTGAACTGGACCCCTGGGCCCTACGAAAAAAAAAAGGACCCCCTACCAAAGATTTCCACCGGAATCGCCGGAGGTGGCCATCATTACATGAATGACTATGCCCTAGTTTGAGGAAATGATAGTCTTCGTATTGGCGCCAAAATCTTCACCGAAGAATCCCTGAAGACTCCTTGAAGATTCTTTCTTCAGCTGAATTGGACCCGTGGGCCCCACAAAAAAAAACAAAAAAGGACCCCTTACCAAAGATTTCCTCCGGAATCGCCGGAGGTGGCCATTATTACTTGAATGACTAAGCTCTAGTTTGAGAAAATGATAGTCTTCGTATTGGCGCCAAAATCTTCACCGAAGAATCCCTGAAGACTCCTTGAAGATTCTTTCTTCAGCTGAATTGGACCCCTGGGCCCCACAAAAAAAAACAAAAAAGGACCCCTTACCAAAGATTTCCTCCGGAATCGCCGGAGGTGGCCATCATTACATGAATGACTATGCTCTAGTTTGAGATAATGATAGTCTTCGTATTGGCGCCAAAATCTTCACCAAAGAATCCCTGAAGACTCCTTGAAGATTCTTTCTTCAGCTGAACTGGAACCCTGGGCCCCACAAAAAAAAAAAAAAAAAAAAAGGACCCCTTACCAAAGATTTCCTCCGGAATCGCCGGAGGTGGCCATCATTACATGAATGACTATGCTCTAGTTTGAGAAAATGATAGTCTTCGTATTGGTGCCAAAATCTTCGCCGAAGAATCCCTGAAGACTCCTTGAAGATTCTTTCTTCAGCTGAACTGGACCCCTGGGCCCCACGAAAAAAAAAAGGACCCCCTACCAAAGATTTCCTCCGGAATCGCCAGTGGTTGCCATCATTACATGAATGACTATGCTCTAGTTTGAGAAAATGATAGTCTTCGTATTGGCGCCAAAATCTTCACCGAAGAATCCCTGAAGACTCCTTGAAGATTCTTTCTTCAGCTGAATTGGACCCCTGGACCCCACAAAAAAAAAAACAAAAAAGGACCCCTTACCAAAGATTTCCTCCGGAATCGCTGGAGGTGGCCATCATTACATGAATGACTATGCTCTAGTTTGAGAAAATGATAATCTTCGTTTTGGCGCCAAAATCTTCACCGAAGAATCCCTGAAGACTCCTTGAAGATTCTTTCTTCACCTGAACTGGACCCCTGGGCCCCACAAAAAAAAAAAAAAACAAAAAAGGACCCCTTACCAAAGATTTCCTCCGGAATCGCCGGAGGTGGCCATCATTACATGAATGACTATGCTCTAGTTTGAGAAAATGATAGTCTTCGTATTGGCTCCAATATCTTCACCGAAGAATCCCTGAAGACTCTTTGAAGATTCTTTCTTCAGCTGAATTGGACCCCTGGGCCCCACAAAAAAAAAACAAAAAAGGACCCCTTACCAAAGATTTCCTCCGGAATCGCCGGAGGTGGCCATCATTACATGAATGACTATGCTCTAGTTTTTGAAAATGATAGTCTTCATATTGGCTCCAAAATCCTCACCCAAGATTCCCTGAAGACTCCTTGAAGACTCTTTCTTCAGCAGTATAACAGGTGTCATTTTTCAATTTCAAGGGTAATTTCTACCATTTATATAGCTGGTAGCCTCTATGACTATACTCTAGTTTGAGAAAATGATAGTCTTAGTATTGGCGCCAAAATCTTCACTGAAGAATCCCTGAAGACTCCTTGAAGATTCTTTCTTCAGCTGAATTGGACCCCTGGGCCCCACAAAAAAAAAAAAAAACAAAAAAGGACCCCTTACCAAAGATTTCCTTCGGAATCGCCGGAGGTGGCCATCATTACATGAATGACTATGCTCTAGTTTGAGAAAATGATAGTCTTCGTATTGGCGCCAAAATCTTCACCGAAGAATCCCTGAAGACTCCTTGAAGATTCTTTCTTCAGCTGAACTGGACCCCTGGGCCCCACAAAAAAAAAAAAAAAAAAAAAAAAACACTACCAAAGATTTCCTCCGGAATCGCCGGAGGTGGCCATCATTACATGAATGACTTTGCTCTAGTTTAAGAAAATGATCGTCTTCGTATTGGCTCCAAAATCTTCACCGAAGAATCCCTGAAGACTCCTTGAAGATTCTTTCTTCAGCTGAATTGGACCCCTGGGCCCCCCCAAAAAAACAAAAATGGACCCCTTACCAAAGATTTCCTCCGGAATCGCCGGAGGTGGCCATCATTACATGAATGACTATGCTCTAGTTTGAGAAAATGATAGTCTTCGTATTGGCGCAAAATCTTCACCGAAGAATCACTGAAGACTCCTTGGAGATTCTTTCTTCAGCTGAACTGGACCCCTGGGCCCCAGAAAAAAAAAAAAAAAAAAAAACCCTTACCAAAGATTTCCTCCGGAATCGCCGGAGGTGGCCATCATTACATGAATGACTATGCTCTAGTTTGAGAAAATGATAGTCTTCGTATTGGCGCCAAAATCTTCACCGAAGAATCCCTGAAGACTCCTTGAAGATTCTTTCTTCAGCTGAATTGGACCCCTGGGCCCCACAAAAAAAAAAAAAACAAAAAAAGACCCCTTACCAAAGATTTCCTCCGGAATCGCCGGAGGTGGCCATCATTACATAAATGACTATGCTCTAGTTTGAGAAAATGATAGTCTTCGTACTGGCGCCAAAATCTTCACCGAAGAATCCCTGAAGACTCCTTGAAGATTCTTTCTTCAGCTGAATTGGACCCCTGGGCCCCACAAAAAAAAAAAAAAACAAAAAAGGACCCCTTACCAATGATTTCCTCCGGAATTGCAGGAGGTAGCCATCATTACATGAATAACTATGCTCTAGTTTGAGAAAATGATAGTCTTCGTATTGGTGCCAAAATCTTCACTGAAGAATCCCTGAAGACTCCTTGAAAATTCGCTCTTCAGCTGAACTGGACCCCTGGTCCCCACAAAAAAAAAAAAAAAAAAAGGACCCCGTACCAAAGATTTCCTCCGGAATCGCCGGAGGTGGCCATCATTACATGAATGACTATGCTCTAGTTTGAGAAAATGATAGTCTTCGTATTGGCTCCAAAATCTTCACCGAAGAATCCCTGAAGACTCTTTGAAGATTCTTTCTTCAGCTGAATTGGACCCCTGGGCCTCACAAAAAAAAACAAAAAAGGACCCCTTACCAAAGATTTCCTCCGGAATCGCCAGAGGTGGCCATCATTACATGAATGACTATGCTCTAGTTTGAGAAAATGATAGTCTTCGTATTGGTGCCAAAATCTTCAACGAAGAATCCCTGAAGACTCCTTGATTATTCTTTCTTAAGCTGAACTGGACCCCTGGGCCCCACGAAAAAAAAAAAGGACCCCTTACCAAAGATTTCCTCCGGAATCGCTGGAGGTGGCCATCATTACATGAATGACTATGATCTAGTTTGAGAAAATGATAGACTTCGTAATGGCGCCAAAATCTTCACCGAAGAATCCCTGAAGACTCCTTGAAGATTCTTTCTTCAGCTGAATTGAACCCCTGGGCCCCACAAAAAAAAAACAAAAAAAGACCCCTTACCAAAGATTTCCTCCGGAATCACCGGAGGTGGCCATTATTACATGAATGACTAAGCTCTAGTTTGAGAAAATGATAGTCTTCGTATTGGCGCCAAAATCTTCACCGAAGAATCCCTGAAGAATCCTTGAAGATTCTTTCTTCAGATGAATTGGACGCCTGGGCCCCACAAACAGAAACAAAAAAGGACCCCTTACCAAAGATTTCCTCCGGAATCGCCGGAGGTGGCCATCATTACATGAATGACTATGCTCTAGTTTGAAAAAATGATAGTCTTCGTATTGGCTCCAAAATCTTCACCGAAGAATCCCTGAATACTCCTCAAGATTCTTTCTTCTGCTGAACTGGACCCCTGGGCCCCACAAAAAAAAAAAAAAAAAGGACCCCTTACCAAAGATTTCCTCCGGAATCGCCGGAGGTGGCCATCATTACATGAATGACTATGCTCTAGTTTGAGAAAATGATAGTCTTCGTATTGGCTCCAAAATCTTCACCGAAGAATCCCTGAAGAATCCTTGAAGATTCTTTCTTCAGCTGAATTGGACCCCGGGGCCCCCCGAAAAAAAACAAAAAAGGACCCCTTACCAAATATTTCCTCCGGAATCGCCGGAGGTGGCCATCATTACATGAATGACTATGCTCTAGTTTGAGAAAATGATAGTATTCGTATTGGCGCAAAATCTTCACCGAAGAATCCATGAAGACTCCTTGAAGATTCGCTCTTCAGCTGAACTGGACCCCTGGGCCCCACAAAAAAAAAAAAAAAAGGACCCCTTACCAAAGATTTCCTCCGGAATCGCCGGAGGTGGCCACCATTACATGAATGACTATGCTCTAGTTTGAGAAAATGATAGTCTTCGTATTGGCTCCAAAATCTTCACCGAAGAATCCCTGAAGACTCTTTGAAGATTCTTTCTTCAGCTGAATTGGACCCCTGGGCCACACAAAAAAAAAAACAAAAAAGGACCCCTTACCAAAGATTTCCTCCGGAATCGCCGGAGGTGGCCATCATTACATGAATGACTATGCTCTAGTTTGAGAAAATGATAGTCTTCGTATTGGTGCCAAAATCTTCAACGAAGAATCCCTGAAGACTCCTTGAAGATTCTTTCTTCAGCTGAACTGGACCCCTGGGCCCCACGAAAAAAAAAAAAGGACCCCTTACCAAAGATTTCCTCCGGAATCGCTGGAGGTGGCCATCATTACATGAATGACTATGATCTAGTTTGAAAAAATGATAGACTTCGTATTGGCGCCAAAATCTTCACCGAAGAATCCCTGAAGACTCCTTGAAGATTCTTTCTTCAGCTGAATTGAACCCCTGGGCCCAACAAAAAAAAACAAAAAAAAGACCCCTTACCAAAGATTTCCTCCGGAATCGCCGGAGGTGGCCATTATTACATGAATGACTAAGCTCTAGTTTGAGAAAATGATAGTCTTCGTATTGGCGCCAAAATCTTCACCGAAGAATCCCTGAAGAATCCTTGAAGATTCTTTCTTCAGATGAATTGGACCCCTGGGCCCCACAAAAAAAAAAAAAAAAAAAAAGGACCCCTTCCCAAAGATTTCCTCCGGAATCGCCGGAGGTGGCCATCATTACATTAATGACTATGCTCTAGTTTGAGAAAATGATAGTCTTCGTATTGGCTCCAAAATCTTCACCGAAGAATCCCTGAATACTCCTTGAAGATTCTTTCTTCAGCTGAACTGGACCCCTGGGCCCCACAAAAAAAAAAAAAAAAAAAAAAAGGACCCCTTACCAAAGATTTCCTCCGGAATCGCCGGAGGTGGCCATCATTACATGAATGACTATGCTCTAGTTTGAGAAAATGATAGTCTTCGTATTGGCTCCAAAATCTTCACCGAAGAATCCCTGAAGACTCCTTGAAGATTCTTTCTTCAGCTGAATTGGACCCCTGGGCCCCACAAAAAAAAAAAAACAAAAAAGGACCCCTTACCAAATATTTCCTCCGGAATCGCCGGAGGTGGCCATCATTACATGAATGACTATGCTCTAGTTTGAGAAAATGATAGTCTTCGTATTAGCGCAAAATCTTCACAGAAGAATCCCTGAAGACTCCTTGAAGATTCTTTCTTCAGCTGAACTGGACCCCTGGGCCCCACAAAAAAAAAAAACACACAAAAAAGGACCCCTTACCAAAGATTTCCTCCGGAATCGCCGGAGGTGGCCATCATTACATGAATGACTATGCTCTAGTTTGAGAAAATGATAGTCTTCGTATTGGCTCCAAAATCTTCACCGAAGAATCCCTGAAGACTCCTTGAAGATTCTTTCTTCAGCTGAATTGGACTCCTGGGCCCCACAAAAAAAACAAAAAAGTACCCCTTACCAAAGATTTCCTCCGGAATCGCCGGAGGTGGCCATCATTACATGAATGACTATGCTCTAGTTTTAGAAAATGATAGTCTTCATATTGGCTTCAGAATCCTCACCCAAGATTCCCTGAAGACTCCTTGAAGACTCTTTCTTCAGCAGTATAACAGGTGTCATTTTTCAATTTCAAGGGTAATTTCTAACATTTATATAGCTGGTAGCCTTTATGACTATGCTCTAGTTTGAGAAAATGATAGTCTTAGTATTGGCGCCAAAATCTTCACCGAAGAATCCCTGAAGACTTCTTGAAGATTCTTTCTTCAGCTGAATTGGACCCCTGGGCCCCACAAAAAAAAAAAAACAAAAAAGGACCCCTTACCAAAGATTTCCTCTGGAATCGCCGGAGGTGGCCATCATTCCATGAATGACTATGCTCTAGTTTGAGAAAATGATAGTCTTCGCATTGGCGCCAAAATCTTCACCGAAGAATCCCTGAAGACTCCTTGAAGATTCTTTCTTCAGCTGAATTGGACCCCTGGGCCCCACAAAAAAAAAAAAAAAGGACCCCTTACCAAAGATTTCCTCCGGAATCGCCGGAGGTTGCCATCATTGCTTGAATGACTATGCTCTAGTTTGAGAAAATGATAGTCTTCGTATTGGCTCCAAAATATTCACCGAAGAATCCCTGAAGACTCCTTGAAGATTCTTTCTTCAGATGAATTGGACCCCTGGGCCCCACAAAAAAAAAAAAACAAAAAAGAACCCCTTACCAAAGATTTCCTCCGGAATCGCTGGAGGTGGCCATCATTACATGAATGACTATGCTCTAGTTTGAGAAAATGATAGTCTTCGTATTGGCGCCAAAATCTTCACAGAAGAATCCCTGAAGACTCCTTGAAGATTCTTTCTTCAACTGAACTGGACCCCTGGGCCCCACGAAAAAAAAAAAGGACCCCCTACCAAAGATTTCCTCCGGAATCGCCGGAGGTGGCCATCATTACATGAATGACTATGCTCTAGTTTGAGAAAATGATAGTCTAAGTATTGGCTCCAAAATCTTCACCGAAGAATCCCTTAAGACTCTTTGAAGATTCTTTATTCAGCTAAATTGGACCCCTGGGCCCCACAAAAAAAACAAAAACAAAAAAGGACCCCTTAACAAAGATTTCCTCCGGAATCGCCGGAGGTGGCCATCATTACATGAATGACTATGCTCTAGTTTGAGAAAATAATAGTCTACGTATTGGTGCCAAAATCTTCACCAAAGAATCCCTGAAGACTCCTTGAAGATTCTTTCTTCAGCTGAACTGGACCCCTGGGCCCCACTAAAAAAAAAAAAAAAAAAAGGACCCCTTACCAAAGATTTCCTCCGAAATCGCCGGAGGTGGCCATCATTACATGAATGACTATGGTCTAGTTTGAGAAAATGATAGTCTTCGTATTGGCTTCTAAATATTCACCGAAGAATCCCTGAAGACTCCTTGAAGATTCTTTCTACAGCTGAATTGAACCCCTGGGCCCCACAAAAAAAACAAAAAAGGACCCCTTAGCAAAGATTTGTCCGGAATCGCCGGAGATGGCCATTATTACATGAATGACTATGCTCTAGTTTGAGAAAATGATAGTCTTCGTATTGGCTCCAAAATCTTCACCGAAGAATCCCTGAAGACTCCTTGAAGATTCTTTCTTCAGCTGAATTGGACCCCTGGGCCCCACAAAAAAAAAAACAAAAAATGACCCCTTACCAAAGATTTCCTCCGGAATCGCTGGAGGTGGCCATCATTACATGAATGACTATGCTCTAGTTTGAGAAAATGATAATCTTCGTATTGGCGCCAAAATCTTCACCGAAGAATCCCTGAAGACTCCTTGAAGATTCTTTCTTCAGCTGAATTGGATCCCTAGGCCCCACAAAAAAAAACAAAAAAGGACCCCTTACCAAAGATTTCCTCCGGAATCGCCGGAGGTGGCCATTATTACATGAATGACTATGCTCTAGTTTGAGAAAATGATAGTCTTCGTATTGGCTCCAAAATCTTCACCGAAGAATCCCTTAAGACTCTTTGAAGATTCTTTCTTCAGCTAAATTGGACCACTGGGCCCCACAAAAAAAAAAAAAAAAAAGGACCCCTTACCAAAGATTTCCTCCGGAATCGCCGGAGGTGGCCATCATTACATGAATGACTATGCTCTAGTTTTAGAAAATGATAGTCTTCATATTGGCTCCAAAATCCTCACCCAAGATTCCCTGAAGACTCCTTGAAGGCTCTTTCTTCAGCTGAATTGGACCCCTGGGCCCCACAAAAAAAAAAAAAACAAAAAAGGACCCCTTACCAAAGATTTCCTCCGGAATCGTCGGAGGTGGCCATCATTACATGAATGACTATGCTCTAGTTTGAGAAAATAATAGTCTACGTATTGGTGCCAAAATCTTCACCAAAGAATCCCTGAAGACTCCTTGAAGATTCTTTCTTCAGCTGAACTGGACCCCTGGGCCCCACTAAAAAAAAAAAAAAAAGAAGGACTCCTTACCAAAGATTTCCTCCGAAATCGCCGGAGGTGGCCATCATTACATGAATGACTATGGTCTAGTTTGAGAAAATGATAGTCTTCGTATTGGCTTCTAAATCTTCACCGAAGAATCCCTGAAGACTCCTTGAAGATTCTTTCTACAGCTGAATTGGACCCCTGGGGCCCACAAAAAAAAACAAAAAAGGACCCCTTAGCAAAGATTTGTCCGGAATCGCCGGAGGTGGCCATTATTACATGAATGACTATGCTCTAGTTTGAGAAAATGATAGTCTTCGTATTGGCTCCAAAATCTTCACCGAAGAATCCCTGAAGACTCTTTGAAGATTCTTTCTTCAGCTGAATTGGACCCCTGGGCCCCACAAAAAAAAAAAAAAAAAGGACCCCTTACCAAACATTTCATCCGGAATCGCCGGAGGTGGCCATCATTACTTGAATGACTATGCTCTAGTTTGAGAAAATGATAGTCTTCATATTGATGACAAAATCTTCACCGAAGAATCCCTGAAGACTCCTTGAAGATTCTTTCTTCAGCTGAACTGGACCCCTGGGCCCCACAAAAAAAAAAAAAAAACAAAAAAGGACCCCTTACCAAAGATTTCCTCCGGAATTGCAGGAGGTAGCCATCATTACATGAATGACTATGCTCTACTTTGAGAAAATGTTAGTCTTCGTATTGGTGCCAAAATCCTCACTGAAGAATCCCTGAAGACTCCTTGAAGATTCTTTCTTCAGCTGAACTGGACCCCTGGGCCCCACAAAAAAAAAAAAGGACCCCTTACCAAAGATTTCCTCCGGAATCGCCGGAGGTGGCCATCATTACATGAATGACTATGCTCTAGTTTGAGAAATTGATAGTCTTCGTATTGGCTCCAAAATCTTCACCGAAGATCCCTGAAGACTCTTTGAAGATTCTTTCTTCAGCTGAATTGGACCCCTGGGCCCCACAAAAAAAAAACAAAAAAGGACCCCTTACCAAACATTTCCTCCGGAATCGCCGGAGGTGGCCATCATTACATGAATGACTATGCTCTAGTTTGAGAAAATGATAGTCTTCATATTGATGCCAAAATCTTCACCGAAGAATCCCTGAAGACTCCTTGAAGATTCTTTCTTCAGCTGAACTGGACCCCTGGGCCCCACGAAAAAAAAAAAGGACCCCTTACCAAAGATTTCCTCCGGAATCGCTGGAGGTGGCCATCATTACATGAATGACTATGATCTAGTTTGAGAAAATGATAGACTTCGTAATGGCGCCAAAATCTTCACCGAAGAATCTGTGAAGACTCCTTGAAGATTCTTTTTTCAGCTGAATTGAACCCCTGCGCCCCACAAAAAAAAACAAAAAAGTACCCCTTACCAAAGATTTCCTCCGGAATCGCCGGAGGTGGCCATCATTACATGAATGACTATGCTCTAGTTTGAGAAAATGATAGTCTTCGTATTGGCTCCAAAATCTTCACCGAAGAATCCCTGAAGACTCTTTGGAGATTCTTTCTTCAGCTGAATTGGACCCCTGGGCCCCACAAAAAAAAAAAAAAAAAGGACCCCTTACGAAAGATTTCCTCCGGAATCGCCTGAGGTGGCCATCATTACATGAATGACTATGCTCTAGTTTTAGAAAATGATAGTCTTCATATTGGCTCCAGAATCCTCACCCAAGATTCCCTGAAGACTCCTTGAAGACTCTTTCTTCAGCAGTGTAACAGGTGTCATTTTTCAATTTCAAGGGTAATTTCTACCATTTATATAGCTGGTAGCCTTTATGACTATGCTCTAGTTTGAGAAAATGATAGTCTTAGTATTGGCGCCAAAATCTTCACCGAAGAATCCCTGAAGACTCCTTGAAGATTCTTTCTTCAGCTGAATTGGACCCCTGGACCCCACAAAAAAACAAAACAAAAAAGGACCCCTTCCCAAAGATTTCCTCCGGAATCGCCGGAGGTGGCCATCATTACATGAATGACTATGCTCTAGTTTGAGAAAATGATAGTCTTCGTATTGGTGCCAAAATCTTCACCGAAGAATCCCTGAAGACTCCTTGAAGATTCTTTCTTCAGCTGAACTGGACCCCTGGGCCCCACAAAAAAAAAAAAAAAAAAAAGGACCCCTTACCAAAGATTTCCTCCGGAATCGCCGGAGGTGGCCATCAGTACATGAATGACTATGCTCTAGTTTGAGAAAATGATAGTCTTCGTATTGGCTCCAAAATATTCACCGAAGAATCCCTGAAGACTCCTTGAAGATTCTTTCTTCAGCTGAATTGGACCACTGGGCCCAGAAAAAAAAACAAAAAAGGACCCCTTACCAAAGATTTCCTCCGGAATCGCCGGAGGTGGCCATCATTACATGAATGACTATGCTCTAGTTTGAGAAAATGATAGTCTTCGTATTGGCGCCAAAATCTTCACCGAAGAATCCCTGAAGACTCCTTGAAGATTCTTTCTTCAGCTGAATTGGACTCCTGGGCCCCACAAAAAAAGAAATAAAAAACTACCCTGTACCAAAGATTTCCTCCGGAATCGCCGGAGGTAGCCATCATTACATGAATGACTATGCTCTAGTTTGAGAAAATGATAGTCTTCGTATTGGCGCAAAATCTTCACCGAAGAATCCCTGAAGACTCCTTGAAGATTCTTTCTTCAGCTGAACTGGACCCCTGGGCCCCACAAAAAAAAAAAAAACAAAAAAGGACCCCTTACCAAAGATTTCCTCCGGAATCGCCGGAGGTGGCCATCATTACATGAATGACTATGCTCTAGTTTGAGAAAATTATAGTCTTCGTATTGGCTCCAAAATATTCACCGAAGAATCCCTGAAGACTCCTTGAAGATTCTTTCTTCAGCTGAATTGGACCACTGGGCCCCACAAAAAAAAAACAAAATAGGACCCCTTACCAAAGATTTCCTCCGGAATCGCCGGAGGTGGCCGTCATTACATGAATGACTATGCTCTAGTTTGAGAAAATGATAGTCTTCGTATTGGCGCAAAATCTTCACCGAAGAATCCCTGAAGACTCCTTGAAGATTCTTTCTTCAGCTGAACTGGACCCCTGGGCCCTACGAAAAAAAAAAGGACCCCCTACCAAAGATTTCCACCGGAATCGCCGGAGGTGGCCATCATTACATGAATGACTATGCCCTAGTTTGAGGAAATGATAGTCTTCGTATTGGCGCCAAAATCTTCACCGAAGAATCCCTGAAGACTCCTTGAAGATTCTTTCTTCAGCTGAATTGGACCCGTGGGCCCCACAAAAAAAAACAAAAAAGGACCCCTTACCAAAGATTTCCTCCGGAATCGCCGGAGGTGGCCATTATTACTTGAATGACTAATCTCTAGTTTGAGAAAATGATAGTCTTCGTATTGGCGCCAAAATCTTCACCGAAGAATCCCTGAAGACTCCTTGAAGATTCTTTCTTCAGCTGAATTGGACCCCTGGGCCCCACAAAAAAAAACAAAAAAGGACCCCTTACCAAAGATTTCCTCCGGAATCGCCGGAGGTGGCCATCATTACATGAATGACTATGCTCTAGTTTGAGATAATGATAGTCTTCGTATTGGCGCCAAAATCTTCACCAAAGAATCCCTGAAGACTCCTTGAAGATTCTTTCTTCAGCTGAACTGGAACCCTGGGCCCCACAAAAAAAAAAAAAAAAAAAGCACCCCTTACCAAAGATTTCCTCCGGAATCGCCGGAGGTGGCCATCATTACATGAATGACTATGCTCTAGTTTGAGAAAATGATAGTCTTCGTATTGGTGCCAAAATCTTCGCCGAAGAATCCCTGAAGACTCCTTGAAGATTCTTTCTTCAGCTGAACTGGACCCCTGGGCCCCACGAAAAAAAAAAGGACCCCCTACCAAAGATTTCCTCCGGAATCGCCAGTGGTTGCCATCATTACATGAATGACTAAGCTCTAGTTTGAGAAAATGATAGTCTTCGTATTGGCGCCAAAATCTTCACCGAAGAATCCCTGAAGACTCCTTGAAGATTCTTTCTTCAGCTGAATTGGACCCCTGGGCCCCACAAAAAAAAAAACAAAAAAGGACCCCTTACCAAAGATTTCCTCCGGAATCGCTGGAGGTGGCCATCATTACATGAATGACTATGCTCTAGTTTGAGAAAATGATAATCTTCGTTTTGGCGCCAAAATCTTCACCGAAGAATCCCTGAAGACTCCTTGAAGATTCTTTCTTCACCTGAACTGGACCCCTGGGCCCCACAAAAAAAAAAAAAACAAAAAAGGACCCCTTACCAAAGATTTCCTCCGGAATTGCCGGAGGTGGCCATCATTACATGAATGACTATGCTCTAGTTTGAGAAAATGATAGTCTTCGTATTGGCTCCAAAATCTTCACCGAAGAATCCCTGAAGACTCTTTGAAGATTCTTTCTTCAGCTGAATTGGACCCCTGGGCCCCACAAAAAAAAACAAAAAAGGACCCCTTACCAAAGATTTCCTCCGGAATCGCCGGAGGTGGCCATCATTACATGAATGACTATGCTCTAGTTTTTGAAAATGATAGTCTTCATATTGGCTCCAAAATCCTCACCCAAGATTCCCTGAAGACTCCTTGAAGACTCTTTCTTCAGCAGTATAACAGGTGTCATTTTTCAATTTCAAGGGTAATTTCTACCATTTATATAGCTGGTAGCCTCTATGACTATACTCTAGTTTGAGAAAATGATAGTCTTAGTATTGGCGCCAAAATCTTCACTGAAGAATCCCTGAAGACTCCTTGAAGATTCTTTCTTCAGCTGAATTGGACCCCTGGGCCCCACAAAAAAAAAAAAAACAAAAAAGGACCCCTTACCAAAGATTTCCTTCGGAATCGCCGGAGGTGGCCATCATTACATGAATGACTATGCTCTAGTTTGAGAAAATGATAGTCTTCGTATTGGCGCCAAAATCTTCACCGAAGAATCCCTGAAGACTCCTTGAAGATTCTTTCTTCAGCTGAACTGGACCCCTGGGCCCCACAAAAAAAAAAAAAAAAAAAAAACACTACCAAAGATTTCCTCCGGAATCGCCGGAGGTGGCCATCATTACATGAATGACTATGCTCTAGTTTGAGAAAATGATAGTCTTCGTATTGGCTCCAAAATATTCACCGAAGAATCCCTGAACACTCCTTGAAGATTCTTTCTTCAGCTGAATTGGACCACTGGGCCCCACAAAAAAAAAACAAAAAAGGACCCCTTACCAAAGATTTCCTCCGGAATCGCCGGAGGTGGCCATCATTACATGAATGACTATGCTCTAGTTTGAGAAAATGATAGTCTTCGTATTGGCGCCAAAATCTTCACCGAGGAATCCCTCAAGACTCCTTGAAGATTCTTTCTTCAGCTGAACTGGACCCCTGGGCCCCACAAAAAAAAAAAAAAGTACCCCTTACCAAAGATTTCCTCCGGAATCGCCGGAGGTGGCCATCATTACATGAATGACTTTGCTCTAGTTTAAGAAAATGATAGTCTTCGTATTGGCTCCAAAATCTTCACCGAAGAATCCCTGAAGACTCCTTGAAGATTCTTTCTTCAGCTGAATTGGACCCCTGGCCCCCCCCAAAAAAACAAAAATGGACCCCTTACCAAAGATTTCCTCCGGAATCGCCGGAGGTGGCCATCATTACATGAATGACTATGCTCTAGTTTGAGAAAATGATAGTCTTCGTATTGGCTTCAAAATATTCACCGAAGAATCCCTGAAGACTCCTTGAAGATTCTTTCTTCAGCTGAATTGGACCCCTGGGCCCCACAAAAAAAAAACAAAAAAGGACCCCTTACCAAAGATATCCTCCGGATTCGCCGGAGGTGGCCATCGTTACATGAAGGACTATGCTCTAGTTTGAGAAAATGATAGTCTTCGTATTGGCGCCAAAATCTTCACCGAAGAATCCCTGAAGACTCCTTGAAGATTCTTTCTTCAGGTGAATTGGACCCCTGGGCCCCACAAAAAAAAAAACAAAAAAGGACCCCTTACCAAAGATTTCCTCCAGAATTGCAGGAGGTAGCCATCATTACATGAATGACTATGCTCTAGTCTGAGAAAATGATAGTCTTCGTATTGGTGCCAAAATCATCACTGAAGAATCCCTGAAGACTCCTTGAAGATTCTCTCTTCAGCTGAACTGGACCCCTGGGCCCCACAAAAAAAAAAAAAAGGACCCCTTAACAAAGATTTCCTCCGGAATCGCCGGAGGTGGCCATAATTACATGAATGACTATGATCTAGTTTGAGAAAATGATAGTCTTCGTATTGTCTCCAAAATCTTCACCGAAGAATCCCTGAAGACTCTTTGAAGATTCTTTCTTCAGCTGAATTGGACCCCTGGGCCCCACAAAAAAACAAAACAAAAAAGGACCCCTTACCAAAGATTTCCTCCGGAATCACCGGAGGTGGCCATTATTACATGAATGACTAAGCTCTAGTTTGAGAAAATGATAGTCTTCGTATTGGTGCCAAAATCTTCAACGAAGAATCCCTGAAGACTCCTTGAAGATTCTTTCTTCAGCTGAACTGGACCCCTGGGCCCCACGAAAAAAAAAAAGGACCCCTTACCAAAGATTTCCTCCGGAATCGCTGGAGGTGGCCATCATTACATGAATGACTATGATCTAGTTTGAGAAAATGATAGACTTCATATTGGCGCCAACATCTTCACCGAAGAATCCCTGAAGACTCCTTGAAGATTCTTTCTTCAGCTGAATTGAACCCCTGGGCCCCACAAAAAAAAACAATAAAAGACCCCTTACCAAAGATTTCCTCCGGAATCTCCGTAGGTGGCCATTATTACATGAATGACTAAGCTCTAGTTTGAGAAAATGATAGTCTTCGTATTGACTCCAAAATGTTCACCGAAGAATCCCCGAAGACTCCTTGAAGATTCTTTCTTCAGCTGAATTGGACCCCTGGGCCCCCCCAAAAAAAACAAAAAAGGACCCCTTAACAAATATTTCCTCCGGAATCGCCGGAGGTGGCCATCATTACATGAATGACTATGCTCTAGTTTGAGAAAATGATAGTCTTCGTATTGGCGCAAAATCTTCACCGAAGAATCCCTGAAGGCTCCTTGAAGATTCTTTCTTCAGCTGAACTGGACCCCTGGGCCCCACAAAAAAAAAAAACACAAAAAAGGACCCCTTACCAAAGATTTCCTCCGGAATCGCCGGAGGTGGCCATCATTACATGAATGACTATGCTCTAGTTTGAGAAAATCATAGTCTTCGTATTGGCTCCAAAATCTTCACCGAAGAATCCCTGAAGACTCTTTGATGATTCTTTCTTCAGCTGAATTGGACCCCTGGGCCCCACAAAAAAAAAAAAACAAAAAAGTACCCCTTACCAAAGATTTCCTCCGGAATCGCCGGAGGTGGCCATCATTACAAGAATGACTATGCTCTAGTTTTAGAAAATGATAGTCTTCATATTGGCTCCAGAATCCTCACCCAAGATTCCCTGAAGACTCCTTGAAGATTCTTTCTTCAGCAGTATAACAGGTGTCATTTTTAAATTTCAAGGGTAATTTCTACCATTTATATAGCTGGTAGCCTTTATGACTATGCTCTAGTTTGAGAAAATGATAGTCTTAGTATTGGCGCCAAAATCTTCACCGAAGAATCCCTGAAGACTCCTTGAAGATTCTTTCTTCAGCTGAATTGGACCCCTGGGCCCCACAAAAAAACAAAACAAAAAAGGACCGCTTACAAAAGATTTCCTCCGGAATCGCCGGAGGTGGCCATCATTACATGAATGACTATGCTCTAGTTTGAGAAAATGATAGTGTTCGTATTGGCGCCAAAATCTTCACCGAAGAATCCCTGAAGACTCCTTGAAGATTCGCTCTTCAGCTGAACTGGACCCCTGGGCCCCACAAAAAAAAAAAAAAAAAAAAAAAAAAACACTTCCAAAGATTTCCTCCGGAATCGCCGGAGGTGGCCATCATTACATGAATGACTATGCTCTAGTTTGAGAAAATAATAGTCTACGTATTGGCTCCAAAATATTCACCGAAGAATCCCTGAACACTCCTTGAAGATTCTTTCTTCAGCTGAATTGGACCACTGGGCCCCACAAAAAAACAAAACAAAAAAGGACCGCTTACAAAAGATTTCCTCCGGAATCGCCGGAGGTGGCCATCATTACATGAATGACTATGCTCTAGTTTGAGAAAATGATAGTCTTCGTATTGGCGCCAAAATCTTCACCGAAGAATCCCTGAAGACTCCTTGAAGATTCGCTCTTCAGCTGAACTGGACCCCTGGGCCCCACAAAAAAAAAAAAAAAAAAAAAAACACTACCAAAGATTTCCTCCGGAATCGCCGGAGGTGGCCATCATTACATGAATGACTATGCTCTAGTTTGAGAAAATGATAGTCTTCGTATTGGCGCCAAAATCTTCACCGAGGAATCCCTGAAGACTCCTTGAAGATTCTTTCTTCAGCTGAACTGGACCCCTGGGCCCCACAAAAAAAAAAAAAAAAAAAAAGGACCCCTTACCAAAGATTTCCTCCGGAATCGCCGGAGGTGGCCATCATTACATGAATGACTATGCTCTAGTTTGAGAAAATGATAGTCTTCGTATTGGCTCCAAAATCTTCACCGAAGAATCCCTGAAGACTCTTTGGAGATTCTTTCTTCAGCTGAATTGGACCCCTGGGCCCCACAAAAAAAAAAAAAAAAAAGGACCCCTTACGAAAGATTTCCTCCGGAATCGCCTGAGGTGGCCATCATTACATGAATGACTATGCTCTAGTTTTAGAAAATGATAGTCTTCATATTGGCTCCAGAATCCTCACCCAAGATTCCCTGAAGACTCCTTGAAGACTCTTTCTTCAGCAGTATAACAGGTGTCATTTTTCAATTTCAAGGGTAATTTCTACCATTTATATAGCTGGTAGCCTTTATGACTATGCTCTAGTTTGAGAAAATGATAGTCTTAGTATTGGCGCCAAAATCTTCACCGAAGAATCCCTGAAGACTCCTTGAAGATTCTTTCTTCAGCTGAATTGGACCCATGGACCCCACAAAAAAACAAAACAAAAAAGGACCCCTTCCCAAAGATTTCCTCCGGAATCGCCGGAGGTGGCCATCATTACATGAATGACTATGCTCTAGTTTGAGAAAATGATAGTCTTCGTATTGGCGCAAAATCTTCACCGAAGAATCCCTGAAGACTCCTTGAAGATTCTTTCTTCAGCTGAACTGGACCCCTGGGCCCCACAAAAAAAAAAAAAAAAAAAAAAGGACCCCTTACCAAAGATTTCCTCCGGAATCGCCGGAGGTGGCCATCATTACATGAATGACTATGCTCTAGTTTGAGAAAATGATAGTCTTCGTATTGGCTCCAAAATATTCACCGAAGAATCCCTGAAGACTCCTTGAAGATTCTTTCTTCAGCTGAATTGGACCACTGGGCCCAGAAAAAAAAAAAAAGGACCCCTTACCAAAGATTTCCTCCGGAATCGCCGGAGGTGGCCATCATTACATGAATGACTATGCTCTAGTTTGAGAAAATGATAGTCTTCGTATTGGCGCCAAAATCTTCACCGAAGAATCCCTGAAGACTCCTTGAAGATTCTTTCTTCAGCTGAATTGGACTCCTGGGCCCCACAAAAAAAGAAACAAAAAACTACCCTGTACCAAAGATTTCCTCCGGAATCGCCGGAGGTAGCCATCATTACATGAATGACTATGCTCTAGTTTGAGAAAATGATAGTCTTCGTATTGGCGCAAAATCTTCACCGAAGAATCCCTGAAGACTCCTTGAAGATTCTTTCTTCAGCTGAACTGGACCCCTGGGCCCCACAAAAAAAAAAAAACAAAAAAGGACCCCTTACCAAAGATTTCCTCCGGAATCGCCGGAGGTGGCCATCATTACATGAATGACTATGCTCTAGTTTGAGAAAATTATAGTCTTCGTATTGGCTCCAAAATATTCACCGAAGAATCCCTGAAGACTCCTTGAAGATTCTTTCTTCAGCTGAATTGGACCACTGGGCCCCACAAAAAAAAAAACAAAATAGGACCCCTTACCAAAGATTTCCTCCGGAATCGCCGGAGGTGGCCGTCATTACATGAATGACTATGCTCTAGTTTGAGAAAATGATAGTCTTCGTATTGGCGCAAAATCTTCACCGAAGAATCCCTGAAGACTCCTTGAAGATTCTTTCTTCAGCTGAACTGGACCCCTGGGCCCTACGAAAAAAAAAAGGACCCCCTACCAAAGATTTCCACCGGAATCGCCGGAGGTGGCCATCATTACATGAATGACTATGCCCTAGTTTGAGGAAATGATAGTCTTCGTATTGGCGCCAAAATCTTCACCGAAGAATCCCTGAAGACTCCTTGAAGATTCTTTCTTCAGCTGAATTGGACCCGTGGGCCCCACAAAAAAAAACAAAAAAGGCCCCCTTACCAAAGATTTCCTCCGGAATCGCCGGAGGTGGCCATTATTACTTGAATGACTAAGCTCTAGTTTGAGAAAATGATAGTCTTCGTATTGGCGCCAAAATCTTCACCGAAGAATCCCTGAAGACTCCTTGAAGATTCTTTCTTCAGCTGAATTGGACCCCTGGGCCCCACAAAAAAAAACAAAAAAGGACCCCTTACCAAAGATTTCCTCCGGAATCGCCGGAGGTGGCCATCATTACATGAATGACTATGCTCTAGTTTGAGATAATGATAGTCTTCGTATTGGCGCCAAAATCTTCACCGAAGAATCCCTGAAGACTCCTTGAAGATTCTTTCTTCAGCTGAACTGGAACCCTGGGCCCCACAAAAAAAAAAAAAAAAAAAAGGACCCCTTACCAAAGATTTCCTCCGGAATCGCCGGAGGTGGCCATCATTACATGAATGACTATGCTCTAGTTTGAGAAAATGATAGTCTTCGTATTGGTGCCAAAATCTTCGCCGAAGAATCCCTGAAGACTCCTTGAAGATTCTTTCTTCAGCTGAACTGGACCCCTGGGCCCCACGAAAAAAAAAAGGACCCCCTACCAAAGATTTCCTCCGGAATCGCCAGTGGTTGCCATCATTACATGAATGACTATGCTCTAGTTTGAGAAAATGATAGTCTTCGTATTGGCGCCAAAATCTTCACCGAAGAATCCCTGAAGACTCCTTGAAGATTCTTTCTTCAGCTGAATTGGACCCCTGGACCCCACAAAAAAAAAACAAAAAAGGACCCCTTACCAAAGATTTCCTCCGGAATCGCTGGAGGTGGCCATCATTACATGAATGACTATGCTCTAGTTTGAGAAAATGATAATCTTCGTTTTGGCGCCAAAATCTTCACCGAAGAATCCCTGAAGACTCCTTGAAGATTCTTTCTTCACCTGAACTGGACCCCTGGGCCCCACAAAAAAAAAAAAACAAAAAAGGACCCCTTACCAAAGATTTCCTCCGGAATTGCCGGAGGTGGCCATCATTACATGAATGACTATGCTCTAGTTTGAGAAAATGATAGTCTTCGTATTGGCTCCAATATCTTCACCGAAGAATCCCTGAAGACTCTTTGAAGATTCTTTCTTCAGCTGAATTGGACCCCTGGGCCCCACAAAAAAAAACAAAAAAGGACCCCTTACCAAAGATTTCCTCCGGAATCGCCGGAGGTGGCCATCATTACATGAATGACTATGCTCTAGTTTTTGAAAATGATAGTCTTCATATTGGCTCCAAAATCCTCACCCAAGATTCCCTGAAGACTCCTTGAAGACTCTTTCTTCAGCAGTATAACAGGTGTCATTTTTCAATTTCAAGGGTAATTTCTACCATTTATATAGCTGGTAGCCTCTATGACTATACTCTAGTTTGAGAAAATGATAGTCTTAGTATTGGCGCCAAAATCTTCACTGAAGAATCCCTGAAGACTCCTTGAAGATTCTTTCTTCAGCTGAATTGGACCCCTGGGCCCCACAAAAAAAAAAAAACAAAAAAGGACCCCTTACCAAAGATTTCCTTCGGAATCGCCGGAGGTGGCCATCATTACATGAATGACTATGCTCTAGTTTGAGAAAATGATAGTCTTCGTATTGGCGCCAAAATCTTCACCGAAGAATCCCTGAAGACTCCTTGAAGATTCTTTCTTCAGCTGAACTGGACCCCTGGGCCCCACAAAAAAAAAAAAAAAAAAAAAAAAAACACTACCAAAGATTTCCTCCGGAATCGCCGGAGGTGGCCATCATTACATGAATGACTTTGCTCTAGTTTAAGAAAATGATAGTCTTCGTATTGGCTCCAAAATCTTCACCGAAGAATCCCTGAAGACTCCTTGAAGATTCTTTCTTCAGCTGAATTGGACCCCTGGGCCCCCCCAAAAAAACAAAAATGGACCCCTTACCAAAGATTTCCTCCGGAATCGCCGGAGGTGGCCATCATTACATGAATGACTATGCTCTAGTTTGAGAAAATGATAGTCTTCGTATTGGCGCAAAATCTTCACCGAAGAATCACTGAAGACTCCTTGGAGATTCTTTCTTCAGCTGAACTGGACCCCTGGGCCCCACAAAAAAAAAAAAAAAAAAAAAGACCCCTTACCAAAGATTTCCTCCGGAATCGCCGGAGGTGGCCATCATTACATGAATGACTATGCTCTAGTTTCAGAAAATGATAGTCTTCGTATTGGCGCCAAAATCTTCACCGAAGAATCCCTGAAGACTCCTTGAAGATTCTTTCTTCAGCTGAATTGGACCCCTGGGCCCCACAAAAAAAAAAAAAAAACAAAAAAAGACCCCTTACCAAAGATTTCCTCCGGAATCGCCGGAGGTGGCCATCATTACATAAATGACTATGCTCTAGTTTGAGAAAATGATAGTCTTCGTACTGGCGCCAAAATCTTCACCGAAGAATCCCTGAAGACTCCTTGAAGATTCTTTCTTCAGCTGAATTGGACCCCTGGGCCCCACAAAAAAAAAAAAACAAAAAAGGACCCCTTACCAATGATTTCCTCCGGAATTGCAGGAGGTAGCCATCATTACATGAATAACTATGCTCTAGTTTGAGAAAATGATAGTCTTCGTATTGGTGCCAAAATCTTCACTGAAGAATCCCTGAAGACTCCTTGAAAATTCGCTCTTCAGCTGAACTGGACCCCTGGTCCCCACAAAAAAAAAAAAAAAAAAGGACCCCGTACCAAAGATTTCCTCCGGAATCGCCGGAGGTGGCCATCATTACATGAATGACTATGCTCTAGTTTGAGAAAATGATAGTCTTCGTATTGGCTCCAAAATCTTCACCGAAGAATCCCTGAAGACTCTTTGAAGATTCTTTCTTCAGCTGAATTGGACCCCTGGGCCTCACAAAAAAAAACAAAAAAGGACCCCTTACCAAAGATTTCCTCCGGAATCGCCAGAGGTGGCCATCATTACATGAATGACTATGCTCTAGTTTGAGAAAATGATAGTCTTCGTATTGGTGCCAAAATCTTCAACGAAGAATCCCTGAAGACTCCTTGATTATTCTTTCTTAAGCTGAACTGGACCCCTGGGCCCCACGAAAAAAAAAAAGGACCCCTTACCAAAGATTTCCTCCGGAATCGCTGGAGGTGGCCATCATTACATGAATGACTATGATCTAGTTTGAGAAAATGATAGACTTCGTAATGGCGCCAAAATCTTCACCGAAGAATCCCTGAAGACTCCTTGAAGATTCTTTCTTCAGCTGAATTGAACCCCTGGGCCCCACAAAAAAAAACAAAAAAAGACCCCTTACCAAAGATTTCCTCCGGAATCACCGGAGGTGGCCATTATTACATGAATGACTAAGCTCTAGTTTGAGAAAATGATAGTCTTCGTATTGGCGCCAAAATCTTCACCGAAGAATCCCTGAAGAATCCTTGAAGATTCTTTCTTCAGATGAATTGGACGCCTGGGCCCCACAAACAGAAACAAAAAAGGACCCCTTACCAAAGATTTCCTCCGGAATCGCCGGAGGTGGCCATCATTACATGAATGACTATGCTCTAGTTTGAAAAAATGATAGTCTTCGTATTGGCTCCAAAATCTTCACCGAAGAATCCCTGAATACTCCTCAAGATTCTTTCTTCAGCTGAACTGGACCCCTGGGCCCCACAAAAAAAAAAAAAAAAAAAAGGACCCCTTACCAAAGATTTCCTCCGGAATCGCCGGAGGTGGCCATCATTACATGAATGACTATGCTCTAGTTTGAGAAAATGATAGTCTTCGTATTGGCTCCAAAATCTTCACCGAAGAATCCCTGAAGAATCCTTGAAGATTCTTTCTTTAGCTGAATTGGACCCCGGGGCCCCCCGAAAAAAAACAAAAAAGGACCCCTTACCAAATATTTCCTCCGGAATCGCCGGAGGTGGCCATCATTACATGAATGACTATGCTCTAGTTTGAGAAAATGATAGTTTTCGTATTGGCGCAAAATCTTCACCGAAGAATCCATGAAGACTCCTTGAAGATTCGCTCTTCAGCTGAACTGGACCCCTGGGCCCCACAAAAAAAAAAAAAAAAGGACCCCTTACCAAAGATTTCCTCCGGAATCGCCGGAGGTGGCCACCATTACATGAATGACTATGCTCTAGTTTGAGAAAATGATAGTCTTCGTATTGGCTCCAAAATCTTCACCGAAGAATCCCTGAAGACTCTTTGAAGATTCTTTCTTCAGCTGAATTGGACCCCTGGGCCCCACAAAAAAAAAAACAAAAAAGGACCCCTTACCAAAGATTTCCTCCGGAATCGCCGGAGGTGGCCATCATTACATGAATGACTATGCTCTAGTTTGAGAAAATGATAGTCTTCGTATTGGTGCCAAAATCTTCAACGAAGAATCCCTGAAGACTCCTTGAAGATTCTTTCTTCAGCTGAACTGGACCCCTGGGCCCCACGAAAAAAAAAAAAGGACCCCTTACCAAAGATTTCCTCCGGAATCGCTGGAGGTGGCCATCATTACATGAATGACTATGATCTAGTTTGAAAAAATGATAGACTTCGTATTGGCGCCAAAATCTTCACCGAAGAATCCCTGAAGACTCCTTGAAGATTCTTTCTTCAGCTGAATTGAACCCCTGGGCCCAACAAAAAAAAAAAAAAAAAGACCCCTTACCAAAGATTTCCTCCGGAATCGCCGGAGGTGGCCATTATTACATGAATGACTAAGCTCTAGTTTGAGAAAATGATAGTCTTCGTATTGGCGCCAAAATCTTCACCGAAGAATCCCTGAATACTCCTTGAAGATTCTTTCTTCAGCTGAACTGGACCCCTGGGCCCCACAAAAAAAAAAAAAAAAAAAAAAAGGACCCCTTACCAAAGATTTCCTCCGGAATCGCCGGAGGTGGCCATCATTACATGAATGACTATGCTCTAGTTTGAGAAAATGATAGTCTTCGTATTGGCTCCAAAATCTTCACCGAAGAATCCCTGAAGACTCCTTGAAGATTCTTTCTTCAGCTGAATTGGACCCCTGGGCCCCACAAAAAAAAAAAAAAACAAAAAAGGACCCCTTACCAAATATTTCCTCCGGAATCGCCGGAGGTGGCCATCATTACATGAATGACTATGCTCTAGTTTGAGAAAATGATAGTCTTCGTATTAGCGCAAAATCTTCACAGAAGAATCCCTGAAGACTCCTTGAAGATTCTTTCTTCAGCTGAACTGGACCCCTGGGCCCCACAAAAAAAAAAAACACACAAAAAAGGACCCCTTACCAAAGATTTCCTCCGGAATCGCCGGAGGTGGCCATCATTACATGAATGACTATGCTCTAGTTTGAGAAAATGATAGTCTTCGTATTGGCTCCAAAATCTTCACCGAAGAATCCCTGAAGACTCCTTGAAGATTCTTTCTTCAGCTGAATTGGACTCCTGGGCCCCACAAAAAAAAATAAAAAAGTACCCCTTACCAAAGATTTCCTCCGGAATCGCCGGAGGTGGCCATCATTACATGAATGACTATGCTCTAGTTTTAGAAAATGATAGTCTTCATATTGGCTTCAGAATCCTCACCCAAGATTCCCTGAAGACTCCTTGAAGACTCTTTCTTCAGCAGTATAACAGGTGTCATTTTTCAATTTCAAGGGTAATTTCTAACATTTATATAGCTGGTAGCCTTTATGACTATGCTCTAGTTTGAGAAAATGATAGTCTTAGTATTGGCGCCAAAATCTTCACCGAAGAATCCCTGAAGACTTCTTGAAGATTCTTTCTTCAGCTGAATTGGACCCCTGGGCCCCACAAAAAAAAAAAAACAAAAAAGGACCCCTTACCAAAGATTTCCTCTGGAATCGCCGGAGGTGGCCATCATTCCATGAATGACTATGCTCTAGTTTGAGAAAATGATAGTCTTCGCATTGGCGCCAAAATCTTCACCGAAGAATCCCTGAAGACTCCTTGAAGATTCTTTCTTCAGCTGAATTGGACCCCTGGGCCCCACAAAAAAAAAAAAAAAAAGGACCCCTTACCAAAGATTTCCTCCGGAATCGCCGGAGGTTGCCATCATTGCTTGAATGACTATGCTCTAGTTTGAGAAAATGATAGTCTTAGTATTGGCTCAAAAATATTCACCGAAGAATCCCTGAAGACTCCTTGAAGATTCTTTCTTCAGATGAATTGGACCCCTGGGCCCCACAAAAAAAAAAAAACAAAAAAGAACCCCTTACCAAAGATTTCCTCCGGAATCGCTGGAGGTGGCCATCATTACATGAATGACTATGCTCTAGTTTGAGAAAATGATAGTCTTCGTATTGGCGCCAAAATCTTCACAGAAGAATCCCTGAAGACTCCTTGAAGATTCTTTCTTCAACTGAACTGGACCCCTGGGCCCCACGAAAAAAAAAAAGGACCCCCTACCAAAGATTTCCTCCGGAATCGCCGGAGGTGGCCATCATTACATGAATGACTATGCTCTAGTTTGAGAAAATGATAGTCTAAGTATTGGCTCCAAAATCTTCACCGAAGAATCCCTTAAGACTCTTTGAAGATTCTTTATTCAGCTAAATTGGACCCCTGGGCCCCACAAAAAAAACAAAAACAAAAAAGGACCCCTTAACAAAGATTTCCTCCGGAATCGCCGGAGGTGGCCATCATTACATGAATGACTATGCTCTAGTTTGAGAAAATAATAGTCTACGTATTGGTGCCAAAATCTTCACCAAAGAATCCCTGAAGACTCCTTGAAGATTCTTTCTTCAGCTGAACTGGACCCCTGGGCCCCACTAAAAAAAAAAAAAAAAAAAGGACCCCTTACCAAAGATTTCCTCCGAAATCGCCGGAGGTGGCCATCATTACATGAATGACTATGGTCTAGTTTGAGAAAATGATAGTCTTCGTATTGGCTTCTAAATATTCACCGAAGAATCCCTGAAGACTCCTTGAAGATTCTTTCTACAGCTGAATTGGACCCCTGGGCCCCACAAAAAAAACAAAAAAGGACCCCTTAGCAAAGATTTGTCCGGAATCGCCGGAGATGGCCATTATTACATGAATGACTATGCTCTAGTTTGAGAAAATGATAGTCTTCGTATTGGCTCCAAAATCTTCACCGAAGAATCCCTGAAGACTCCTTGAAGATTCTTTCTTCAGCTGAATTGGACCCCTGGGCCCCACAAAAAAAAAACAAAAAATGACCCCTTACCAAAGATTTCCTCCGGAATCGCTGGAGGTGGCCATCATTACATGAATGACTATGCTCTAGTTTGAGAAAATGATAATCTTCGTATTGGCGCCAAAATCTTCACCGAAGAATCCCTGAAGACTCCTTGAAGATTCTTTCTTCAGCTGAATTGGATCCCTAGGCCCCACAAAAAAAAACAAAAAAGGACCCCTTACCACAGATTTCCTCCGGAATCGCCGGAGGTGGCCATTATTACATGAATGACTATGCTCTAGTTTGAGAAAATGATAGTCTTCGTATTGGCTCCAAAATCTTCACCGAAGAATCCCTTAAGACTCTTTGAAGATTCTTTCTTCAGCTAAATTGGACCACTGGGCCCCACAAAAAAAAAAAAAAAAAAAGGACCCCTTACCAAAGATTTCCTCCGGAATCGCCGGAGGTGGCCATCATTACATGAATGACTATGCTCTAGTTTTAGAAAATGATAGTCTTCATATTGGCTCCAAAATCCTCACCCAAGATTCCCTGAAGACTCCTTGAAGGCTCTTTCTTCAGCTGAATTGGACCCCTGGGCCCCACAAAAAAAAAAAAAACAAAAAAGGACCCCTTACCAAAGATTTCCTCCGGAATCGTCGGAGGTGGCCATCATTACATGAATGACTATGCTCTAGTTTGAGAAAATAATAGTCTACGTATTGGTGCCAAAATCTTCACCAAAGAATCCCTGAAGACTCCTTGAAGATTCTTTCTTCAGCTGAACTGGACCCCTGGGCCCCACTAAAAAAAAAAAAAAAGAAGGACTCCTTACCAAAGATTTCCTCCGAAATCGCCGGAGGTGGCCATCATTACATGAATGACTATGGTCTAGTTTGAGAAAATGATAGTCTTCGTATTGGCTTCTAAATCTTCACCGAAGAATCCCTGAAGACTCCTTGAAGATTCTTTCTACAGCTGAATTGGACCCCTGGGGCCCACAAAAAAAACAAAAAAGGACCCCTTAGCAAAGATTTGTCCGGAATCGCCGGAGGTGGCCATTATTACATGAATGACTATGCTCTAGTTTGAGAAAATGATAGTCTTCGTATTGGCTCCAAAATCTTCACCGAAGAATCCCTGAAGACTCTTTGAAGATTCTTTCTTCAGCTGAATTGGACCCCTGGGCCCCACAAAAAAAAAAAAAAAAGGACCCCTTACCAAACATTTCATCCGGAATCGCCGGAGGTGGCCATCATTACTTGAATGACTATGCTCTAGTTTGAGAAAATGATAGTCTTCATATTGATGACAAAATCTTCACCGAAGAATCCCTGAAGACTCCTTGAAGATTCTTTCTTCAGCTGAACTGGACCCCTGGGCCCCACAAAAAAAAAAAAAAAAAACAAAAAAGGACCCCTTACCAAAGATTTCCTCCGGAATTGCAGGAGGTAGCCATCATTACATGAATGACTATGCTCTACTTTGAGAAAATGATAGTCTTCGTATTGGCTCCAAAATCTTCACCGAAGAATCCCTGAAGACTCTTTGAAGATTCTTTCTTCAGCTGAATTGGACCCCTGGGCCCCACAAAAAAAAACAAAAAAGGACCCCTTACCAAAGATTTCCTCCGGAATCACCGGAGGTGGCCATCATTACATGAATGACTATGCTCTAGTTTTTGAAAATGATAGTCTTCATATTGGCTCCAAAATCCTCACCCAAGATTCCCTGAAGACTCCTTGAAGACTCTTTCTTCAGCAGTATAACAGGTGTAATTTTTCAATTTCAAGGGTAATTTCTTCCATTTATATAGCTGGTAGCCTCTATGACTATACTCTAGTTTGAGAAAATGATAGTCTTAGTATTGGCGCCAAAATCTTCACTGAAGAATCCCTGAAGACTCCTTGAAGATTCTTTCTTCAGCTGAATTGGACCCCTGGGCCCCACAAAAAAAAAAAACAAAAAAGGACCCCTTACCAAAGATTTCCTTCGGAATCGCCGGAGGTGGCCATCATTACATGAATGACTATGCTCTAGTTTGAGAAAATGATAGTCTTCGTATTGGCGCCAAAATCTTCACCGAAGAATCCCTGAAGACTCCTTGAAGATTCTTTCTTCAGCTGAACTGGACCCCTGGGCCCCACAAAAAAAAAAAAAAAAAAAAAAAAAACACTACCAAAGATTTCCTCCGGAATCGCCGGAGGTGGCCATCATTACATGAATGACTATGCTCTAGTTTGAGAAAATGATAGTCTTCGTATTGGCTCCAAAATATTCACCGAAGAATCCCTGAACACTCCTTGAAGATTCTTTCTTCAGCTGAATTGGACCACTGGGCCCCACAAAAAAAAACAAAAAAGGACCCCTTACCAAAGATTTCCTCCGGAATCGCCGGAGGTGGCCATCATTACATGAATGACTATGCTCTAGTTTGAGAAAATGATAGTCTTCGTATTGGCGCCAAAATCTTCACCGAGGAATCCCTGAAGACTCCTTGAAGATTCTTTCTTCAGCTGAACTGGACCCCTGGGCCCCACAAAAAAAAAAAAAAAGTACCCCTTACCAAAGATTTCCTCCGGAATCGCCGGAGGTGGCCATCATTACATGAATGACTTTGCTCTAGTTTAAGAAAATGATAGTCTTCGTATTGGCTCCAAAATCTTCACCGAAGAATCCCTGAAGACTCCTTGAAGATTCTTTCTTCAGCTGAATTGGACCCCTGGGCCCCCCCAAAAAAACAAAAATGGACCCCTTACCAAAGATTTCCTCCGGAATCGCCGGAGGTGGCCATCATTACATGAATGACTATGCTCTAGTTTGAGAAAATGATAGTCTTCGTATTGGCGCAAAATCTTCACCGAAGAATCACTGAAGACTCCTTGGAGATTCTTTCTTCAGCTGAACTGGACCCCTGGGCCCCACAAAAAAAAAAAAAAAAAGGACCCCTTACCAAAGATTTCCTCCGGAATCGCCGGAGGTGGCCATCATTACATGAATGACTATGCTCTAGTTTGAGAAAATGATAGTCTTCGTATTGGCGCCAAAATCTTCACCGAAGAATCCCTGAAGACTCCTTGAAGATTCTTTCTTCAGCTGAATTGGACCCCTGGGCCCCTCAAAAAAAAAAACAAACAAAGACCCCTTACCAAAGATTTCCTCCGGAATCGCCGGAGGTGGCCATCATTACATGAATGACTATGCTCTAGTTTGAGAAAATGATAGTCTTCGTACTGGCGCCAAAATCTTCACCGAAGAATCCCTGAAGACTCCTTGAAGATTCTTTCTTCAGCTGAATTGGACCCCTGGGCCCCACAAAAAAAAAACAAAAAAGGACCCCTTACCAATGATTTCCTCCGGAATTGCAGGAGGTAGCCATCATTACATGAATAACTATGCTCTAGTTTGAGAAAATGATAGTCTTCGTATTGGTGCCAAAATCTTCACTGAAGAACCCCTGAAGACTCCTTGAAAATTCGCTCTTCAGCTGAACTGGACCCCTGGTCCCCACAAAAAAAAAAAAAAAAAAAGGACCCCGTACCAAAGATTTCCTCCGGAATCGCCGGAGGTGGCCATCATTACATGAATGACTATGCTCTAGTTTGAGAAAATGATAGTCTTCGTATTGGCTCCAAAATCTTCACCGAAGAATCCCTGAAGACTGTTTGAAGATTCTTTCTTCAGCTGAATTGGACCCCTGGGCCTCACAAAAAAAAAACAAAAAAGGACCCCTTACCAAAGATTTCCTCCGGAATCGCCGGAGGTGGCCATCATTACATGAATGACTATGCTCTAGTTTGAGAAAATGATAGTCTTCGTATTGGTGCCAAAATCTTCAACGAAGAATCCCTGAAGACTCCTTGATTATTCTTTCTTAAGCTGAACTGGACCCCTGGGACCCACGAAAAAAAAAAAAGGACCCCTTACCAAAGATTTCCTCCGGAATCGCTGGAGGTGGCCATCATTACATGAATGACTATGATCTAGTTTGAGAAAATGATAGACTTCGTAATGGCGTCAAAATCTTCACCGAAGAATCCCTGAAGACTCCTTGAAGATTCTTTCTTCAGCTGAATTGAACCCCTGGGCCCCACAAAAAAAAAAACAAAAAAAGACCCCTTACCAAAGATTTCCTCCGGAATCACCGGAGGTGGCCATTATTACATGAATGACTAAGCTCTAGTTTGAGAAAATGATAGTCTTTGTATTGGCTCCAAAATCTTCACCGAAGAATCCCTGAAGAATCCTTGAAGATTCTTTCTTCAGATGAATTGGACGCCTGGGCCCCACAAACAGAAACAAAAAAGGACCCCTTACCAAAGATTTCCTCCGGAATCGCCGGAGGTGGCCATCATTACATGAATGACTATGCTCTAGTTTGAGAAAATGATAGTCTTCGTATTGGCTCCAAAATCTTCACCGAAGAATCCCTGAATACTCCTTGAAGATTCTTTCTTCAGCTTAACTGGACCCCTGGGCCCCACAAAAAAAAAAAAAAAAGGACCCCTTACCAAAGATTTCCTCCGGAATCGCCGGAGGTGGCCATCATTACATGAATGACTATGCTCTAGTTTGAGAAAATGATAGTCTTCGTATTGGCTCCAAAATCTTCACCGAAGAATCCCTGAAGAATCCTTGAAGATTCTTTCTTCAGCTGAATTGGACCCCGGGGCCCCCCGAAAAAAAACAAAAAAGGACCCCTTACCTAATAATTCCTCCGGAATCGCCGGAGGTGGCCATCATTACATGAATGACTATGCTCTAGTTTGAGAAAATGATAGTATTCGTATTGGCGCAAAATCTTCACCGAAGAATCCATGAAGACTCCTTGAAGATTCGCTCTTCAGCTGAACTGGACCCCTGGGCCCCACAAAAAAAAAAAAAAAAAGGACCCCTTACCAAAGATTTCCTCCGGAATCGCCGGAGGTGGCCATCATTACATGAATGACTATGCTCTAGTTTGAGAAAATGATAGTCTTCGTATTGGTGCCAAAATCTTCAACGAAGAATCCCTGAAGACTCCTTGAAGATTCTTTCTTCAGCTGAACTGGACCCCTGGGCCCCACGAAAAAAAAAAAAGGACCCCTTACCAAAGATTTCCTCCGGAATCGCTGGAGGTGGCCATCATTACATGAATGACTATGATCTAGTTTGAAAAAATGATAGACTTCGTATTGGCGCCAAAATCTTCACCGAAGAATCCCTGAAGACTCCTTGAAGATTCTTTCTTCAGCTGAATTGAACCCCTGGGCCCAAGAAAAAAAAAAAAAAAAAAGACCCCTTACCAAAGATTTCCTCCGGAATCGCCGGAGGTGGCCATTATTACATGAATGACTAAGCTCTAGTTTGAGAAAATGATAGTCTTCGTATTGGCGCCAAAATCTTCACCGAAGAATCCCTGAAGAATCCTTGAAGATTCTTTCTTCAGATGAATTGGACCCCTGGGCCCCACAAACAAAAACAAAAAAGGACCCCTTCCCAAAGATTTCCTCCGGAATCGCCGGAGGTGGCCATCATTACATTAATGACTATGCTCTAGTTTGAGAAAATGATAGTCTTCGTATTGGCTCCAAAATCTTCACCGAAGAATCCCTGAATACTCCTTGAAGATTCTTTCTTCAGCTGAACTGGACCCCTGGGCCCCACAAAAAAAAAAAAAAAAAAAAAAAGGACCCCTTACCAAAGATTTCCTCCGGAATCGCCGGAGGTGGCCATCATTACATGAATGACTATGCTCTAGTTTGAGAAAATGATAGTCTTCGTATTGGCTCCAAAATCTTCACCGAAGAATCCCTGAAGACTCCTTGAAGATTCTTTCTTCAGCTGAATTGGACCCCTGGGCCCCACTAAAAAAAAAAAAAAAAAGGACCCCTTACCAAAGATTTCCTCCGAAATCGCCGGAGGTGGCCATCATTACATGAATGACTATGGTCTAGTTTGAGAAAATGATAGTCTTCGTATAGGCTTCTAAATATTCACCGAAGAATCCCTGAAGACTCCTTGAAGATTCTTTCTACAGCTGAATTGGACCCCTGGGCCCCACAAAAAAAACAAAAAAGGACCCCTTAGCAAAGATTTGTCCGGAATCGCCGGAGATGGCCATTATTACATGAATGACTATGCTCTAGTTTGAGAAAATGATAGTCTTCGTATTGGCTCCAAAATCTTCACCGAAGAATCCCTGAAGACTCCTTGAAGATTCTTTCTTCAGCTGAATTGGACCCCTGGGCCCCACAAAAAAAAAACAAAAAATGACCCCTTACCAAAGATTTCCTCCGGAATCGCTGGAGGTGGCCATCATTACATGAATGACTATGCTCTAGTTTGAGAAAATGATAATCTTCGTATTGGCGCCAAAATCTTCACCGAAGAATCCCTGAAGACTCCTTGAAGATTCTTTCTTCAGCTGAATTGGATCCCTAGGCCCCACAAAAAAAAACAAAAAAGGACCCCTTACCAAAGATTTCCTCCGGAATCGCCGGAGGTGGCCATTATTACATGAATGACTATGCTCTAGTTTGAGAAAATGATAGTCTTCGTATTGGCTCCAAAATCTTCACCGAAGAATCCCTTAAGACTCTTTGAAGATTCTTTCTTCAGCTAAATTGGACCACTGGGCCCCACAAAAAAAAAAAAAAAAAAAAGGACCCCTTACCAAAGATTTCCTCCGGAATCGCCGGAGGTGGCCATCATTACATGAATGACTATGCTCTAGTTTTAGAAAATGATAGTCTTCATATTGGCTCCAAAATCCTCACCCAAGATTCCCTGAAGACTCCTTGAAGGCTCTTTCTTCAGCTGAATTGGACCCCTGGGCCCCACAAAAAAAAAAAAACAAAAAAGGACCCCTTACCAAAGATTTCCTCCGGAATCGTCGGAGGTGGCCATCATTACATGAATGACTATGCTCTAGTTTGAGAAAATAATAGTCTACGTATTGGTGCCAAAATCTTCACCAAAGAATCCCTGAAGACTCCTTGAAGATTCTTTCTTCAGCTGAACTGGACCCCTGGGCCCCACTAAAAAAAAAAAAAAAAAGAAGGACTCCTTACCAAAGATTTCCTCCGAAATCGCCGGAGGTGGCCATCATTACATGAATGACTATGGTCTAGTTTGAGAAAATGATAGTCTTCGTATTGGCTTCTAAATCTTCACCGAAGAATCCCTGAAGACTCCTTGAAGATTCTTTCTACAGCTGAATTGGACCCCTGGGGCCCACAAAAAAAAACAAAAAAGGACCCCTTAGCAAAGATTTGTCCGGAATCGCCGGAGGTGGCCATTATTACATGAATGACTATGCTCTAGTTTGAGAAAATGATAGTCTTCGTATTGGCTCCAAAATCTTCACCGAAGAATCCCTGAAGACTCTTTGAATATTCTTTCTTCAGCTGAATTGGACCCCTGGGCCCCACAAAAAAAAAAAAAAAAAGGACCCCTTACCAAACATTTCATCCGGAATCGCCGGAGGTGGCCATCATTACTTGAATGACTATGCTCTAGTTTGAGAAAATGATAGTCTTCATATTGATGACAAAATCTTCACCGAAGAATCCCTGAAGACTCCTTGAAGATTCTTTCTTCAGCTGAACTGGACCCCTGGGCCCCACAAAAAAAAAAAAAAACAAAAAAGGACCCCTTACCAAAGATTTCCTCCGGAATTGCAGGAGGTAGCCATCATTACATGAATGACTATGCTCTACTTTGAGAAAATGTTAGTCTTCGTATTGGTGCCAAAATCCTCACTGAAGAATCCCTGAAGACTCCTTGAAGATTCTTTCTTCAGCTGAACTGGACCCCTGGGCCCCACAAAAAAAAAAAAGGACCCCTTACCAAAGATTTCCTCCGGAATCGCCGGAGGTGGCCATCATTACATGAATGACTATGCTCTAGTTTGAGAAAATGATAGTCTTCGTATTGGCTCCAAAATCTTCACCGAAGATCCCTGAAGACTCTTTGAAGATTCTTTCTTCAGCTGAATTGGACCCCTGGGCCCCACAAAAAAAAAACAAAAAAGGACCCCTTACCAAACATTTCCTCCGGAATCGCCGGAGGTGGCCATCATTACATGAATGACTATGCTCTAGTTTGAGAAAATGATAGTCTTCATATTGATGCCAAAATCTTCACCGAAGAATCCCTGAAGACTCCTTGAAGATTCTTTCTTCAGCTGAACTGGACCCCTGGGCCCCACGAAAAAAAAAAAGGACCCCTTACCAAAGATTTCCTCCGGAATCGCTGGAGGTGGCCATCATTACATGAATGACTATGATCTAGTTTGAGAAAATGATAGACTTCGTAATGGCGCCAAAATCTTCACCGAAGAATCCGTGAAGACTCCTTGAAGATTCTTTTTTCAGCTGAATTGAACCCCTGCGCCCCACAAAAAAAAACAAAAAAGTACCCCTTACCAAAGATTTCCTCCGGAATCGCCGGAGGTGGCCATCATTACATGAATGACTATGCTCTAGTTTGAGAAAATGATAGTCTTCGTATTGGCTCCAAAATCTTCACCGAAGAATCCCTGAAGACTCTTTGGAGATTCTTTCTTCAGCTGAATTGGACCCCTGGGCCCCACAAAAAAAAAAAAAAAAAAGGACCCCTTACGAAAGATTTCCTCCGGAATCGCCTGAGGTGGCCATCATTACATGAATGACTATGCTCTAGTTTTAGAAAATGATAGTCTTCATATTGGCTCCAGAATCCTCACCCAAGATTCCCTGAAGACTCCTTGAAGACTCTTTCTTCAGCAGTGTAACAGGTGTCATTTTTCAATTTCAAGGGTAATTTCTACCATTTATATAGCTGGTAGCCTTTATGACTATGCTCTAGTTTGAGAAAATGATAGTCTTAGTATTGGCGCCAAAATCTTCACCGAAGAATCCCTGAAGACTCCTTGAAGATTCTTTCTTCAGCTGAATTGGACCCCTGGACCCCACAAAAAAACAAAACAAAAAAGGACCCCTTCCCAAAGATTTCCTCCGGAATCGCCGGAGGTGGCCATCATTACATGAATGACTATGCTCTAGTTTGAGAAAATGATAGTCTTCGTATTGGTGCCAAAATCTTCACCGAAGAATCCCTGAAGACTCCTTGAAGATTCTTTCTTCAGCTGAACTGGACCCCTGGGCCCCACAAAAAAAAAAAAAAAAAAAGGACCCCTTACCAAAGATTTCCTCCGGAATCGCCGGAGGTGGCCATCATTACATGAATGACTATGCTCTAGTTTGAGAAAATGATAGTCTTCGTATTGGCTCCAAAATATTCACCGAAGAATCCCTGAAGACTCCTTGAAGATTCTTTCTTCAGCTGAATTGGACCACTGGGCCCAGAAAAAAAAACAAAAAAGGACCCCTTACCAAAGATTTCCTCCGGAATCGCCGGAGGTGGCCATCATTACATGAATGACTATGCTCTAGTTTGAGAAAATGATAGTCTTCGTATTGGCGTCAAAATCTTCACCGAAGAATCCCTGAAGACTCCTTGAAGATTCTTTCTTCAGCTGAATTGGACTCCTGGGCCCCACAAAAAAAGAAATAAAAAACTACCCTGTACCAAAGATTTCCTCCGGAATCGCCGGAGGTAGCCATCATTACATGAATGACTATGCTCTAGTTTGAGAAAATGATAGTCTTCGTATTGGCGCAAAATCTTCACCGAAGAATCCCTGAAGACTCCTTGAAGATTCTTTCTTCAGCTGAACTGGACCCCTGGGACCCACAAAAAAAAAAAAAACAAAAAAGGACCCCTTACCAAAGATTTCCTCCGGAATCGCCGGAGGTGGCCATCATTACATGAATGACTATGCTCTAGTTTGAGAAAATTATAGTCTTCGTATTGGCTCCAAAATATTCACCGAAGAATCCCTGAAGACTCCTTGAAGATTCTTTTTTCAGCTGAATTGGACCACTGGGCCCCACAAAAAAAAAACAAAATAGGACCCCTTACCAAAGATTTCCTCCGGAATCGCCGGAGGTGGCCGTCATTACATGAATGACTATGCTCTAGTTTGAGAAAATGATAGTCTTCGTATTGGCGCAAAATCTTCACCGAAGAATCCCTGAAGACTCCTTGAAGATTCTTTCTTCAGCTGAACTGGACCCCTGGGCCCTACGAAAAAAAAAAAGGACCCCCTACCAAAGATTTCCACCGGAATCGCCGGAGGTGGCCATCATTACATGAATGACTATGCCCTAGTTTGAGGAAATGATAGTCTTCGTATTGGCGCCAAAATCTTCACCGAAGAATCCCTGAAGACTCCTTGAAGATTCTTTCTTCAGCTGAATTGGACCCGTGGGCCCCACAAAAAAAAACAAAAAAGGACCCCTTACCAAAGATTTCCTCCGGAATCTCCGGAGGTGGCCATTATTACTTGAATGACTAAGCTCTAGTTTGAGAAAATGATAGTCTTCGTATTGGCGCCAAAATCTTCACCGAAGAATCCCTGAAGACTCCTTGAAGATTCTTTCTTCAGCTGAATTGGACCCCTGGGCCCCACAAAAAAAAACAAAAAAGGACCCCTTACCAAAGATTTCCTCCGGAATCGCCGGAGGTGGCCATCATTACATGAATGACTATGCTCTAGTTTGAGATAATGATAGTCTTCGTATTGGCGCCAAAATCTTCACCAAAGAATCCCTGAAGACTCCTTGAAGATTCTTTCTTCAGCTGAACTGGAACCCTGGGCCCCACAAAAAAAAAAAAAAAAAAGCACCCCTTACCAAAGATTTCCTCCGGAATCGCCGGAGGTGGCCATCATTACATGAATGACTATGCTCTAGTTTGAGAAAATGATAGTCTTCGTATTGGTGCCAAAATCTTCGCCGAAGAATCCCTGAAGACTCCTTGAAGATTCTTTCTTCAGCTGAACTGGACCCCTGGGCCCCACGAAAAAAAAAAGGACCCCCTACCAAAGATTTCCTCCGGAATCGCCAGTGGTTGCCATCATTACATGAATGACTATGCTCTAGTTTGAGAAAATGATAGTCTTCGTATTGGCGCCAAAATCTTCACCGAAGAATCCCTGAAGACTCCTTGAAGATTCTTTCTTCAGCTGAATTGGACCCCTGGGCCCCACAAAAAAAAAAACAAAAAAGGACCCCTTACCAAAGATTTCCTCCGGAATCGCTGGAGGTGGCCATCATTACATGAATGACTATGCTCTAGTTTGAGAAAATGATAATCTTCGTTTTGGCGCCAAAATCTTCACCGAAGAATCCCTGAAGACTCCTTGAAGATTCTTTCTTCACCTGAACTGGACCCCTGGGCCCCACAAAAAAAAAAAAAAGGACCCCTTACCAAAGATTTCCTCCGGAATTGCCGGAGGTGGCCATCATTACATGAATGACTATGCTCTAGTTTGAGAAAATGATAGTCTTCGTATTGGCTTCAAAATCTTCACCGAAGAATCCCTGAAGACTCTTTGAAGATTCTTTCTTCAGCTGAATTGGACCCCTGGGCCCCACAAAAAAAAACAAAAAAGGACCCCTTACCAAAGATTTCCTCCGGAATCGCCGGAGGTGGCCATCATTACATGAATGACTATGCTCTAGTTTTTGAAAATGATAGTCTTCATATTGGCTCCAAAATCCTCACCCAAGATTCCCTGAAGACTCCTTGAAGACTCTTTCTTCAGCAGTATAACAGGTGTAATTTTTCAATTTCAAGGGTAATTTCTTCCATTTATATAGCTGGTAGCCTCTATGACTATACTCTAGTTTGAGAAAATGATAGTCTTAGTATTGGCGCCAAAATCTTCACTGAAGAATCCCTGAAGACTCCTTGAAGATTCTTTCTTCAGCTGAATTGGACCCCTGGGCCCCACAAAAAAAAAAACAAAAAAGGACCCCTTACCAAAGATTTCCTTCGGAATCGCCGGAAGTGGCCATCATTACATGAATGACTATGCTCTAGTTTGAGAAAATGATAGTCTTCGTATTGGCGCCAAAATCTTCACCGAAGAATCCCTGAAGACTCCTTGAAGATTCTTTCTTCAGCTGAACTGGACCCCTGGGCCCCACAAAAAAAAAAAAAAAAAAAAAAACACTACCAAAGATTTCCTCCGGAATCGCCGGAGGTGGCCATCATTACATGAATGACTATGCTCTAGTTTGAGAAAATGATAGTCTTCGTATTGGCTCCAAAATATTCACCGAAGAATCCCTGAACACTCCTTGAAGATTCTTTCTTCAGCTGAATTGGACCACTGGGCCCCACAAAAAAAAACAAAAAAGGACCCCTTACCAAAGATTTCCTCCGGAATCGCCGGAGGTGGCCATCATTACATGAATGACTATGCTCTAGTTTGAGAAAATGATAGTCTTCGTATTGGCGCCAAAATCTTCACCGAGGAATCCCTGAAGACTCCTTGAAGATTCTTTCTTCAGCTGAACTGGACCCCTGGGCCCCACAAAAAAAAAAAAAAAGTACCCCTTACCAAAGATTTCCTCCGGAATCGCCGGAGGTGGCCATCATTACATGAATGACTTTGCTCTAGTTTAAGAAAATGATAGTCTTCGTATTGGCTCCAAAATCTTCACCGAAGAATCCCTGAAGACTCCTTGAAGATTCTTTCTTCAGCTGAATTGGACCCCTGGGCCCCCCCAAAAAAACAAAAATGGACCCCTTACCAAAGATTTCCTCCGGAATCGCCGGAGGTGGCCATCATTACATGAATGACTATGCTCTAGTTTGAGAAAATGATAGTCTTCGTATTGGCGCAAAATCTTCACCGAAGAATCACTGAAGACTCCTTGGAGATTCTTTCTTCAGCTGAACTGGACCCCTGGGCCCCACAAAAAAAAAAAAAAAAGGACCCCTTACCAAAGATTTCCTCCGGAATCGCCGGAGGTGGCCATCATTACATGAATGACTATGCTCTAGTTTGAGAAAATGATAGTCTTCGTATTGGCGCCAAAATCTTCACCGAAGAATCCCTGAAGACTCCTTGAAGATTCTTTCTTCAGCTGAATTGGACCCCTGGGCCCCTCAAAAAAAAAAAAACAAAAAAAGACCCCTTACCAAAGATTTCCTCCGGAATCGCCGGAGGTGGCCATCATTACATGAATGACTATGCTCTAGTTTGAGAAAATGATAGTCTTCGTACTGGTGCCAAAATCTTCACCGAAGAATCCCTGAAGACTCCTTGAAGATTCTTTCTTCAGCTGAATTGGACCCCTGGGCCCCACAAAAAAAAAAACAAAAAAGGACCCCTTACCAATGATTTCCTCCGGAATTGCAGGAGGTAGCCATCATTACATGAATAACTATGCTCTAGTTTGAGAAAATGATAGTCTTCGTATTGGTGCCAAAATCTTCACTGAAGAACCCCTGAAGACTCCTTGAAAATTCGCTCTTCAGCTGAACTGGACCCCTGGTCCCCACAAAAAAAAAAAAAAAAAAAAGGACCCCGTACCAAAGATTTCCTCCGGAATCGCCGGAGGTGGCCATCATTACATGAATGACTATGCTCTAGTTTGAGAAAATGATAGTCTTCGTATTGGCTCCAAAATCTTCACCGAAGAATCCCTGAAGACTCTTTGAAGATTCTTTCTTCAGCTGAATTGGACCCCTGGGCCTCACAAAAAAAAAAACAAAAAAGGACCCCTTACCAAAGATTTCCTCCGGAATCGCCGGAGGTGGCCATCATTACATGAATGACTATGCTCTAGTTTGAGAAAATGATAGTCTTCGTATTGGTGCCAAAATCTTTTACGAAGAATCCCTGAAGACTCCTTGATTATTCTTTCTTAAGCTGAACTGGACCCCTGGGCCCCACGAAAAAAAAAAAAAGGACCCCTTACCAAAGATTTCCTCCGGAATCGCTGGAGGTGGCCATCATTACATGAATGACTATGATCTAGTTTGAGAAAATGATAGACTTCGTAATGGCGCCAAAATCTTCACCGAAGAATCCCTGAAGACTCCTTGAAGATTCTTTCTTCAGCTGAATTGAACCCCTGGGCCCCACAAAAAAAAAACAAAAAAAGACCCCTTACCAAAGATTTCCTCCGGAATCACCGGAGGTGGCCATTATTACATGAATGACTAAGCTCTAGTTTGAGAAAATGATAGTCTTCGTATTGGCTCCAAAATCTTCACCGAAGAATCCCTGAAGAATCCTTGAAGATTCTTTCTTCAGATGAATTGGACGCCTGGGCCCCACAAACAGAAACAAAAAAGGACCCCTTACCAAAGATTTCCTCCGGAATCGCCGGAGGTGGCCATCATTACATGAATGACTATGCTCTAGTTTGAGAAAATGATAGTCTTCGTATTGGCTCCAAAATCTTCACCGAAGAATCCCTGAATACTCCTTGAAGATTCTTTCTTCAGCTGAACTGGACCCCTGGGCCCCACAAAAAAAAAAAAAAGGACCCCTTACCAAAGATTTCCTCTGGAATCGCCGGAGGTGGCCATCATTACATGAATGACTATGCTCTAGTTTGAGAAAATGATAGTCTTCGTATTGGCTCCAAAATCTTCACCGAAGAATCCCTGAAGAATCCTTGAAGATTCTTTCTTCAGCTGAATTGGACCCCGGGGCCCCCCGAAAAAAAACAAAAAAGGACCCCTTACCTAATAATTCCTCCGGAATCGCCGGAGGTGGCCATCATTACATGAATGACTATGCTCTAGTTTGAGAAAATGATAGTATTCGTATTGGCGCAAAATCTTCACCGAAGAATCCATGAAGACTCCTTGAAGATTCGCTCTTCAGCTGAACTGGACCCCTGGGCCCCACAAAAAAAAAAAAAAAAAAAAGGACCCCTTACCAAAGATTTCCTCCGGAATCGCCGGAGGTGGCCATCATTACATGAATGACTATGCTCTAGTTTGAGAAAATGATAGTCTTCGTATTGGTGCCAAAATCTTCAACGAAGAATCCCTGAAGACTCCTTGAAGATTCTTTCTTCAGCTGAACTGGACCCCTGGGCCCCACGAAAAAAAAAAAAGGACCCCTTACCAAAGATTTCCTCCGGAATCGCTGGAGGTGGCCATCATTACATGAATGACTATGATCTAGTTTGAAAAAATGATAGACTTCGTATTGGCGCCAAAATCTTCACCGAAGAATCCCTGAAGACTCCTTGAAGATTCTTTCTTCAGCTGAATTGAACCCCTGGGCCCAAGAAAAAAAAAAACAAAAAAAAGACCCCTTACCAAAGATTTCCTCCGGAATCGCCGGAGGTGGCCATTATTACATGAATGACTAAGCTCTAGTTTGAGAAAATGATAGTCTTCGTATTGGCGCCAAAATCTTCACCGAAGAATCCCTGAAGAATCCTTGAAGATTCTTTCTTCAGATGAATTGGACCCCTGGGCCCCACTAAAAAAAAAAAAAAAAAGGACCCCTTACCAAAGATTTCCTCCGAAATCGCCGGAGGTGGCCATCATTACATGAATGACTATGGTCTAGTTTGAGGAAATGATAGTCTTCGTATTGGCTTCTAAATATTCACCGAAGAATCCCTGAAGACTCCTTGAAGATTCTTTCTACAGCTGAATTGGACCCCTGGGCCCCACAAAAAAAAACAAAAAAGGACCCCTTAGCAAAGATTTGTCCAGAATCGCCGGAGATGGCCATTATTACATGAATGACTATGCTCTAGTTTGAGAAAATGATAGTCTTCGTATTGGCTCCAAAATCTTCACCGAAGAATCCCTGAAGACTCCTTGAAGATTCTTTCTTCAGCTAAATTGGACCCCTGGGCCCCACAAAAAAAAAACAAAAAATGACCCCTTACCAAAGATTTCCTCCGGAATCGCTGGAGGTGGCCATCATTACATGAATGACTATGCTCTAGTTTGAGAAAATGATAATCTTCGTATTGGCGCCAAAATCTTCACCGAAGAATCCCTGAAGACTCCTTGAAGATTCTTTCTTCAGCTGAATTGGATCCCTAGGCCCCACAAAAAAAAAACAAAAAAGGACCCCTTACCAAAGATTTCCTCCGGAATCGCCGGAGGTGGCCATCATTACATGAATGACTATGCTCTAGTTTGAGAAAATGATAGTCTTCGTATTGGCTCCAAAATCTTCACCGAAGAATCCCTTAAGACTCTTTGAAGATTCTTTCTTCAGCTAAATTGGACCCCTGGGCCCCACAAAAAAAAAAAAAAAAAAAAGGACCCCTTACCAAAGATTTCCTCCGGAATCGCCGGAGGTGGCCATCATTACATGAATGACTATGCTCTAGTTTTAGAAAATGATAGTCTTCATATTGGCTCCAAAATCCTCACCCAAGATTCCCTGAAGACTCCTTGAAGGCTCTTTCTTCAGCTGAATTGGACCCCTGGGCCCCACAAAAAAAAAAAAAAAACAAAAAAGGACCCCTTACCAAAGATTTCCTCCGGAATCGTCGGAGGTGGCCATCATTACATGAATGACTATGCTCTAGTTTGAGAAAATAATAGTCTACGTATTGGTGCCAAAATCTTCACCAAAGAATCCCTGAAGACTCCTTGAAGATTCTTTCTTCAGCTGAACTGGACCCCTGGGCCCCACTAAAAAAAAAAAAAAAGAAGGACTCCTTACCAAAGATTTCCTCCGAAATCGCCGGAGGTGGCCATCATTACATGAATGACTATGGTCTAGTTTGAGAAAATGATAGTCTTCGTATTGGCTTCTAAATATTCACCGAAGAATCCCTGAAGACTCCTTGAAGATTCTTTCTACAGCTGAATTGGACCCCTGGGCCCCACAAAAAAAACAAAAAAGGACCCCTTAGCAAAGATTTGTCCGGAATCGCCGGAGGTGGCCATTATTACATGAATGACTATGCTCTAGTTTGAGAAAATGATAGTCTTCGTATTGGCTCCAAAATCTTCACCGAAGAATCCCTGAAGACTCTTTGAAGATTCTTTCTTCAGCTGAATTGGACCCCTGGGCCCCACAAAAAAAAAAAGGACCCCTTACCAAACATTTCCTCCGAAATCGCCGGAGGTGGCCATCATTACTTGAATGACTATGCTCTAGTTTGAGAAAATGATAGTCTTCATATTGATGACAAAATCTTCACCGAAGAATCCCTGAAGACTCCTTGAAGATTCTTTCTTCAGCTGAACTGGACCCCTGGGCCCCACAAAAAAAAAAAAAAAAAAAAAAGGACCCCTTACCAAAGATTTCCTCCGGAATTGCAGGAGGTAGCCATCATTACATGAATGACTATGCTCTAGTTTGAGAAAATGTTAGTCTTCGTATTGGTGCCAAAATCCTCACTGAAGAATCCCTGAAGACTCCTTGAAGATTCTTTCTTCAGCTGAACTGGACCCCTGGGCCCCACAAAAAAAAAAAGGACCCCTTACCAAAGATTTCCTCCGGAATCGCCGGAGGTGGCCATCATTACATGAATGACTATGCTCTAGTTTGAGAAAATGATAGTCTTCGTATTGGCTCCAAAATCTTCACCGAAGATCCCTGAAGACTCTTTGAAGATTCTTTCTTCAGCTGAATTGGACCCCTGGGCCCCACAAAAAAAAAACAAAAAAGGACCCCTTACCAAACATTTCCTCCGGAATCGCCGGAGGTGGCCATCATTACATGAATGACTAAGCTCTAGTTTGAGAAAATGATAGTCTTCATATTGATGCCAAAATCTTCACCGAAGAATCCCTGAAGACTCCTTGAAGATTCTTTCTTCAGCTGAACTGGACCCCTGGGCCCCACGAAAAAAAAAGGACCCCTTACCAAAGATTTCCTCCGGAATCGCTGGAGGTGGCCATCATTACATGAATGACTATGCTCTAGTTTGAGAAAATGATAGTCTTCGTATTGGCTCCAAAATCTTCACCGAAGAATCCCTGAAGACTCTTTGATGATTCTTTCTTTAGCTGAACTGGACCCCTGGGCCCCACAAAAAAAAAACAAAAAAAAAGGACCCCTTACCAAAGATTTCCTCCGGAATCGCCGGAGGTGGCCATCATTACATGAATGACTACGCTCTAGTTTTAGAAAATGATAGTCCTCATATTGGCTCCAAAATCCTCACCCAAGATTCCCTGAAGACTCCTTGAAGACTCTTTCTTCAGCAGTATAACAGGTGTCATTTTTAAATTTCAAGGGTAATTTCTACCATTTATATAGCTGGTAGCCTTTATGACTATGCTCTAGTTTGAGAAAATGATAGTCTTAGTATTGGTGCCAAAATCTTCACCGAAGAATCCCTGAAGACTCCTTGAAGATTCTTTCTTCAGCTGAATTGGACTCCTGGGCCCCACAAAAAAAAAAAAAACTACCCCTTACCAAAGATTTCCTGCGGAATCGCCGGAGGTAGCCATCATTACATGAATGACTATGCTCTAGTTTGAGAAAATGATAGTCTTCGTATTGGCGCCAAAATCTTCACCGAAGAATCCCTGAAGACTCCTTGAAGATTCTTTCTTCAGCTGAATTGGACCCCTGGGCCCCACAAAAAAAAAAAAAAAAGGACCCCTTACCAAAGATTTCCTCCGGAATCGCGGGAGGTGGCCATCATTACATGAATGACTATGCTCTAGTTTGAGAAAATGATAGTCTTCGTATTGGCGCCAAAATCTTCACCGAAGAATCCCTGAAGACTCCTTGAAGATTCTTTCTTCAGCTGAATTGGACCCCTGGGCCCCACAAAAAAAAAAAAAAAAAGGACCCCTTACCAAAGATTTCCTCCGGAATCGCCGGAGGTGGCCATCATTACATGAATGACTATGCTCTAGTTTGAGAAAATGATAGTCTTCGTATTGGCGCCAAAATCTTCACCGAAGAATCCCTGAAGACTCCTTGAAGATTCTTTCTTCAGCTGAACTGGACCCCTGGGCCCCACAAAAAAAAAAAAAAAAAAGGACCCCTTACCAAAGGTTTCCTCCGGAATCACCGGAGGTGGCCATCATTACATGAATGACTATGCTCTAGTTTGAGAAAATGATATCTTCGTATTGGCGCCAAAATCTTCACCAAAAAATCCCTGAAGACTCCTTGAAGATTCTTTCTTCAGCTGAACTGGACCCCTGGGCCCCACAAAAAAAAAAAAGGACCCCCTACCAAAGATTTCCTCCAGAATCGCCGGAGGTGGCCATCATTACATGAATGACTATGCTCTAGTTTGAGAAAATGATAGTCTTCGTATTGGCGCCAAAATCTTCACCGAAGAATCCCTGAAGAATCCTTGAAGATTCTTTCTTCAGCTGAATTGGACCCCTGGGCCCCACAAAAAAAACAAAAAAGGACCCCTTACCAAAGATTTCCTCCGGAATCGCCAGAGGTGGCCATCATTACATGAATGACTATGCTCTAGTTTGAGAAAATGATAGTCTTCGTATTGGCTCCAAAATATTCACCGAAGAATCCCTGAAGACTCCTTGAAGATTCTTTCTTCAGCTGAATTGGACCACTGGGCCCCACAAAAAAAAAAAAAAAAAAAAAACCCTTACCAAAGTTTTCCTCCGGAATCGCTGGAGGTGGCCATCATTACATGAATGACTATGCTCTAGTTTGAGAAAATGATAGTCTTTGTATTGGTGCCAAAATCTTCACTGAAGAATCCCTGAAGACTCCTTGAATATTCTTTCTTCAGCTGAATTGGACTCCTGGGCCCCACAAAAAAAACCAAAAAACTACCTCTTACCAAACATTTCCTCCGGAATCGCCGGAGGTAGCCATCATTACATGAATGACTATGCTCTAGTTTGAGAAAATGATAGTCTTCGTATTGGCGCCAAAATCTTCACCGAAGAATCCCTGAAGACTCCTTGAAGATTCTTTCTTCAGCTGAACTGGACCCCTGGGCCCCACAAAAAAAAAAAAAAGGACCCCTTACCAAAGATGTCCTCCGGAATCGCCGGAGGTGGCCAACATTACATGAATGACTATGCTCTAGTTTGAGAAAATGACAGTCTTCGTATTGGCTCCAAAATATTCACTGAAGAATCCCTGAAGACTCCTTGAAGATTCTTTCTTCAGCTGAATTGGACCACTGGGCCCCACAAAAAAAACAAAAAAAAAAACAAAAAAGGACCCCTTACCAAAGATTTCCTCCGGAATCGCCGGAGGTGGCCATCATTACATGAATGACTATGCTCTAGTTTGAGAAAATGATAGTCTTCGTATTGGCGCCAAAATCTTCACCGAGGAATCCCTGAAGACTCCTTGAAGATTCTTTCTTCAGCTGAACTGGACCCCTGGGCCCCACAAAAAAAAAAAAAAAAGACCCCTTACCAAAGATTTCCTCCGGAATCGCAGGAGGTAGCCATCATTACATGAATGACTATGCTCTAGTTTGATAAAATGATAGACTTCGTATTGGTGCCAAAATCTTCACTGAAGAATCCCTGAAGACTCCTTGAAGATTCTTTCTTCATCTGAACTGGACCCCTGGGCCCCACAAAAAAAAAAAAATAAATAAAAGGACCCCTTACCAAAGATTTCATCCGGAATCGCCGGAGGTGGCCATCATTACATGAATGACTAAGCTCTAGTTTGAGAAAATGATAGTCTTCGTATTGGTGCCAAAATCTTCACCGAAGAATCCCTGAAGACTCCTTGAAGATTCTTTCTTCAGCTGAATTGGACCCCTGGGCCCCCCCAAAAAAAACAAAAAAGGACCCCTTACCAAAGATTTCCTCCGAAATCGCCGGAGGTGGCCATTATTTCATGAATGACTAAGCTCTAGTTTGAGAAAATGATAGTCTTCGTATTGGCGCCAAAATCTTCACCGAAGAATCCCTGAAGACTCCTTGAAGATTCTTTCTTCAGCTAAATTGGACCCCTGGGACACACAAAAAAAACAAAAAAGGACCCCTTACCAAAGATTTCCTCCGAAATCGCCGGAGGTGGCCATCATTACATGAATGACTATGCTCTAGTTTGAGAAAATGATAGTCTTCGTATTGGCGCAAAATCTTCACCGAAGAATCCCTGAAGACTCCTTGAAGATTCTTTTTTCAGCTGAACTGGACCCCTGGGCCCCACAAAAAAAAAAAAAAAAGGACCCCTTACCAAATATTTCCTTCGGAATCGCCGGAGGTGGCCATCATTACATGAATGACTATGCTCTAGTTTGAGAAAATGACAGTCTTCGTATTGGCTCCAAAATAATCACCGAAGAATCCCTGAAGACTCCTTGAAGATTCTTTCTTCAGCTGAATTGGACCACTGGGCCCCACAAAAAAAAAAAAAAAGGACCCCTTACCAAAGATTTCCTCCGGAATAGCCGGAGGTGGCCATCATTACATGAATGACTATGCACTAGTTTGAGAAAATGATAGTCTTCGTATTGGCGCCAAAATCTTCACCGAGGAATCCCTGAAGACTCCTTGAAGATTCTTTCTTCAGCTGAACTGGACCCCTGGGCCCCACAAAAAAAAAAAAAAAAAAAAAAAAGGACCCCTTACCAAAGATTTCCTCCGGAATCGCAGGAGGTAGCCACCATTACATGAATGACTATGCTCTAGTTTGAGAAAATGATTGACTTCGTATTGGTGCCAAAATCTTCACTGAAGAATCCCTGAAGACTCCTTGAAGATTCTTTCTTCATCTGAACTGGACCCCTGGGCCCCAAAAAAAAAAAAAAAAAAGGAACCCTTACCAAAGATTTCCTCCGGAATCGCCGGAGGTGGCCACCATTACATGAATGACTAAGCTCTAGTTTGAGAAAATGATAGTCTTCGTATTGGTGCCAAAATCTTCACCGAAGAATCCCTGAAGACTCCTTGAAGATTCTTTCTTCAGCTGAACTGGACCCCTGGGCCCCACGAAAAAAAAAAGGACCCCCTACCAAAGATTTCCTCCGGAATCGCCGGAGGTGGCCATCATTACATGAATGACTATGCTCTAGTTTGAAAAAATGATAATCTTCGTATTTGTGCCAATATCTTCACTGAAGAATCCCTGAACACTCCTTGAAGATTCTTTCTTCAGCTGAATTTGACCCCTGGGCCCCACAAAAAAAAACAAAAAAGGACCCCTCACCAAAGATTTCCTCCGGAATCGCCGGAGGTGGACATCATTACATGAATGACTATGCTCTAGTTTGAGAAAATGATAGTCTTCGTATTGGCGCCAAAATCTTCTCCGAAGATTCCCTGAAGACTCCTTGAAGATTCTTTCTTCAGCTAAATTGGACCCCTGGGACCCACAAAAAAAACAAAAAAGGACCCCTTACCAAAGATTTGCTCCTGAATCGCCGGAGGTGGCCATCATTACATGAATGACTATGCTCTAGTTTGAGAAAATGATATCTTCGTATTGGCGCCAAAATCTTCACCAAAAAATCCCTGAAGACTCCTTGAAGATTCTTTCTTCAGCTGAATTGGACCCCTGGGCCCCACAAAAAAAAACAAAAAAGGACCCCTTACCAAAGATTTCCTCCGGAATCGCAGGAGGTAGCCATCATTACATGAATGACTATGCTCTAGTTTGATAAAATGATAGACTTCTTATTGGTGCCAAAATCTTCACCGAAGAATCCCTGAACACTCCTTGAAGATTCTTTCTTCAGCTGAACTGGACCCCTGGGCCCCACGAAAAAAAAAAGGACCCCCTACCAAAGATTTGCTCCGGAATCGCCAGAGGTGGCCATCATTACATGAATGACTATGCTCTAGTTTGAGAAAATGATAGTCTTCGTATTGGCTCCAAAATATTCACCGAAGAATCCCTGAAGACTCCTTGAAGATTCTTTCTTCAGCTGAATTGGACCACTGGGCCCCACAAAAAAAAAAAAAAAAAAAACCCTTCCAAAGTTTTCCTCCGGAATCGCCGGAGGTGGCCACCATTATATGAATGACTATGCTCTAGTTTGAGAAAATGATAGTCTTCGTATTGGTGCCAAAATCTTCACCGAAGAATCCCTGAAGACTTCTTGAATATTCTTTCTTCAGCTGAATTGGACTCCTGGGCCCCACAAAAAAAACCAAAAAACTACCCCTTACCAAACATTTCCTCCGGAATCGCCGGAGGTAGCCATCATTACATGAATGACTATGCTCTAGTTTGAGAAAATGATAGTCTTCGTATTGGCGCCAAAATCTTCACCGAAGAATCCCTGAAGACTCCTTGAAGATTCTTTCTTCAGCTGAACTGGACCCCTGGGCCCCACAAAAAAAAAAAAAGGACCCCTTACCAAAGATTTCCCTCGGAATCGCCGGAGGTGGCCATCATTACATGAATGACTATGCTCTAGTTTGAGAAAATGATAGTCTTCGTATTGGCGCCAAAATCTTCACCGAAGAATCCCTGAAGACTCCTTGAATATCCTTTCTTCAGCTGAATTGGACTCCTGGGCCCCACAAAAAAAAACAAAAAAGGACCCCTTACCAAAGATTTCCTTCGGAATCGCCGGAGGTGGCCATCATTACATGAATGACTATGCTCTAGTTTTAGAAAATGATAGTCTTCATATTGGCTCCAAAATCCTCACCCAAGATTCCCTGAAGACTCCTTGAAGACTCTTTCTTCAGCAGTATAACAGGTGTCATTTTTCAATTTCAAGGGTAATTTCTACCATTTATATAGCAGGTAGCCTTTATGACTATGCTCTAGTTTGAGAAAATGATAGTCTTAGTATTGGCGCCAAAATCTTCATCGAAGAATACCTGAAGACTCCTTGAAGATTCTCTCTTCAGCTGAATTGGACCCCTGGGCCCCACAAAAAAAAAAAAAAAAAACAAAAAAGGACTCCTTACCAAAGATTTCCTCTGGAATCGCCGGAGGTGGCCATCATTACATGAATGACTATGCTCTAGTTTGAGAAAATGATAGTCTTCGTATTGGTGCAAAATCTTCACCGAAGAATCCCTGAAGACTCCTTGAAGATTCTTTCTTCAGCTGAATTGGACCCCTGGGCCCCACGAAAAAAAAAAGGACCCCCTACCAAAGATTTGCTCCGGAATCGCCAGAGGTGGCCATCATTACATGAATGACTATGCTCTAGTTTGAGAAAATGATAGTCTTCGTATTGGCTCCAAAATATTCACCGAAGAATCCCTGAAGACTCCTTCAAGATTCTTTCTTCAGCTGAATTGGACCACTGGGCCCCACAAAAAAAAAAAAAAAAAAAGGACCCCTTACCAAAGATTTCCTCCGGAATCGCCGGAGGTGGCCATCATTACATGAATGACTATGCTCTAGTTTGAGAAAATGATAGTCTTTGTATTGGCGCCAAAATCTTCACCGAGGAATCCCTGAAGACTGCTTGAAGATTCTTTCTTCAGCTGAACTGGACCCCTGTGCCCCACAAAAAAAAAAAAAGACCCCTTACCAAAGATTTCCTCCGGAAACGCAGGAGGTAGCCATCATTACATGAATGACTATGCTCTAGTTTGAGAAAATGATAGACTTCGTATTGGTGCCAAAATGTTCACTGAAGAATCCCTGAAGACTCCTTGAAGATTCTTTCTTCATCTGAACTGGACCCCTGGGCCCCACAAAAAAAAAAAAACAAAAAAGGACCCCTTACCACAGATTTCATCCGGAATCGCCGGAGGTGGCCATAATTACATGAATGACTAAGCTCTAGTTTGAGAAAATGATAGTCTTCGTATTGGTGCCAAAATCTTCACCGAAGAATCCCTGAAGACTCCTTGAAGATTCTTTCTTCAGCTGAACTGGACCCCTGGGCCCCACGAAAAAAAAAAAAGGACCCCCTACCAAAGATTTCCTCCGGAATCGCCGGAGGTGGCCATCATTACATGAATGACTATGCTATAGTTTGAGAAAATGATAGTCTTCGTATTGGCGCCAAAATCTTCACCGAAGAATCCCTGAAGACTCCTTGAAGATTCTTTCTTCAGCTGAATTGGACCCCTGGGCCCCCCAAAAAAAACAAAAAAGGACCCCTTACCAAAGATTTCCTCCGAAATCGCCGGAGGTGGCCATTATTACATGAATGACTAAGCTCTAGTTTGAGAAAATGATAGTCTTCATATTGGCTCCAAAATCCTCACCCAAGATTCCCTGAAGACTCCTTGAAGACTCTTTCTTCAGCAGTATAGCAGGTGTCATTTTTCAATTTCAAGGGTAATTTCTACAATTTATATAGCTGGTAGCCTTTATGACTATACTCTATTTTGAGAAAATGATAGTCTTAGTATTGGCGCCAAAATCTTCTCCCAAGAATCCCTGAAGACTCCTTGAAGATTCTTTTTTCAGCTGAATTGGACCCCTGGGCCCACAAAAAAAAAAAAAAAAAAGGACCCCTTACCAAAGATTTCCTCCGGAATCGCCGGAGGTGGCCATCATTACATGAATGACTATGCTCTAGTTTGAGAAAATGATAGTCTTCGTATTGGTGCCAAAATCTTCACTGAAGAATCCCTGAAGACTCCTTGAATATTCTTTCTTCAGCTGAACTGGACCCCTGGGCCCCACAAAAAAAAAAAAAAAAAAGGACCCCTTACCAAAGATTTCCTCCGGTATCGCTGGAGGTGGCCATCATTACATGAATGACTATGCTCTAGTTTGAGAAAATGATAGTCTTCGTATTGGCTCCAAAATCTTCACCGAAGAATCCCTGAAGACTCTTTGAAGATTCTTTCTTCAGCTGAATTGGATCCCTGGGCCCCACAAAAAAAAAACAAAAAAGGACCCCTTACCAAAGATTTCGTCCGGAATCACCGGAGGTGGCCATCATTACATGAATGACTATGCTCTAGTTTGAGAAAATGATAGTCTTCTTATTGGTGCAAAATCTTCACCAAAGAATCCCTGAAGACTCCTTGAAGATTCTTTCTTCAGCTGAACTGGAAGCCTGGGCCCCACAAAAAAAAAAAAAAAAAAAGGACCTCTTACCAAAGATTTCCTCCGGAATCGCCGGAGGTGGCCATCATTACATGAATGACTATGCTCTAGTTTGAGAAAATGATAGTCATCGTATTGGCTCCAAAATCTTCACCGAAGAATCCCTGAAGACTCTTTGAAGATTCTTTATTCAGCTGAATTGGACCCCTGGGCCCCACAAAAAAAAAACAAAAAAGGACCCCTTACCAAAGATTTCCTCCGGAATCGCCGGAGGTGGCCATCATTACATGAATGACTATGCTCTAGTTTTAGAAAATGATATTCTTCATATTGGCTCCAAAATATTCACCGAAGAATCCCTGAAGACTCCTTGAAGATTCTTTCTTCAGCTGAATTGGACCACTGGGCCCAACAAAAAAAACAAAAAAGGACCCCTTACCAAAGATTTCCTCCGGAATCGCCGGAGGTGGCCATTATTACATGAATGACTAAGCTCTAGTTTGAGAAAATGATAGTCTTCGTATTGGCGCCAAAATCTTCACCGAAGAATCCCTGAAGACTCCTTGAAGATTCTTTCTTCAGGTGAACTGGACCCCTGGGCCCCACAAAAAAAAAAACAAAACAAAAAAGGACCCCTTACCAAAGATTTCCTCCGGAATCGCCGGAGGTGGACATCATTACATGAATGACTATGCTCTAGTTTGAGAAAATGATAGTCTTCGTATTGGCGCCAAAATCTTCACCGAAGAATCCCTGAAGACTCCTTGAATATCCTTTCTTCAGCTGATTTGGACTCCTGGGCCCCACAAAAAAAAACAAAAAAGGACCCCTTACCAAAGATTTCCTCCGGAATCGCCGGAGGTGGCCATCATTACATGAATGACTATGCTCTAGTTTGAGAAAATGACAGTCTTCGTATTGGCTCCTAAATATTCACCGAAGAATCCCTGAAGACTCCTTTAAGTTTCTTTCTTCAGCTGAATTGGACCCCTGGGCCCCACAAAAAAAAAACAAAAAAGGACCCCTTACCAAAGATTTCCTCCGGAATCGCCGGAGGTGGCCATCATTACATGAATGACTATGCTCTAGTTTGAGAAAATGATAGTCTTCGTATTGGCGCCAAAACCTTCACCGAAGAATCCCTGAAGACTCCTTGAAGATTCTTTCTTCAGCTGAACTGGACCCCTGGGCCCCACGAAAAAAAAAAGGACCCCCTACCAAAGATTTCCTCCGGAATCGCCGGAGGTGGCCATCATTACATGAATGACTATGCTCTAGTTTGAGAAAATGATAGTCTTCGTATTGGCTCTAAAATCTTCACCGAAGAATCCCTGAAGACTCCTTGAAGATTCTTTCTTCAGCTGAACTGGACCCCTGGGCCCCACAAAAAAAAAAACAAAAAAGGACCCCTTACCAAAGATTTCCTCCGGAATCGCCGGAGGTGGCCATCATTACATGAATGACTATGCGCTACTTTGAGAAAATGATAGTCTTCGTATTGGCGCCAAAATCGTCACCAAAGAATCCCTGAAGACTCCTTGAAGATTCTTTCTTCAGCTGAACTGGACCCCTGGGCCCCACAAAAAAAAAAGGACCCCCTACCAAAGTTTTCCTCCGGAATCGCCGGAGGTAGCCATCATTACATGAATGACTGTGCTCTAGTTTGAGAAAATGATAGTCTTCGTATTGGCTCCAAAATCTTCACCGAAGAATCCCTGAAGACTCCTTGAAGATTCTTTCTTCAGCTGAACTGGACCCCTGGGCCCCACAAAAAAAAAAAAACAAAAAAGGACCCCTTACCAAAGATTTCCTCCGGAATCGCCGGAGGTGCCATCACTACATGAATGACTATGCTCTAGTTTGAGAAAATGATAGTCTTCGTATTGGCGCCAAAATCTTCACCGAAGAATCCCTGAAGACTCCTTGAAGATTCTTTCTTCAGCTGAACGGGACCCCTGGGCCCCACAAAAAAAAAAAAAAGGACCCCTTACCAAAGATTTCATCCGGAATCGTCGGAGGTGGCCATCATTACATGAATGACTATGCTCTAGTTTGAGAAAATTATAGTCTTCGTATTGGCTCCAAAATCTTCACCGAAGAATCCCTGAAGACTCTTGGAAGATTCTTTCTTCAGCTGAATTGGACCTCTGGGCCACAAAAAAAAAAAAAAAAGGACCCCTTACCAAAGATTTCCTTCGAAATCGCCGGAGGTGGCCATCATTACATGAATGACTATGCTCTAGTTTGTGAAAATGATAGTCTTCGTATTGGCGCAAAATCTTCACCGAAGAATCCCTGAAGACTCCTTGAAGATTCTTTCTTAAACTGTACTGGACCCCTGGGCCTCACAAAAAAAACAAAACAAAAAAGGACCTCTTACCAAAGATTTCCTCCGGAATCGCCGGAGGTGGCCATCATTACATGAATGACTATGCTCTAGTTTGAGAAAATGATAGTCTTCGTATTGGCGCCAAAATCTTCACCGAAGAATCCCTGAAGACTCCTTGAATATCCTTTCTTCAGCTGAATTGGACTCCTGGGCCCCACAAAAAAAAACAAAAAAGGACCCCTTACCAAAGATTTCCTTCGGAATCGCCGGAGGTGGCCATCATTACATGAATGACTATGCTCTAGTTTTAGAAAATGATAGTCTTCATATTGGCTCCAAAATCCTCACCCAAGATTCCCTGAAGACTCCTTGAAGACTCTTTCTTCAGCAGTATAACAGGTGTCATTTTTCAATTTCAAGGGTAATTTCTACCATTTATATAGCAGGTAGCCTTTATGACTATGCTCTAGTTTGAGAAAATGATAGTCTTAGTATTGGCGCCAAAATCTTCATCGAAGAATACCTGAAGACTCCTTGAAGATTCTCTCTTCAGCTGAATTGGACCCCTGGGCCCCACAAAAAAAAAAAAAAAAAAACAAAAAAGGACTCCTTACCAAAGATTTCCTCTGGAATCGCCGGAGGTGGCCATCATTACATGAATGACTATGCTCTAGTTTGAGAAAATGATAGTCTTCGTATTGGTGCCAAAATCTTCACAGAAGAATCCCTGAAGACTCCTTGAAGATTCTTTCTTCAGCTGAACTGAACCCCTGGGCCCCACGAAAAAAAAAAGGACCCCTACCAAAGATTTCCTCCGGAATCCCCGGAGGTGGCCATCATTACATGAATGACTATGCTCTAGTTTGAGAAAATGATAGTCTTCGTATTGGCGCCAAAATCTTCACCGAAGAATCCCTGAAGACTCCTTGAAGATTCTTTCTTCAGCTGAATTGGACCCCTGGGCCCCACAAAAAAAAAAAACAAAAAAGGACCCCTTACCAAAGATTTCCTCCGGAATCGCCGGAGGTGGCCATTATTACATGAATGACTAAGCTCTAGTTTGAGAAAATGATAGTCTTCGTATTGGCGCCAAAATCTTCACCGAAGAATCCCTGAAGACTCCTTGAAGATTCTTTCTTCAGCTAAATTGGACCCCTGGGCCCCACAAAAAAAAAAAAACAAAAAAGGACCTCTTACCAAAGATTTCCTCCGGAATCGCCGGAGGTGGCCATCATTACATGAATGACTATGCTCTAGTTTGAGAAATTGATAGTCTTTGTATTGGCTCCAAAATCTTCACCGAAGAATCACTGAAGACTCCTTGAAGATTCTTTCTTCAGCTGAACTGGACCCCTGGGCCCCACAAAAAAAACAAAACAAAAAAGGACCCCTTACCAAAGATTTCCTCCGGAATCGCCGGAGGTGGCCATCATTACACGAATGACTATGCTCTAGTTTGAGAAAATGATAGTCTTCGTATTGGCTCCAAAATCTTCACCGAAGAATCCCTGAAGACTCCTTGAAAATTCTTTCTTCAGCTGAATTGGACCCCTTGGCCCCCCCCAAAAAAACAAAAAAGGACCCCTTACCAAAGATTTCCTCCGGAATCGCCGGAGGTGGCCTTCATTACATGAATGACTATGCTCTAGTTTGAGAAAATGATAGTCTTCATATTGGCGCAAAATCTTCACCGAAGAATCCCTGAAGACCCCTTGAAGATTCTTTCTTCAGCTGAACTGGACCCCTGGGCCCCACAAAAAAAAAAAAAAAAAAGGACCCATTACCAAAGATTTCCTCCGGAATCGCCGGAGGTGGCCATCATTACATGAATGACTATGCTTTAGTTTGTGAAAATGATAGTCTTCGTATTGGCTCCAAAATCTTCACCGAAGAATCCCTGAAGACTCTTTGAAGATTCTTTCTTCAGCTGAATTGGACCCCTGGGCCCCACAAAAAAAAAAAACAAAAAAGGACCCCTTACCAAAGATTTCCTCCAGAATCGCCGGAGGTGGCCATCATTACATGAATGACTATGCTCTAGTTTGAGAAAATGATAGTCTTCATATTGGCTCCAGAATCCTCACCCAAGATTCCCTGAAGACTCCTTGAAGACTCTTTCTTCAGCAGTATAACAGGTGTCATTTTTCAATTTCAAGGGTAATTTCTACCATTTATATTGCTGGTAGCCTTTATGACTATGCTCTAGTTTCAGAAAATGATAGTCTTAGTATTGGCGCCAAAATCTTCACCGAAGAATCCCTGAAGACTCCTTCAAGATTCTTTCTTCAGCTGAATTGGACCCCTGGGCCCCCCCCCCCAAAAAAAAAACAAGAAAGGACCCCTTACCAAAGATTTCCTCCGGAATCACCGGAGGTGGCCATCATTACATGAATGACTATGCTCTAGTTTGAGAAAATGATAGTCTTCGTATTGGCGCCAAAATCTTCACCGAAGAATCCCTGAAGACTCCTTGAAGATTCTTTCTTCAGCTGAACTGGACCCCTGGGCCCCACAAAAAAAAACAAAACAAAAAAGGACCCCTTACCAAAGATTTCCTCCGGAATCGCCGGAGGTGGGCATCATTACATGAATGACTATGCTCTAGTTTGAGAAAATGATAGTCTTCGTATTGGCTCCAAAATAATCACCGAAGAATCCCTGAAGACTCCTTGAAGATTCTTTCTTCAGCTGAATTCGACCCCTGAGCCCCACAAAAAAAAACAAAAAAGGACCCCTTACCAAAGATTTCCTCCGGAATCGCCAGAGGTGGCCATCATTACATGAATGACTATGCTCTAGTTTGAGAAAATGATAGTCTTCGTATTGGCGCCAAAATCTTCACCGAAGAATCCCTGAAGACTCCTTGAAGATTCTTTCTTTAGTTGAATTGGACTCCTGGGCCCGACAAAAAAAAACAAAAAACTACCCCTTACCAAAGATTTCCTCCGGAATCGCCGGAGGTAGCCATCATTACATGAATGACTATGCTCTAGTTTGAGAAAATGATAGTCTTCGTATTGGCGCCAAAATCTTCACCGAAGAATCCCTGAAGACTCCTTGAAGATTCTTTCTTCAGCTGAACTGGACCCCTTGGCCCCACAAAAAAAAAAAAAAAAAAAAAGGACCCCTTACCAAAGATTTCCTCCGGAATCGCCGAGGTGGCCATCATTACATGAATGTCAATGTTCTAGTTTGAGAAAATGATAGTCTTCGTATTGGCTCCAAAATTTTCACCGAAGAATACATGAAGACTCCTTGAAGATTCTTTTTCATCTGAATTGGACCCCTGGGCCCAACGAAAAAAAACAAAAAAGGACCCCTTACCAAAGATTTCCTCCGGAATCGCCGGAGGTGGCCATCATTACATGTATGACTATGCTCTAGTTTGAGAAAATGATAGTCTTCGTATTGGCGCCAAAATCTTCACCGAAGAATCCCTGAAGACTCCTTGAAGATTCTTTCTTCAGCTGAATTCGACCCCTGAGCCCCACAAAAAAAAACAAAAAAGGACCCCTTACCAAAGATTTCCTCCGGAATCGCCGGAGGTGGCCATCATTACATGAATGACTATGCTCTAGTTTGAGAAAATGATAGTCTTCGTATTGGCGCCAAAATCTTCACCGAAGAATCCCTGAAGACTCCTTGAAGATTCTTTCTTCAGCTGAACTGGACTCTTGGGCCTTACAAAAAAAAAAAAAAAAGGACCCCTTACCAAAGATTTCCTCCGGAATCGCCGGAGGTGGCCATCATTACATGAATGACTATGCTCTAGTTTGAGAAAATGATAGTCTTTGTATTGGCGCCAAAATCTTCACCGAAGAATCCCTGAAGACTCCTTGAAGATTCTTTCATCAGCTGAACTGGACCCCTTGGCCCCACAAAAAAAAAAAATGGACCCCTTACCAAAGATTTCCTCCGGAATCGCCGGAGGTGGCCATCATTACATGAATGACTATGCTCTAGTTTGAGAAAATGATAGTCTTCGTATTGGCGCCAAAATCTTCACCGAAGAATCCCTGAAGACTCCTTGAAGATTCTTTCTTCATCTGAATTGGACCCCTGGGCCCCACGAAAAAAAAACAAAAAAGGACCCCTTACCAAAGATTTCCTCCGGAATCACCGGAGGTGGCCAATATTACATGAATGACTATGCTCTAGTTTGAGAAAATGATAGTCTTCGTATTGGCGCCAAAATCTTTACCGAAGAATCCCTGAAGACTCCTTGAATATTCTTTCTTCAGCTGAACTGGACCCCTGGGCCCGACAAAAAAAAAAAAAAACACAAAAAAGGACCCCTTACCAAAGATTTCCTCCGGAATCGCCGGAGGTGGCCATCATTACATGAATGACTATGCTCTAGTTTTAGAAATTGATAGTCTTCATATTGGCACCAAAATCTTCACCAAAGAATCCCTGAAGACTCCTTGAAGATTCTCTCTTCAGCTGAACTGGACCCCTGGGCCCCACAAAAAAAAAAAAAAAACAAAAAAGGACCCCTTACCAAAGATTTCCTCCGGAATCGCCGGAGGTGGCCAATATTACATGAATGACTATGCTCTAGTTTGAGAAAATGATAGTCTTCGTATTGGCGCCAAAATCTTCACCGAAGAATCCCTGAAGACTCCTTGAAGATTCTCTCTTCAGCTGAACTGGACCCCTGGGCCCCATAAAAAAAAAAAAAACAAAAAAGGACCCCTTACCAAAGATTTCCTCCGGAATCGCCGGAGGTGGCCATCATTACATGAATGACTATGCTCTAGTTTGAGAAAATGATAGTCTTCGTATTGGCACCAAAATCTTCACCGAAGAATCCCTGAAGACTCCTTGAAGATTCTTTCTTCAGCTGAATTGGACCCCTGGGCCCCACAAAAAAAAAAGACCCCTTACCAAAGATTTCCTCAGAAATCGCCGGAGGTGGCCATCATTACATGAATGACTATGCTCTAGTTTGAGAAAATGATAGTCTTCGTATTGGCGCCAAAATCTTCACCGAAGAATCCCTGAAGACTCCTTGAAGATTCTTTCTTCAGCTGAACTGGACTCTTGGGCCTCAAAAAAAAAAAAAAAAGGACCCCTTACCAAAGATTTCCTCCGGAATCGCCGGAGGTGGCCATCATTACATGAACTACTATGCTCTAGTTTGAGAAAATGATAGTCTTCGTATTGGCGCCAAAATCTTCACCGAAGAATCCCTGAAGACTCCTTGAAGATTCTTTCTTCAGCTGAACTGGACCCCTTGGCCCCACAAAAAAAAAAAAAAATGGACCCCTTACCAAAGATTTCCTCCGGAATCGCCGGAGGTGGCCATCATTACATGAATGACTATGCTCTAGTTTGAGAAAATGATAGTCTTCGTATTGGCGCCAAAATCTTCACCGAAGAATCCCTGAAGACTCCTTGAAGATTCTTTCTTCATCTAAATTGGACCCCTGGGGCCCACGAAAAAAAAACAAAAAAGGACCCCTTACCAAAGATTTCCTCCGGAATCGCCGGAGGTGGCCATCATTACATGAATGACTATGCTCTAGTTTGAGAAAATGATAGTCTTCGTATTGGCTCCAAAATCTTCACCGAAGCATCCCTGAAGACTCCTTGAAGATTCTTTATTCAGCTGAATTGGACCCCTGGGCCCCACAAAAAAAAAAAGGACCCCTTACCAAAGATTCCTCCGGAATCGCCGGAGGTGGCCATCATTACATGAATTACTATGCTCTAGTTTGAGAAAATGATAGTCTTCGTATTGGCGCCAAAATCTTCACCGAAGAATCCCTGAAGACTCCTTGAAGATTCTCTCTTCAGCTGAACTGGACCCCTGGGCCCCACGAAAAAGAAAAAAAAAAAGGACACCTTACAAAAGATTTCCTCCGGAATCGCCGGAGGTGGCCATCATTACATGAGTGACTATGCTCTAGTTTGAGAAAATGATAGTCTTCGTATTGGCGCCAAAATCTTCACCGAAGAATCCCTGAAGACTCCTTGAAGATTCTTTCTTCAGCTGAACTGGACCCCTGGGCCCCACGAAAAAAAAAACAAAAAAGGACCCCTTACCAAAGATTTCCTCCGGAATCGCCGGAGGTGGCCATCATTACATAAATGACTATGCTCTAGTTTGAGAAAATGATAGTCTTTGTATTGGCGCCAAAATCTTCACCGAAGAATCCCTGAAGACTCCTTGAAGATTCTTTCTTCAGCTGAACTGGACCCCTGGGCATCACGAAAAAAAAGAAAAAAAAAAGGACCCCTTACCAAAGATTTCCTCCGGAATCGCCGGAGGTGGCCATCATTACATGAATGACTATGCTCTAGTTTGAGAAAATGATAGTCTTCGTATTGGCTCCAAAATCTTCACTGAAGAATCCCTGAAGACTCCTTGAAGATTCTTTCTTCAGCTGAATTGGACCCCTGGGCCTGACAAAAAAAAAAAAAAAGGACCCCTTACCAAAGATTTCCTCCGGAATCGCCGGAGGTGGCCATCATTACATGAATGACTATGCTCTAGTTTGAGAAAATGATAGTCTTCGTATTGGCGCCAAAATCTTCACCGAAGAATCCCTGAAGACTCCTTGAAGATTCTTTCTTCAGCTGAACTGGACTCTTGGGCCTCAAAAAAAAAAAAAAAAGGACACCTTACCAAAGATTTCCTCCGGAATCGCCGGAGGTGGCCATCATTACATGAACTACTATGCTCTAGTTTGAGAAAATGATAGTCTTCGTATTGGCGCCAAAATCTTCACCGAAGAATCCCTGAAGACTCCTTGAAGATTCTTTCTTCAGCTGAACTGGACCCCTTGGCCCCACAAAAAAAAAAAAAAATGGACCCCTTACCAAAGATTTCCTCCGGAATCGCCGGAGGTGGCCATCATTACATGAATGACTATGCTCTAGTTTGAGAAAATGATAGTCTTCGTATTGGCGCCAAAATCTTCACCGAAGAATCCCTGAAGACTCCTTGAAGATTCTTTCTTCATCTAAATTGGACCCCTGGGGCCCACGAAAAAAAAACAAAAAAGGACCCCTTACCAAAGATTTCCTCCGGAATCGCCGGAGGTGGCCATCATTACATGAATGACTATGCTCTAGTTTGAGAAAATGATAGTCTTCGTATTGGCTCCAAAATCTTCACCGAAGCATCCCTGAAGACTCCTTGAAGATTCTTTATTCAGCTGAATTGGACCCCTGGGCCCCACAAAAAAAAAAAGGACCCCTTACCAAAGATTCCTCCGGAATCGCCGGAGGTGGCCATCATTACATGAATTACTATGCTCTAGTTTGAGAAAATGATAGTCTTCGTATTGGCGCCAAAATCTTCACCGAAGAATCCCTGAAGACTCCTTGAAGATTCTCTCTTCAGCTGAACTGGACCCCTGGGCCCCACGAAAAAGAAAAAAAAAAAGGACACCTTACAAAAGATTTCCTCCGGAATCGCCGGAGGTGGCCATCATTACATGAGTGACTATGCTCTAGTTTGAGAAAATGATAGTCTTCGTATTGGCGCCAAAATCTTCACCGAAGAATCCCTGAAGACTCCTTGAAGATTCTTTCTTCAGCTGAACTGGACCCCTGGGCCCCACGAAAAAAAAAACAAAAAAGGACCCCTTACCAAAGATTTCCTCCGGAATCGCCGGAGGTGGCCATCATTACATAAATGACTATGCTCTAGTTTGAGAAAATGATAGTCTTTGTATTGGCGCCAAAATCTTCACCGAAGAATCCCTGAAGACTCCTTGAAGATTCTTTCTTCAGCTGAACTGGACCCCTGGGCATCACGAAAAAAAAGAAAAAAAAAAGGACCCCTTACCAAAGATTTCCTCCGGAATCGCCGGAGGTGGCCATCATTACATGAATGACTATGCTCTAGTTTGAGAAAATGATAGTCTTCGTATTGGCTCCAAAATCTTCACTGAAGAATCCCTGAAGACTCCTTGAAGATTCTTTCTTCAGCTGAATTGGACCCCTGGGCCTGATAAAAAAAAAAAAAAAGGACCCCTTACCAAAGATTTCCTCCGGAATCGCCGGAGGTGGCCATCATTACATGAATGACTATGCTCTAGTTTGAGAAAATGATAGTCTTCGTATTGGCGCCAAAATCTCCACCGAAGAATCCCTGAAGACTCCTTGAAGATTCTTTCTTCAGCTGAACTGGACCCCTGGGCCTCACAAAAAAAAAAAAAAAAAAGGACCCCTTACCAAAGATTTCCTCCAGAATTGCCGGAGGTGGCCATCATTACATGAATGACTATGCTCTAGTTTGAGAAAATGATAGTCTTCGTATTGGCGCCAAAATCTTCACAGAAGAATCCCTGAAGACTCCTTCAAGATTCTTTCTTGAGCTGAACTGGACCCCTTGGCCCCACAAAAAAAAAAAAATGGACCCATTACCAAAGATTTCCTCCGGAATCGCCGGAGGTGGCCATTATTACATGAATGACTATGCTCTAGTTTGAGAAAATGATAGTCTTCGTATTGGCGCCAAAATCTTCACCGAAGAATCCCTGAAGACTCCTTGAAGATTCTTTCTTCATCTGAATTGGACCCCTGGGCCCCATGAAAAAAAAAACAAAAAAGGACCCCTTACCAAAGATTTCCTCCGGAATCGCCGGAGGTGGCCATCATTACATGAATGACTATGCTCTAGTTTGAGAAAATGATAGTCTTCGTATTGGCGCCAAAATCTTTACCGAAGAATCCCTGAAGACTCCGTTAAGATTCTTTCTTCAGCTGAACTGGACCCCTGGGCCTCACAAAAAAAAAAAAAGAAAAAAAGGACCCCTTACCAAAGATTTCCTCCGGAATCGCCGGAGGAGGCCATCATTACATGAATGACTATGCTCTAGTTTGAGAAAATGATAGTCTTCGTATTGGTGCCAAAATCTTCACCGAAGAATCCCTGAAGACTCCTTGAAGATTCTTTCTTCAGCTGAACTGGACCCCTTGGCCCCACAAAAAAAAAAAAACAAAAAAGGACCCCTTACCAAAGATTTCCCCCGGAATCGCCGAGGTGGCCATCATTACATGAATGTCTATGTTCTAGTTTGAGAAAATGATAGTCTTCGTATTGGCTCCAAAATCTTCACCGAAGAATCCATGAAGACTCCTTGAAGATTCTTTTTCATCTGAATTGGACCCCTGGGCCCCACGAAAAAAAAACAAAAAAGGACCCCTTACCAAAGATTTCCTCCGGAATCGCCGGAGGTGGCCATCATTACATGAATGACTATGCTCCAGTTTGAGAAAATGATAGTCTTCGTATTGGCGCCAAAATCTTCACCGAAGAATCCCTGAAGACTCCTTGAAGATTCTTTCTTCAGCTGAATTGGACCCCTGGGCCTCACAAAAAAAAAAAACAAAAAAGGACCCCTTACCAAAGATTTCCTCCGGAATCGCCGGAGGTGGCCATCATTACATGAATGACTATGCTCTAGTTTGAGAAAATGATAGTCTTCGTATTGGCGCCAAAATCTTCACCGAAGAATCCCTGAAGACTCCTTGAAGATTCTTTCTTCAGCTGAACTGGACCCCTTGGCCCCACAAAAAAACAAAAAACAAAAAAGGACCCCTTACCAAAGATTTCCTCCGGAATCACCGAGGTGGCCATCATTACATGAATGTCTATGTTCTAGTTCGAGAAAATGATAGTCTTCGTATTGGCTCCAAAATCTTCACCGAAGAATCCATGAAGACTCATTGAAGATTCTTTTTCATCTGAATTGGACCCCTGGGCCCCATGAAAAAAAAAAAAAAAAGGACCCCTTACCAAAGATTTCCTCCGGAATCGCCGGAGGTGGCCATCATTACATGAATAACTATGCTCTAGTTTGAGAAAATGATAGTCTTCGTATTGGCGCCAAAATCTTCACCGAAGAATCCCTGAAGACTCCTTGAAGATTCTTTCTTCAGCTGAATTGGACCCCTGGGCCCCACAAAAAAAAAACAAAAATGGACCCCTTACCAAAGATTTCCTCCGGAATCGCCGGAGGTGGCCATCATTACATGAATGACTATGCTCTAGTTTTAGAAAATGATATTCTTCATATTGGCTCCAAAATATTCACCGAAGAATCCCTGAAGACTCCTTGAAGATTCTTTCTTCAGCTGAATTGGACCACTGGGCCCAACAAAAAAAACAAAAAAGGACCCCTTACCAAAGATTTCCTCCGGAATCGCCGGAGGTGGCCATTATTACATGAATGACTATGCTCTAGTTTGAGAAAATGATAGTCTTCTTATTGGTGCAAAATCTTCACCAAAGAATCCCTGAAGACTCCTTGAAGATTCTTTCTTCAGCTGAACTGGAAGCCTGGGCCCCACAAAAAAAAAAAAAAAAAAAAGGACCTCTTACCAAAGATTTCCTCCGGAATCGCCGGAGGTGGCCATCATTACATGAATGACTATGCTCTAGTTTGAGAAAATGATAGTCATCGTATTGGCTCCAAAATCTTCACCGAAGAATCCCTGAAGACTCTTTGAAGATTCTTTATTCAGCTGAATTGGACCCCTGGGCCCCACAAAAAAAAAACAAAAAAGGACCCCTTACCAAAGATTTCCTCCGGAATCGCCGGAGGTGGCCATCATTACATGAATGACTATGCTCTAGTTTTAGAAAATGATATTCTTCATATTGGCTCCAAAATATTCACCGAAGAATCCCTGAAGACTCCTTGAAGATTCTTTCTTCAGCTGAATTGGACCACTGGGCCCAACAAAAAAAACAAAAAAGGACCCCTTACCAAAGATTTCCTCCGGAATCGCCGGAGGTGGCCATTATTACATGAATGACTAAGCTCTAGTTTGAGAAAATGATAGTCTTCGTATTGGCGCCAAAATCTTCACCGAAGAATCCCTGAAGACTCCTTGAAGATTCTTTCTTCAGGTGAACTGGACCCCTGGGCCCCACAAAAAAAAAAACAAAACAAAAAAGGACCCCTTACCAAAGATTTCCTCCGGAATCGCCGGAGGTGGACATCATTACATGAATGACTATGCTCTAGTTTGAGAAAATGATAGTCTTCGTATTGGCGCCAAAATCTTCACCGAAGAATCCCTGAAGACTCCTTGAATATCCTTTCTTCAGCTGATTTGGACTCCTGGGCCCCACAAAAAAAAACAAAAAAGGACCCCTTACCAAAGATTTCCTCCGGAATCGCCGGAGGTGGCCATCATTACATGAATGACTATGCTCTAGTTTGAGAAAATGACAGTCTTCGTATTGGCTCCTAAATATTCACCGAAGAATCCCTGAAGACTCCTTTAAGTTTCTTTCTTCAGCTGAATTGGACCCCTGGGCCCCACAAAAAAAAAACAAAAAAGGACCCCTTACCAAAGATTTCCTCCGGAATCGCCGGAGGTGGCCATCATTACATGAATGACTATGCTCTAGTTTGAGAAAATGATAGTCTTCGTATTGGCGCCAAAACCTTCACCGAAGAATCCCTGAAGACTCCTTGAAGATTCTTTCTTCAGCTGAACTGGACCCCTGGGCCCCACGAAAAAAAAAAGGACCCCCTACCAAAGATTTCCTCCGGAATCGCCGGAGGTGGCCATCATTACATGAATGACTATGCTCTAGTTTGAGAAAATGATAGTCTTCGTATTGGCTCTAAAATCTTCACCGAAGAATCCCTGAAGACTCCTTGAAGATTCTTTCTTCAGCTGAACTGGACCCCTGGGCCCCACAAAAAAAAAAACAAAAAAGGACCCCTTACCAAAGATTTCCTCCGGAATCGCCGGAGGTGGCCATCATTACATGAATGACTATGCGCTACTTTGAGAAAATGATAGTCTTCGTATTGGCGCCAAAATCGTCACCAAAGAATCCCTGAAGACTCCTTGAAGATTCTTTCTTCAGCTGAACTGGACCCCTGGGCCCCACAAAAAAAAAGGACCCCCTACCAAAGTTTTCCTCCGGAATCGCCGGAGGTAGCCATCATTACATGAATGACTGTGCTCTAGTTTGAGAAAATGATAGTCTTCGTATTGGCTCCAAAATCTTCACCGAAGAATCCCTGAAGACTCCTTGAAGATTCTTTCTTCAGCTGAACTGGACCCCTGGGCCCCACAAAAAAAAAAAAACAAAAAAGGACCCCTTACCAAAGATTTCCTCCGGAATCGCCGGAGGTGCCATCACTACATGAATGACTATGCTCTAGTTTGAGAAAATGATAGTCTTCGTATTGGCGCCAAAATCTTCACCGAAGAATCCCTGAAGACTCCTTGAAGATTCTTTCTTCAGCTGAACGGGACCCCTGGGCCCCACAAAAAAAAAAAAAAGGACCCCTTACCAAAGATTTCATCCGGAATCGTCGGAGGTGGCCATCATTACATGAATGACTATGCTCTAGTTTGAGAAAATTATAGTCTTCGTATTGGCTCCAAAATCTTCACCGAAGAATCCCTGAAGACTCTTGGAAGATTCTTTCTTCAGCTGAATTGGACCTCTGGGCCACAAAAAAAAAAAAAAAAAGGACCCCTTACCAAAGATTTCCTTCGAAATCGCCGGAGGTGGCCATCATTACATGAATGACTATGCTCTAGTTTGTGAAAATGATAGTCTTCGTATTGGCGCAAAATCTTCACCGAAGAATCCCTGAAGACTCCTTGAAGATTCTTTCTTAAACTGTACTGGACCCCTGGGCCTCACAAAAAAAACAAAACAAAAAAGGACCTCTTACCAAAGATTTCCTCCGGAATCGCCGGAGGTGGCCATCATTACATGAATGACTATGCTCTAGTTTGAGAAAATGATAGTCTTCGTATTGGCGCCAAAATCTTCACCGAAGAATCCCTGAAGACTCCTTGAATATCCTTTCTTCAGCTGAATTGGACTCCTGGGCCCCACAAAAAAAAACAAAAAAGGACCCCTTACCAAAGATTTCCTTCGGAATCGCCGGAGGTGGCCATCATTACATGAATGACTATGCTCTAGTTTTAGAAAATGATAGTCTTCATATTGGCTCCAAAATCCTCACCCAAGATTCCCTGAAGACTCCTTGAAGACTCTTTCTTCAGCAGTATAACAGGTGTCATTTTTCAATTTCAAGGGTAATTTCTACCATTTATATAGCAGGTAGCCTTTATGACTATGCTCTAGTTTGAGAAAATGATAGTCTTAGTATTGGCGCCAAAATCTTCATCGAAGAATACCTGAAGACTCCTTGAAGATTCTCTCTTCAGCTGAATTGGACCCCTGGGCCCCACAAAAAAAAAAAAAAAAAAACAAAAAAGGACTCCTTACCAAAGATTTCCTCTGGAATCGCCGGAGGTGGCCATCATTACATGAATGACTATGCTCTAGTTTGAGAAAATGATAGTCTTCGTATTGGTGCCAAAATCTTCACAGAAGAATCCCTGAAGACTCCTTGAAGATTCTTTCTTCAGCTGAACTGAACCCCTGGGCCCCACGAAAAAAAAAAGGACCCCTACCAAAGATTTCCTCCGGAATCCCCGGAGGTGGCCATCATTACATGAATGACTATGCTCTAGTTTGAGAAAATGATAGTCTTCGTATTGGCGCCAAAATCTTCACCGAAGAATCCCTGAAGACTCCTTGAAGATTCTTTCTTCAGCTGAATTGGACCCCTGGGCCCCACAAAAAAAAAAAACAAAAAAGGACCCCTTACCAAAGATTTCCTCCGGAATCGCCGGAGGTGGCCATTATTACATGAATGACTAAGCTCTAGTTTGAGAAAATGATAGTCTTCGTATTGGCGCCAAAATCTTCACCGAAGAATCCCTGAAGACTCCTTGAAGATTCTTTCTTCAGCTAAATTGGACCCCTGGGCCCCACAAAAAAAAAAAAACAAAAAAGGACCTCTTACCAAAGATTTCCTCCGGAATCGCCGGAGGTGGCCATCATTACATGAATGACTATGCTCTAGTTTGAGAAATTGATAGTCTTTGTATTGGCTCCAAAATCTTCACCGAAGAATCACTGAAGACTCCTTGAAGATTCTTTCTTCAGCTGAACTGGACCCCTGGGCCCCACAAAAAAAACAAAACAAAAAAGGACCCCTTACCAAAGATTTCCTCCGGAATCGCCGGAGGTGGCCATCATTACACGAATGACTATGCTCTAGTTTGAGAAAATGATAGTCTTCGTATTGGCTCCAAAATCTTCACCGAAGAATCCCTGAAGACTCCTTGAAAATTCTTTCTTCAGCTGAATTGGACCCCTTGGCCCCCCCCAAAAAAACAAAAAAGGACCCCTTACCAAAGATTTCCTCCGGAATCGCCGGAGGTGGCCTTCATTACATGAATGACTATGCTCTAGTTTGAGAAAATGATAGTCTTCATATTGGCGCAAAATCTTCACCGAAGAATCCCTGAAGACCCCTTGAAGATTCTTTCTTCAGCTGAACTGGACCCCTGGGCCCCACAAAAAAAAAAAAAAAAAAGGACCCATTACCAAAGATTTCCTCCGGAATCGCCGGAGGTGGCCATCATTACATGAATGACTATGCTTTAGTTTGTGAAAATGATAGTCTTCGTATTGGCTCCAAAATCTTCACCGAAGAATCCCTGAAGACTCTTTGAAGATTCTTTCTTCAGCTGAATTGGACCCCTGGGCCCCACAAAAAAAAAAAACAAAAAAGGACCCCTTACCAAAGATTTCCTCCAGAATCGCCGGAGGTGGCCATCATTACATGAATGACTATGCTCTAGTTTGAGAAAATGATAGTCTTCATATTGGCTCCAGAATCCTCACCCAAGATTCCCTGAAGACTCCTTGAAGACTCTTTCTTCAGCAGTATAACAGGTGTCATTTTTCAATTTCAAGGGTAATTTCTACCATTTATATTGCTGGTAGCCTTTATGACTATGCTCTAGTTTGAGAAAATGATAGTCTTAGTATTGGCGCCAAAATCTTCACCGAAGAATCCCTGAAGACTCCTTCAAGATTCTTTCTTCAGCTGAATTGGACCCCTGGGCCCCCCCCCCCAAAAAAAAAACAAGAAAGGACCCCTTACCAAAGATTTCCTCCGGAATCACCGGAGGTGGCCATCATTACATGAATGACTATGCTCTAGTTTGAGAAAATGATAGTCTTCGTATTGGCGCCAAAATCTTCACCGAAGAATCCCTGAAGACTCCTTGAAGATTCTTTCTTCAGCTGAACTGGACCCCTGGGCCCCACAAAAAAAAACAAAACAAAAAAGGACCCCTTACCAAAGATTTCCTCCGGAATCGCCGGAGGTGGGCATCATTACATGAATGACTATGCTCTAGTTTGAGAAAATGATAGTCTTCGTATTGGCTCCAAAATAATCACCGAAGAATCCCTGAAGACTCCTTGAAGATTCTTTCTTCAGCTGAATTCGACCCCTGAGCCCCACAAAAAAAAACAAAAAAGGACCCCTTACCAAAGATTTCCTCCGGAATCGCCAGAGGTGGCCATCATTACATGAATGACTATGCTCTAGTTTGAGAAAATGATAGTCTTCGTATTGGCGCCAAAATCTTCACCGAAGAATCCCTGAAGACTCCTTGAAGATTCTTTCTTCAGCTGAACTGGACCCCTTGGCCCCACAAAAAAAAAAAAAAAAAAAAGGACCCCTTACCAAAGATTTCCTCCGGAATCGCCGAGGTGGCCATCATTACATGAATGTCAATGTTCTAGTTTGAGAAAATGATAGTCTTCGTATTGGCTCCAAAATTTTCACCGAAGAATACATGAAGACTCCTTGAAGATTCTTTTTCATCTGAATTGGACCCCTGGGCCCAACGAAAAAAAACAAAAAAGGACCCCTTACCAAAGATTTCCTCCGGAATCGCCGGAGGTGGCCATCATTACATGTATGACTATGCTCTAGTTTGAGAAAATGATAGTCTTCGTATTGGCGCCAAAATCTTCACCGAAGAATCCCTGAAGACTCCTTGAAGATTCTTTCTTCAGCTGAATTCGACCCCTGAGCCCCACAAAAAAAAACAAAAAAGGACCCCTTACCAAAGATTTCCTCCGGAATCGCCGGAGGTGGCCATCATTACATGAATGACTATGCTCTAGTTTGAGAAAATGATAGTCTTCGTATTGGCGCCAAAATCTTCACCGAAGAATCCCTGAAGACTCCTTGAAGATTCTTTCTTCAGCTGAACTGGACTCTTGGGCCTTACAAAAAAAAAAAAAAAAGGACCCCTTACCAAAGATTTCCTCCGGAATCGCCGGAGGTGGCCATCATTACATGAATGACTATGCTCTAGTTTGAGAAAATGATAGTCTTTGTATTGGCGCCAAAATCTTCACCGAAGAATCCCTGAAGACTCCTTGAAGATTCTTTCATCAGCTGAACTGGACCCCTTGGCCCCACAAAAAAAAAAAATGGACCCCTTACCAAAGATTTCCTCCGGAATCGCCGGAGGTGGCCATCATTACATGAATGACTATGCTCTAGTTTGAGAAAATGATAGTCTTCGTATTGGCGCCAAAATCTTCACCGAAGAATCCCTGAAGACTCCTTGAAGATTCTTTCTTCATCTGAATTGGACCCCTGGGCCCCACGAAAAAAAAACAAAAAAGGACCCCTTACCAAAGATTTCCTCCGGAATCACCGGAGGTGGCCAATATTACATGAATGACTATGCTCTAGTTTGAGAAAATGATAGTCTTCGTATTGGCGCCAAAATCTTTACCGAAGAATCCCTGAAGACTCCTTGAATATTCTTTCTTCAGCTGAACTGGACCCCTGGGCCCGACAAAAAAAAAAAAAAACACAAAAAAGGACCCCTTACCAAAGATTTCCTCCGGAATCGCCGGAGGTGGCCATCATTACATGAATGACTATGCTCTAGTTTTAGAAATTGATAGTCTTCATATTGGCACCAAAATCTTCACCAAAGAATCCCTGAAGACTCCTTGAAGATTCTCTCTTCAGCTGAACTGGACCCCTGGGCCCCACAAAAAAAAAAAAAAACAAAAAAGGACCCCTTACCAAAGATTTCCTCCGGAATCGCCGGAGGTGGCCAATATTACATGAATGACTATGCTCTAGTTTGAGAAAATGATAGTCTTCGTATTGGCGCCAAAATCTTCACCGAAGAATCCCTGAAGACTCCTTGAAGATTCTCTCTTCAGCTGAACTGGACCCCTGGGCCCCATAAAAAAAAAAAAAACAAAAAAGGACCCCTTACCAAAGATTTCCTCCGGAATCGCCGGAGGTGGCCATCATTACATGAATGACTATGCTCTAGTTTGAGAAAATGATAGTCTTCGTATTGGCACCAAAATCTTCACCGAAGAATCCCTGAAGACTCCTTGAAGATTCTTTCTTCAGCTGAATTGGACCCCTGGGCCCCACAAAAAAAAAAGACCCCTTACCAAAGATTTCCTCAGAAATCGCCGGAGGTGGCCATCATTACATGAATGACTATGCTCTAGTTTGAGAAAATGATAGTCTTCGTATTGGCGCCAAAATCTTCACCGAAGAATCCCTGAAGACTCCTTGAAGATTCTTTCTTCAGCTGAACTGGACTCTTGGGCCTCAAAAAAAAAAAAAAAAGGACCCCTTACCAAAGATTTCCTCCGGAATCGCCGGAGGTGGCCATCATTACATGAACTACTATGCTCTAGTTTGAGAAAATGATAGTCTTCGTATTGGCGCCAAAATCTTCACCGAAGAATCCCTGAAGACTCCTTGAAGATTCTTTCTTCAGCTGAACTGGACCCCTTGGCCCCACAAAAAAAAAAAAAAATGGACCCCTTACCAAAGATTTCCTCCGGAATCGCCGGAGGTGGCCATCATTACATGAATGACTATGCTCTAGTTTGAGAAAATGATAGTCTTCGTATTGGCGCCAAAATCTTCACCGAAGAATCCCTGAAGACTCCTTGAAGATTCTTTCTTCATCTAAATTGGACCCCTGGGGCCCACGAAAAAAAAACAAAAAAGGACCCCTTACCAAAGATTTCCTCCGGAATCGCCGGAGGTGGCCATCATTACATGAATGACTATGCTCTAGTTTGAGAAAATGATAGTCTTCGTATTGGCTCCAAAATCTTCACCGAAGCATCCCTGAAGACTCCTTGAAGATTCTTTATTCAGCTGAATTGGACCCCTGGGCCCCACAAAAAAAAAAAGGACCCCTTACCAAAGATTCCTCCGGAATCGCCGGAGGTGGCCATCATTACATGAATTACTATGCTCTAGTTTGAGAAAATGATAGTCTTCGTATTGGCGCCAAAATCTTCACCGAAGAATCCCTGAAGACTCCTTGAAGATTCTCTCTTCAGCTGAACTGGACCCCTGGGCCCCACGAAAAAGAAAAAAAAAAAGGACACCTTACAAAAGATTTCCTCCGGAATCGCCGGAGGTGGCCATCATTACATGAGTGACTATGCTCTAGTTTGAGAAAATGATAGTCTTCGTATTGGCGCCAAAATCTTCACCGAAGAATCCCTGAAGACTCCTTGAAGATTCTTTCTTCAGCTGAACTGGACCCCTGGGCCCCACGAAAAAAAAAACAAAAAAGGACCCCTTACCAAAGATTTCCTCCGGAATCGCCGGAGGTGGCCATCATTACATAAATGACTATGCTCTAGTTTGAGAAAATGATAGTCTTTGTATTGGCGCCAAAATCTTCACCGAAGAATCCCTGAAGACTCCTTGAAGATTCTTTCTTCAGCTGAACTGGACCCCTGGGCATCACGAAAAAAAAGAAAAAAAAAAGGACCCCTTACCAAAGATTTCCTCCGGAATCGCCGGAGGTGGCCATCATTACATGAATGACTATGCTCTAGTTTGAGAAAATGATAGTCTTCGTATTGGCTCCAAAATCTTCACTGAAGAATCCCTGAAGACTCCTTGAAGATTCTTTCTTCAGCTGAATTGGACCCCTGGGCCTGACAAAAAAAAAAAAAAGGACCCCTTACCAAAGATTTCCTCCGGAATCGCCGGAGGTGGCCATCATTACATGAATGACTATGCTCTAGTTTGAGAAAATGATAGTCTTCGTATTGGCGCCAAAATCTTCACCGAAGAATCCCTGAAGACTCCTTGAAGATTCTTTCTTCAGCTGAACTGGACTCTTGGGCCTCAAAAAAAAAAAAAAAGGACCCCTTACCAAAGATTTCCTCCGGAATCGCCGGAGGTGGCCATCATTACATGAACTACTATGCTCTAGTTTGAGAAAATGATAGTCTTCGTATTGGCGCCAAAATCTTCACCGAAGAATCCCTGAAGACTCCTTGAAGATTCTTTCTTCAGCTGAACTGGACCCCTTGGCCCCACAAAAAAAAAAAAAAATGGACCCCTTACCAAAGATTTCCTCCGGAATCGCCGGAGGTGGCCATCATTACATGAATGACTATGCTCTAGTTTGAGAAAATGATAGTCTTCGTATTGGCGCCAAAATCTTCACCGAAGAATCCCTGAAGACTCCTTGAAGATTCTTTCTTCATCTAAATTGGACCCCTGGGGCCCACGAAAAAAAAACAAAAAAGGACCCCTTACCAAAGATTTCCTCCGGAATCGCCGGAGGTGGCCATCATTACATGAATGACTATGCTCTAGTTTGAGAAAATGATAGTCTTCGTATTGGCTCCAAAATCTTCACCGAAGCATCCCTGAAGACTCCTTGAAGATTCTTTATTCAGCTGAATTGGACCCCTGGGCCCCACAAAAAAAAAAAGGACCCCTTACCAAAGATTCCTCCGGAATCGCCGGAGGTGGCCATCATTACATGAATTACTATGCTCTAGTTTGAGAAAATGATAGTCTTCGTATTGGCGCCAAAATCTTCACCGAAGAATCCCTGAAGACTCCTTGAAGATTCTCTCTTCAGCTGAACTGGACCCCTGGGCCCCACGAAAAAGAAAAAAAAAAAGGACACCTTACAAAAGATTTCCTCCGGAATCGCCGGAGGTGGCCATCATTACATGAGTGACTATGCTCTAGTTTGAGAAAATGATAGTCTTCGTATTGGCGCCAAAATCTTCACCGAAGAATCCCTGAAGACTCCTTGAAGATTCTTTCTTCAGCTGAACTGGACCCCTGGGCCCCACGAAAAAAAAAACAAAAAAGGACCCCTTACCAAAGATTTCCTCCGGAATCGCCGGAGGTGGCCATCATTACATAAATGACTATGCTCTAGTTTGAGAAAATGATAGTCTTTGTATTGGCGCCAAAATCTTCACCGAAGAATCCCTGAAGACTCCTTGAAGATTCTTTCTTCAGCTGAACTGGACCCCTGGGCATCACGAAAAAAAAGAAAAAAAAAAGGACCCCTTACCAAAGATTTCCTCCGGAATCGCCGGAGGTGGCCATCATTACATGAATGACTATGCTCTAGTTTGAGAAAATGATAGTCTTCGTATTGGCTCCAAAATCTTCACTGAAGAATCCCTGAAGACTCCTTGAAGATTCTTTCTTCAGCTGAATTGGACCCCTGGGCCTGACAAAAAAAAAAAAAAAGGACCCCTTACCAAAGATTTCCTCCGGAATCGCCGGAGGTGGCCATCATTACATGAATGACTATGCTCTAGTTTGAGAAAATGATAGTCTTCGTATTGGCGCCAAAATCTCCACCGAAGAATCCCTGAAGACTCCTTGAAGATTCTTTCTTCAGCTGAACTGGACCCCTGGGCCTCACAAAAAAAAAAAAAAAAAAGGACCCCTTACCAAAGATTTCCTCCAGAATTGCCGGAGGTGGCCATCATTACATGAATGACTATGCTCTAGTTTGAGAAAATGATAGTCTTCGTATTGGCGCCAAAATCTTCACAGAAGAATCCCTGAAGACTCCTTCAAGATTCTTTCTTGAGCTGAACTGGACCCCTTGGCCCCACAAAAAAAAAAAAATGGACCCATTACCAAAGATTTCCTCCGGAATCGCCGGAGGTGGCCATTATTACATGAATGACTATGCTCTAGTTTGAGAAAATGATAGTCTTCGTATTGGCGCCAAAATCTTCACCGAAGAATCCCTGAAGACTCCTTGAAGATTCTTTCTTCATCTGAATTGGACCCCTGGGCCCCATGAAAAAAAAAACAAAAAAGGACCCCTTACCAAAGATTTCCTCCGGAATCGCCGGAGGTGGCCATCATTACATGAATGACTATGCTCTAGTTTGAGAAAATGATAGTCTTCGTATTGGCGCCAAAATCTTTACCGAAGAATCCCTGAAGACTCCGTTAAGATTCTTTCTTCAGCTGAACTGGACCCCTGGGCCTCACAAAAAAAAAAAAAGAAAAAAAGGACCCCTTACCAAAGATTTCCTCCGGAATCGCCGGAGGAGGCCATCATTACATGAATGACTATGCTCTAGTTTGAGAAAATGATAGTCTTCGTATTGGTGCCAAAATCTTCACCGAAGAATCCCTGAAGACTCCTTGAAGATTCTTTCTTCAGCTGAACTGGACCCCTTGGCCCCACAAAAAAAAAAAAACAAAAAAGGACCCCTTACCAAAGATTTCCCCCGGAATCGCCGAGGTGGCCATCATTACATGAATGTCTATGTTCTAGTTTGAGAAAATGATAGTCTTCGTATTGGCTCCAAAATCTTCACCGAAGAATCCATGAAGACTCCTTGAAGATTCTTTTTCATCTGAATTGGACCCCTGGGCCCCACGAAAAAAAAACAAAAAAGGACCCCTTACCAAAGATTTCCTCCGGAATCGCCGGAGGTGGCCATCATTACATGAATGACTATGCTCCAGTTTGAGAAAATGATAGTCTTCGTATTGGCGCCAAAATCTTCACCGAAGAATCCCTGAAGACTCCTTGAAGATTCTTTCTTCAGCTGAATTGGACCCCTGGGCCTCACAAAAAAAAAAAACAAAAAAGGACCCCTTACCAAAGATTTCCTCCGGAATCGCCGGAGGTGGCCATCATTACATGAATGACTATGCTCTAGTTTGAGAAAATGATAGTCTTCGTATTGGCGCCAAAATCTTCACCGAAGAATCCCTGAAGACTCCTTGAAGATTCTTTCTTCAGCTGAACTGGACCCCTTGGCCCCACAAAAAAACAAAAAACAAAAAAGGACCCCTTACCAAAGATTTCCTCCGGAATCACCGAGGTGGCCATCATTACATGAATGTCTATGTTCTAGTTCGAGAAAATGATAGTCTTCGTATTGGCTCCAAAATCTTCACCGAAGAATCCATGAAGACTCCTTGAAGATTCTTTTTCATCTGAATTGGACCCCTGGGCCCCATGAAAAAAAAAAAAAAAAGGACCCCTTACCAAAGATTTCCTCCGGAATCGCCGGAGGTGGCCATCATTACATGAATAACTATGCTCTAGTTTGAGAAAATGATAGTCTTCGTATTGGCGCCAAAATCTTCACCGAAGAATCCCTGAAGACTCCTTGAAGATTCTTTCTTCAGCTGAATTGGACCCCTGGGCCCCACAAAAAAAAAACAAAAATGGACCCCTTACCAAAGATTTCCTCCGGAATCGCCGGAGGTGGCCATCATTACATGAATGACTATGCTCTAGTTTGAGAAAATGATAGTCTTCGTATTGGCGCCAAAATCTTCACCGAAGAATCCCTGAAGACTCCTTGAAGATTCTTTCTTCAGCTGAATTGGACCCCTGGGCCCCACAAAAAAAAAACAAAAAAGGACCCCTTACCAAAGATTTCCTCCGGAATCGCCGGAGGTGGCCATCATTACATGAACTACTATGCTCTAGTTTGAGAAAATGATAGTCTTCGTATTGGCGCCAAAATCTTCACCGAAGAATCCCTGAAGACTCCTTGAAGATTCTTTCTTCAGCTGAACTGGACCCCTTGGCCCCACAAAAAAAAAAAAAAAAATGGACCCCTTACCAAAGATTTCCTCCGGAATCGCTGGAGGTGGCCATCATTACATGAATGACTATGCTCAAGTTTGAGAAAATGATAGTCTTCGCATTGGCGCCAAAATCTTCACCGATGAATCCCTGAAGACTCCTTGAAGATTCTTTCTTCAGCTGAGCTGGACCCCTGGGCCCCACAACAACAAAAAAAAAAGGACCCCTTACCAAAGATTTCCTCCGGAATCGCCGGAGGTGGCCATCATTACATGAATGACTATGCTCTAGTTTGAGAAAATGATAGTCTTCGTATTGGCTCCAAAATCTTCAACGAAGAATCCCTGAAGACTCCTTGAAGATTCTTTCTTCAGCTGAATTGGACCCCTGGGCCTCACAAAAAAAAAAAAGGACCCCTTACCAAAGATTTCCTCCGGAATCGCCGGAGGTGGCCATCATTACATGAATGACTATGCTCTAGTTTGAGAAAATGATAGTCTTCGTATTGGCGCCAAAATCTTCACCGAAGAATCCCTGAAGACTCCTTGAAGATTCTTTCTTCAGCTGAACTGGGCCCCTGGGCCCCACGAAAAAAAGAAAACAAAAAAGGACCCCTTACCAAAGATTTCCTCCAGAAGCGCCGGAGGTGGCCATCATTACATGAATGACTATGCTCTAGTTTGAGAAAATGATAGTCTTCGTATTGGCTCCAAAATCTTCACCGAAGAATCCCTGAAGACTCTTTGAAGATTCTTTATTCATCTGAATTGGACCCCTGGGCCCCACAAAAAAAAAAAAAAAAAAAAAAAAAGGACCCCTTACCAAAGATTTCCTCCGGAATCGCCGGAGGTGGCCATCATTACATGAATGACTATGCTCTAGTTTTAGAAAATGACAGTCTTCATATTGGCTCCAAAATCCTCACCCAAGATTCCCTGAAGACTCCTTGAACACTCTTTCTTCAGCAGTATAACAGGTGTCATTTTTCAATTTCAAGGGTAATTTCTACCATTTATATAGCTGGTAGCCATTATGACTATGCTCTAGTTTGAGAAAATGATAGTCTTAGTATTGGCGCCAAAATCTTCACCGAAGAATCCCTGAAGACTCCTTGAAGATTCTTTCTTCAGCTGAATTGGACCCCTGGGCCCCACAAAAAAAAAAAGGACCCCTTACCAAAGATTTCCTCCGGAATCGCCGGAGGTGGCCATCATTACATGAATGACTATACTCTAGTTTGAGAAAATGATAGTCTTCGTATTGGCTCCAAAATCTTGACCGAAGAATCCCTGAAGACTCCTTGAAGATTCTTTCTTCAGCTGAATTGGACCCCTGGGCCCCACAAAAAAAAAAGACCCCTTACCAAAGATTTCCTCAGAAATCGCCGGAGGTGGCCATCATTACATGAATGACTATGCTCTAGTTTGAGAAAATGATAGTCTTCGTATTGGCGCCAAAATCTTCACCGAAGAATCCCTGAAGAATCCTTGAAGATTCTTTCTTCAGCTGAATTGGACCCCTGGGCCCCACAAAAAAAAAAAACAAAAAAGGACCCCTTACCAAAGATTTCCTCCGGAATCACCGGAGGTGGCCATCTTTACATGAATGACTATGCTCTAGTTTGAGAAAATGATAGTCTTCGTATTGATGCCAAAATCTTCACCGAAGAATCCCTGAAGACTCCTTGAAGATTCTTTCTTCAGCTCAACTGGACCCCTGGGCCCCACGAAAAAAAAAAAAAGGACCCCTTACCAAAGATTTCCTCCAGAATCGCCGGAGGTGGCCATCATTACATGAATGACTATGCTCTAGTTTGAGAAAATGATAGTCTTCGTATTGGCACCAAAATCTTCACCGAAGAATCCCTGAAGACTCCTTGAAGATTCTTTCTTCAGCTGAATTGGACCCCTGAGCCCCACAAAAAAAAACAAAAAAGGACCCCTTACCAAAGATTTCCTCCGGAATCGCCGGAGGTGGCCATAATTACATGTATGACTATGCTCTAGTTTGAGAAAATGATAGTCTTCGTATTGGCGCCAAAATCTTCACCGAAGAATCCCTGAAGACTCCTTGAAGATTCTTTCTTCAGCTGAATTCGACCCCTGAGCCCCACAAAAAAAACAAAAAAGGACCCCTTACCAAAGATTTCCTCCGGAATCGCCGGAGGTGGCCATCATTACATGAATGACTATGCTCTAGTTTGAGAAAATGATAGTCTTCGTATTGGCGCCAAAATCTTCACCGAAGAATCCCTGAAGACTCCTTGAAGATTCTTTCTTCAGCTGAACTGGACTCTTGGGCCTTACAAAAAAAAAAAAAAGGACCCCTTACCAAAGATTTCCTCCGGAATCGCCGGAGGTGGCCATCATTACATGAATGACTATGCTCTAGTTTGAGAAAATGATAGTCTTTGTATTGGCGCCAAAATCTTCACCGAAGAATCCCTGAAGACTCCTTGAAGATTCTTTCATCAGCTGAACTGGACCCCTTGGCCCCACAAAAAAAAAAAATGGACCCCTTACCAAAGATTTCCTCCGGAATCGCCGGAGGTGGCCATCATTACATGAATGACTATGCTCTAGTTTGAGAAAATGATAGTCTTCGTATTGGCGCCAAAAGCTTCACCGAAGAATCCCTGAAGACTCCTTGAAGATTCTTTCTTCATCTGAATTGGACCCCTGGGCCCCACGAAAAAAAAACAAAAAAGGACCCCTTACCAAAGATTTCCTCCGGAATCACCGGAGGTGGCCAATATTACATGAATGACTATGCTCTAGTTTGAGAAAATGATAGTCTTCGTATTGGCGCCAAAATCTTTACCGAAGAATCCCTGAAGACTCCTTGAATATTCTTTCTTCAGCTGAACTGGACCCCTGGGCCCGACAAAAAAAAAAAAAAAACACAAAAAAGGACCCCTTACCAAAGATTTCCTCCGGAATCGCCGGAGGTGGCCATCATTACATGAATGACTATGCTCTAGTTTTAGAAATTGATAGTCTTCATATTGGCACCAAAATCTTCACCAAAGAATCCCTGAAGACTCCTTGAAGATTCTCTCTTCAGCTGAACTGGACCCCTGGGCCCCACAAAAAAAAAAAAAAACAAAAAAGGACCCCTTACCAAAGATTTCCTCCGGAATCGCCGGAGGTGGCCAATATTACATGAATGACTATGCTCTAGTTTGAGAAAATGATAGTCTTCGTATTGGCGCCAAAATCTTCACCGAAGAATCCCTGAAGACTCCTTGAAGATTCTCTCTTCAGCTGAACTGGACCCCTGGGCCCCATAAAAAAAAAAAACAAAAAAGGACCCCTTACCAAAGATTTCCTCCGGAATCGCCGGAGGTGGCCATCATTACATGAATGACTATGCTCTAGTTTGAGAAAATGATAGTCTTCGTATTGGCACCAAAATCTTCACCGAAGAATCCCTGAAGACTCCTTGAAGATTCTTTCTTCAGCTGAATTGGACCCCTGGGCCCCACAAAAAAAAAAGACCCCTTACCAAAGATTTCCTCAGAAATCGCCGGAGGTGGCCATCATTACATGAATGACTATGCTCTAGTTTGAGAAAATGATAGTCTTCGTATTGGCGCCAAAATCTTCACCGAAGAATCCCTGAAGACTCCTTGAAGATTCTTTCTTCAGCTGAACTGGACTCTTGGGCCTCAAAAAAAAAAAAAAAAAGGACCCCTTACCAAAGATTTCCTCCGGAATCGCCGGAGGTGGCCATCATTACATGAACTACTATGCTCTAGTTTGAGAAAATGATAGTCTTCGTATTGGCGCCAAAATCTTCACCGAAGAATCCCTGAAGACTCCTTGAAGATTCTTTCTTCAGCTGAACTGGACCCCTTGGCCCCACAAAAAAAAAAAAAAATGGACCCCTTACCAAAGATTTCCTCCGGAATCGCCGGAGGTGGCCATCATTACATGAATGACTATGCTCTAGTTTGAGAAAATGATAGTCTTCGTATTGGCGCCAAAATCTTCACCGAAGAATCCCTGAAGACTCCTTGAAGATTCTTTCTTCATCTAAATTGGACCCCTGGGGCCCACGAAAAAAAAAACAAAAAAGGACCCCTTACCAAAGATTTCCTCCGGAATCGCCGGAGGTGGCCATCATTACATGAATGACTATGCTCTAGTTTGAGAAAATGATAGTCTTCGTATTGGCTCCAAAATCTTCACCGAAGCATCCCTGAAGACTCCTTGAAGATTCTTTATTCAGCTGAATTGGACCCCTGGGCCCCACAAAAAAAAAAAGGACCCCTTACTAAAGATTCCTCCGGAATCGCCGGAGGTGGCCATCATTACATGAATTACTATGCTCTAGTTTGAGAAAATGATAGTCTTCGTATTGGCGCCAAAATCTTCACCGAAGAATCCCTGAAGACTCCTTGAAGATTCTCTCTTCAGCTGAACTGGACCCCTGGGCCCCACGAAAAAGAAAAAAAAAAAAGGACCCCTTACAAAAGATTTTCTCCGGAATCGCCGGAGGTGGCCATCATTACATGAGTGACTATGCTCTAGTTTGAGAAAATGATAGTCTTCGTATTGGCGCCAAAATCTTCACCGAAGAATCCCTGAAGACTCCTTGAAGATTCTTTCTTCAGCTGAACTGGACCCCTGGGCCCCACGAAAAAAAAAACAAAAAAGGACCCCTTACCAAAGATTTCCTCCGGAATCGCCGGAGGTGGCCATCATTACATAAATGACTATGCTCTAGTTTGAGAAAATGATAGTCTTTGTATTGGCGCCAAAATCTTCACCGAAGAATCCCTGAAGACTCCTTGAAGATTCTTTCTTCAGCTGAACTGGACCCCTGGGCATCACGAAAAAAAAGAAAAAAAAAAGGACCCCTTACCAAAGATTTCCTCCGGAATCGCCGGAGGTGGCCATCATTACATGAATGACTATGCTCTAGTTTGAGAAAATGATAGTCTTCGTATTGGCTCCAAAATCTTCACTGAAGAATCCCTAAAGACTCCTTGAAGATTCTTTCTTCAGCTGAATTGGACCCCTGGGCCTCACAAAAAAAAAAAAAAGGACCCCTTACCAAAGATTTCCTCCGGAATCGCCGGAGGTGGCCATCATTACATGAATGACTATGCTCTAGTTTGAGAAAATGATAGTCTTCGTATTGGCGCCAAAATCTCCACCGAAGAATCCCTGAAGACTCCTTGAAGATTCTTTCTTCAGCTGAACTGGACCCCTGGGCCTCACAAAAAAAAAAAAAAAAAAAGGACCCCTTACCAAAGATTTCCTCCAGAATTGCCGGAGGTGGCCATCATTACATGAATGACTATGCTCTAGTTTGAGAAAATGATAGTCTTCGTATTGGCGCCAAAATCTTCACAGAAGAATCCCTGAAGACTCCTTCAAGATTCTTTCTTGAGCTGAACTGGACCCCTTGGCCCCACAAAAAAAAAAAAATGGACCCATTACCAAAGATTTCCTCCGGAATCGCCGGAGGTGGCCATTATTACATGAATGACTATGCTCTAGTTTGAGAAAATGATAGTCTTCGTATTGGCGCCAAAATCTTCACCGAAGAATCCCTGAAGACTCCTTGAAGATTCTTTCTTCATCTGAATTGGACCCCTGGGCCCCATGAAAAAAAAAAACAAAAAAGGACCCCTTACCAAAGATTTCCTCCGGAATCGCCGGAGGTGGCCATCATTACATGAATGACTATGCTCTAGTTTGAGAAAATGATAGTCTTCGTATTGGCGCCAAAATCTTTACCGAAGAATCCCTGAAGACTCCGTTAAGATTCTTTCTTCAGCTGAACTGGACCCCTGGGCCTCACAAAAAAAAAAAAAAGAAAAAAAGGACCCCTTACCAAAGATTTCCTCCGGAATCGCCGGAGGTGGCCATCATTACATGAATGACTATGCTCTAGTTTGAGAAAATGATAGTCTTCGTATTGGTGCCAAAATCTTCACCGAAGAATCCCTGAAGACTCCTTGAAGATTCTTTCTTCAGCTGAACTGGACCCCTTGGCCCCACAAAAAAAAAAAAAAACAAAAAAGGACCCCTTACCAAAGATTTCCCCCGGAATCGCCGAGGTGGCCATCATTACATGAATGTCTATGTTCTAGTTTGAGAAAATGATAGTCTTCGTATTGGCTCCAAAATCTTCACCGAAGAATCCATGAAGACTCCTTGAAGATTCTTTTTCATCTGAATTGGACCCCTGGGCCCCACGAAAAAAAAAAAAAAGGACCCCTTACCAAAGATTTCCTCCGGAATCGCCGGAGGTGGCCATCATTACATGAATGACTATGCTCCAGTTTGAGAAAATGATAGTCTTCGTATTGGCGCCAAAATCTTCACCGAAGAATCCCTGAAGACTCCTTGAAGATTCTTTCTTCAGCTGAATTGGACCCCTGGGCCTCACAAAAAAAAAAAAACAAAAAAGGACCCCTTACCAAAGATTTCCTCCGGAATCGCCGGAGGTGGCCATCATTACATGAATGACTATGCTCTAGTTTGAGAAAATGATAGTCTTCGTATTGGCGCCAAAATCTTCACCGAAGAATCCCTGAAGACTCCTTGAAGATTCTTTCTTCAGCTGAACTGGACCCCTTGGCCCCACAAAAAAACAAAAAACAAAAAAGGACCCCTTACCAAAGATTTCCTCCGGAATCGCCGAGGTGGCCATCATTACATGAATGTCTATGTTCTAGTTCGAGAAAATGATAGTCTTCGTATTGGCTCCAAAATCTTCACCGAAGAATCCATGAAGACTCCTTGAAGATTCTTTTTCATCTGAATTGGACCCCTAGGCCCCATGAAAAAAAAAAAAAAAAGGACCCCTTACCAAAGATTTCCTCCGGAATCGCCGGAGGTGGCCATCATTACATGAATAACTATGCTCTAGTTTGAGAAAATGATAGTCTTCGTATTGGCGCCAAAATCTTCACCGAAGAATCCCTGGAGACTCCTTGAAGATTCTTTCTTCAGCTGAATTGGACCCCTGGGCCCCACAAAAAAAAAACAAAAATGGACCCCTTACCAAAGATTTCCTCCGGAATCGCCGGAGGTGGCCATCATTACATGAATGACTATGCTCTAGTTTGAGAAAATGATAGTCTTCGTATTGGCGCCAAAATCTTCACCGAAGAATCCCTGAAGACTCCTTGAAGATTCTTTCTTCAGCTGAATTGGACCCCTGGGCCCCACAAAAAAAAAACAAAAAAGGACCCCTTACCAAAGATTTCCTCCGGAATCGCCGGAGGTGGCCATCATTACATGAACTACTATGCTCTAGTTTGAGAAAATGATAGTCTTCGTATTGGCGCCAAAATCTTCACCGAAGAATCCCTGAAGACTCCTTGAAGATTCTTTCTTCAGCTGAACTGGACCCCTTGGCCCCACAAAAAAAAAAAAAAAAAATGGACCCCTTACCAAAGATTTCCTCCGGAATCGCTGGAGGTGGCCATCATTACATGAATGACTATGCTCAAGTTTGAGAAAATGATAGTCTTCGCATTGGCGCCAAAATCTTCACCGATGAATCCCTGAAGACTCCTTGAAGATTCTTTCTTCAGCTGAGCTGGACCCCTGGGCCCCACAACAACAAAAAAAAAAGGACCCCTTACCAAAGATTTCCTCCGGAATCGCCGGAGGTGGCCATCATTACATGAATGACTATGCTCTAGTTTGAGAAAATGATAGTCTTCGTATTGGCTCCAAAATCTTCAACGAAGAATCCCTGAAGACTCCTTGAAGATTCTTTCTTCAGCTGAATTGGACCCCTGGGCCTCACAAAAAAAAAAAAAGGACCCCTTACCAAAGATTTCCTCCGGAATCGCCGGAGGTGGCCATCATTACATGAATGACTATGCTCTAGTTTGAGAAAATGATAGTCTTCGTATTGGCGCCAAAATCTTCACCGAAGAATCCCTGAAGACTCCTTGAAGATTCTTTCTTCAGCTGAACTGGGCCCCTGGGCCCCACGAAAAAAAGAAAACAAAAAAGGACCCCTTACCAAAGATTTCCTCCAGAAGCGCCGGAGGTGGCCATCATTACATGAATGACTATGCTCTAGTTTGAGAAAATGATAGTCTTCGTATTGGCGCCAAAATCTTCACCGAAGAATCCCTGAAGACTCCTTGAAGATTCTTTCTTCAGCTGAACTGGGCCCCTGGGCCCCACGAAAAAAAGAAAACAAAAAAGGACCCCTTACCAAAGATTTCCTCCGGAATCGCCGGAGGTGGCCATCATTACATGAATGACTATGCTCTAGTTTTAGAAAATGACAGTCTTCATATTGGCTCCAAAATCCTCACCCAAGATTCCCTGAAGACTCCTTGAACACTCTTTCTTCAGCAGTATAACAGGTGTCATTTTTCAATTTCAAGGGTAATTTCTACCATTTATATAGCTGGTAGCCATTATGACTATGCTCTAGTTTGAGAAAATGATAGTCTTAGTATTGGCGCCAAAATCTTCACCGAAGAATCCCTGAAGACTCCTTGAAGATTCTTTCTTCAGCTGAATTGGACCCCTGGGCCCCACAAAAAAAAAAGGACCCCTTACCAAAGATTTCCTCCGGAATCGCCGGAGGTGGCCATCATTACATGAATGACTATACTCTAGTTTGAGAAAATGATAGTCTTCGTATTGGCGCCAAAATCTTGACCGAAGAATCCCTGAAGACTCCTTGAAGATTCTTTCTTCAGCTGAATTGGACCCCTGGGCCCCACAAAAAAAAAAGACCCCTTACCAAAGATTTCCTCAGAAATCGCCGGAGGTGGCCATCATTACATGAATGACTATGCTCTAGTTTGAGAAAATGATAGTCTTCGTATTGGCGCCAAAATCTTCACCGAAGAATCCCTGAAGAATCCTTGAAGATTCTTTCTTCAGCTGAATTGGACCCCTGGGCCCCACAAAAAAAAAACAAAAAAGGACCCCTTACCAAAGATTTCCTCCGGAATCACCGGAGGTGGCCATCTTTACATGAATGACTATGCTCTAGTTTGAGAAAATGATAGTCTTCGTATTGATGCCAAAATCTTCACCGAAGAATCCCTGAAGACTCCTTGAAGATTCTTTCTTCAGCTCAACTGGACCCCTGGGCCCCACGAAAAAAAAAAAAAGGACCCCTTACCAAAGATTTCCTCCAGAATCGCCGGAGGTGGCCATCATTACATGAATGACTATGCTCTAGTTTGAGAAAATGATAGTCTTCGTATTGGCACCAAAATCTTCACCGAAGAATCCCTGAAGACTCCTTGAAGATTCTTTCTTCAGCTGAACTGGACCCCTGGGCATCACGAAAAAAAAAAAAAAGGACCCCTTACCAAAGATTTCCTCCGGAATCGCCGGAGGTGGCCATCATTACATGAATGACTATGCTCTAGTTTGAGAAAATGATAGTCTTCGTATTGGCTCCAAAATCTTCACCGAAGAATCCCTGAAGACTCCTTGAAGATTCTTTCTTCAGCTGAATTGGACCCCTGGGCCCTACAAAAAAAAAAAAGACCCCTTACCAAAGATTTCCTCAGAAATCGCCGGAGTTGGCCATAATTACATGTATGACTATGCTCTAGTTTGAGAAAATGATAGTCTTCGTATTGGCGCCAAAATCTTCACCGAAGAATCCTTGAAGACTCCTTGAAGATTCTTTCTTCAGCTGAATTAGACCCATGGGCCCCACAAAAAAAAAACAAAAAAGGACCCCTTACCAAAGATTTCCTCCGGAATCGCCAGAGATGGCCATTTTTACATGAATGACTATGCTCTAGTTTGAGAAAATGATAGTCTTCGTATTGGCGCCAAAATCTTCACCGAAGAATCCCTGAAGACTCCTTGAAGATTCTTTCTTCAGCTTAATTGGACCCCTGGGCCTCACAAAAAAAAAACAAAAAAGGACCCCTTACCAAAGATTTCCTCCGGAATCGCCGGAGGGGGCCATCTTTACATGAATGACTATGCTCTAGTTTGAGAAAATGATAGTCTTCGTATTGGCGCCAAAATCTTCACCAAAGAATCCCTGAAGACTCCTTGAAGATTCTTTCTTCAGCTGAACTGGACCCCTGGGCCCCACGAAAAAAAAAACAAAAAAGGACCCCTTACCAAAGATTTCCTCCGGAATCGCCGGAGGTGGCCATCATTACATGAATGACTATGCTCTAGTTTGAGAAAATGATAGTCTTCGTATTGGCTCCAAAATCTTCACCGAAGAATCCATGACGACTCCTTGAAGATTCTTTCTTCAGCTGAACTGGACACCTGGGCCCCACGAAAAAAAAAAAAAAAAAAAAAGGACCCCTTACCAAAGATTTCCTCCGGAATCGCCGGATGTGGCCATCATTACATGAATGACTATGCACTAGTTTGAGAAAATGATAGTCTTCGTATTGGCTCCAAAATCTTCACCGAAGAATCCATGAAGACTCCTTAAAGATTCTTTCTTCAGCTGAACTGGACCCCTGGGCCCCACGAAAAAAAAAAACAAAAAAGGACCCCTTACCAAAGATTTCCTCCGGAATCGCCGGAGGTGGCCATCATTACATGAATGACTATGCTCTAGTTTGAGAAAATGATAGTCTTCGTATTGGCGCCAAAATCTTCACCGAAGAATCCATGAAGACTCCTTGAAGATTCTTTCTTCAGCTGAACTGGACCCCTGGGCCCCACGAAAAAAAAAACAAAAAAGGACCCCTTACCAAAGATTTCCTCCGGAATCGCCGGAGGTGGCCATCATTACATGAATGACTATGCTCTAGTTTGAGAAAATGATAGTCTTCGTATTGGCTCCAAAATCTTCACCGAAGAATCCATGAAGACTCCTTGAAGATTCTTTCTTCAGCTGAATTGGACACCTGGGCCCCACGAAAAAAAAAACAAAAAAGGACCCCTTACCAAAGATTTCCTCCGGAATCGCCGGAGGTGGCCATCATTACATGAATGACTATGCTCTAGTTTGAGAAAATGATAGTCTTCGTATTGGCTCCAAAATCTTCACCGAAGAATCCATGAAGACTCCTTGAAGATTCTTTCTTCAGCTGAACTGGACCCCTGGGCCCCACGAAAAAAAAAACAAAAAAGGACCCCTTACCAAAGATTTCCTCCGGAATCGCCGGAGGTGGCCATCATTACATGAATGACTATGCTCTAGTTTTAGAAAATGATAGTCTTCATATTGGCTCCAAAATCCTCACCCAAGATTCCCTGAAGACTCCTTTAAGACTCTTTCTTCAGCAGTATAACAGGTGTCATTTTTCAATTTCAAGGGTAATTTCTACCATTTATATAGCTGGTAGTCTTTATGACTATGCTCTAGTTTGAGAAAATGATAGTCTTAGTATTGGCGCCAAAATCTTCACTGAAGAATTCCTGAAGACTCCTTGAAGATTCTTTCTTCAGCTGAATTGTACCCCTGGGCCCCACAAAAAAACAAAAACAAAAAAGGACCCCTTACCAAAGATTTCCTCCGGAATCGCCGGAGGTGGCCATCATTACATGAATGACTATGCTCTAGTTTTAGAAAATGATAGTCTTCATATTGGCTCCAAAATCCTCACCCAAGATTCCCTGAAGACTCCTTGAAGACTCTTTCTTCAGCAGTATAACAGGTGTCATTTTTCAATTTCAAGGGTAATTTCAACCATTCATATAGCTGGTAGCCTTTATGACTATGCTCCAGTTTGAGAAGATGATAGTCTTAGTATTGGCGCCAAAATCTTCACCGAAGAATCCCTGAACACTCCTTGAAGATTCTTTCTTCAGCTGAATTGGACCCCTGGGCCCCACAAAAAAAAACAAAAACAAAAAAGGACCCCTTACCAAAGATTTCCTCCGGAATCGCCGGAGGTGGCCATCATTACATGAATGACTATGCTCTAGTTTGAGAAAATGATAGTCTTCGTATTGGTGCCAAAATCTTCACCGAAGAATCCCTGATGACGTCTTGAAGATTCTTTCTTCAGCTGAACTGGACCCCTGGGCCCCACGAAAAAAAAAAAGGACCCCCTACCAAAGATTTCCTCCGGAATCGCCGGAGGTGGCTATCATTACATGAATGACTAAGCTCTAGTTTGAGAAAATGATAGTCTTCGTATTGGCGCCAAAATCTTCACCGAAGAATCCCTGAAGACTTCTTGAAGATTCTTTATTCAGCTGAATTGGACCACTGGGCCCCACAAAAAAAAAACAAAAAAAGGACCCCTTACCAAAGATTTCCTCCGGAATCGCCGGAGGTGGCCATTATTATATGAATGACTATGCTCTAGTTTGAGAAAATGATAGTCTTCGTATTGGCGCCAAAATCTTCACCGAAGAATCCCTGAAGACTCCTTGAAGATTCTTTCTTCAGCTGAACTGGACCCCTGGGCCCTACAAAAAAAAAAAAAAAAAAAAAGGACCCCTTACCAAAGATTTCCTCCGGAATCGCCGGAGGTGGCCATCATTACATGAATGACTATGCTCTAGTTTTAGAAAATGATAGTCTTCGTATTGGCGCCAAAATCTTCACCGAAAAATCCCTGAAGACTCCTTGAAGATTCTTTTTCAGCGGAATTGGACCCCTCGGCCCCACAAAAAAAAAAAAAAAAAAACGACCCCTTACCAAAGATTTCCTCCGGAATCACCGGAGGTGGCCATCATTACATGAATGACTATGGTCTAGCTTGAGAAAATGATAGTCTTCGTATTGGCGCCAAAATCTTCACCGAAGAATCCCTGAAGACTCCTTGAAGATTCTTTCTTCAGCGGAATTGGACCCCTGGGCCCCCAAAAAAAAACAAAAAAGGACCCCTTACCAAAGATTTCCTCCGGAATCGCCGGAGGTGGCCAACATTACATGAATGACTATGCTCTAGTTTTAGAAAATGATAGTCCTCATATTGGCTCCAAAATCCTCACCCAAGATTCCCTGAAGACTCCTTGAAGACTCTTTCTTCAGCAGTATAACAGGTGTCATTTTTCAATTTCAAGGGTAATTTCTACCATTTATATAGCTGGTAGCCTTTATGACTATGCTCTAGTTTGAGAAAATGATAGTCTTAGTATTGGCGCCAAAATCTTCACCGAAGAATCCCTGAAGACTCCTTGAAGATTGTTTCTTCAGCTGAATTGGACCCCTGGGCCACAAAAAAAAAAAAAGGACCCCTTACCAAAGATTTCCTCCGGGATCGCCAGAGGTGGCCATCATTACATGAATGACTATGCTCTAGTTTGAGAAAATGATAGTCTTCCTATTGATGCCAAAATCTTCACCGAAGAATCCCTAAAGACTCCTTGAAGATTCTTTCTTCAGGTGAACTGGACCCCTGGGCCCCACAAAAAAAAAAAAAAAAAGGACCCCCTACCTAAGGTTTCCTCCTGAATCACCGGAGGTGGCCATCATTACATGAATGACAATGCTCTAGTTTGAGAAAATGATATCTTCGTATTGGCTCCAAAATATTCACCGAAGAATCCCTGAAGACTCCTTGAAGATTCTTTCTTCAGCTGAATTGGACCCCTGGGCCCCACAAAAAAAAACAAAAAAGGACCCCTTACCAAAGATTTCCTCCGGAATCGCCGGAGGTAGCCATCATTACATGAATGACTATGCTCTAGTTTGAGAAAATGATAGTCTTCGTATTGGCGCCAAAATCTTCACCGAAGAATCCCTGAAGACTCCTTGAAGATTCTTTCTTCAGCTGAACTGGACCCCTGGGCCCCACAAAAAAAAAAAAAAGGACCCCTTACCAAAGATTTCCTCCGGAATCGCCGGAGGTGGCCATCATTACATGAATGACTATGCTCTAGTTTGAGAAAATGATAGTCTTCGTATTGGCGCCAAAATCTTCACCGAAGAATCCCTGAAGACTCTTTGAAGATTCTTTCTTCAGCTGAATTGGAACCCTGGGCCCCATAAAAAAAAACAAAAAAGGACCCCTTACCAAAGATTTCCTCCGGAATCGCCGGAGGTGGCCATCATTACATGAATGACAATGCTCTAGTTTGAGAAAATGATAGTCTTCGTATTGGCGCCAAAATCTTCATCGAAGATTCCCTGAAGACTCCTTGAAGATTCTTTCTTCAGCTGAACTGGACCCCTGGGCCCCACAAAAAAAAAAAAAAAAAAAAGGACCCCTTACCAAAGATTTCCTCCGGAATCGCCGGAGGTGGCCATCATTACATGAATGACTATGCTCTAGTTTGAGAAAATGATAGTCTTAGTATTGGCGCCAAAATCTTCACCCAAGAATCCCTGAAGACTCCTTGAAGATTCTTTCTTCAGCTGAATTGGACCCCTGGGCCCCACAAAAAAAAAAAAAAAAAAAAGGACCCCTTACCAAAGATTTCCTCCGGAATCGCCGGAGGTTGCCATCATTACATGAATGACTATGCTCTAGTTTGAGAAAATGATAGTCTTCGTATTGGCTCCAAAATCTTCACCGAAGAATCCCTGAAGACTCCTTGAAGATTCTTTCTTTAGCTGAATTGGACCCATGGGCCCCACAAAAAAAAAACAAAAAAGGACCCCTTACTAAAGATTTCCTCCGGAATCGCCGGAGATGGCCAACATTACATGAATGACTAAGCCCTAGTTTGAGAAAATGATAGTCTTCGTATTGGTGCCAAAACCTTCACCGAAGAATCCCTGAAGACTCCTTTAAGATTCTTTCTTCAGCTGAATTGGACCCCTGGGCACCACAAAAAAAAAAAAACAAAAAAGGACCCCTCACCAAAGATTTCCTCCGGAATCGCCGGAGATGGCCAACATTACATGAATGACTATGCTCTAGTTTGAGAAAATGATAGTCTTCGTATTGGTGCCAAAATCTTCACCGAAGAATCCCTGAAGACTCCTTGAAGATTCTTTCTTCAGCTGAACTGGACCCCTGGGCCCCACGAAAAAAAAAAAAGAACCCCTACCAAAGATTTCCTCCGGAATCGCCGGAGGTGGCTATCCTTACATGAATGACTAAGCTCTAGTTTGAGAAAATGATAGTCTTTGTATTGGCGCCAAAATCTTCACCAAAGAATCCCTGAAGACTCCTTGAAGATTCTTTATTCAGCTGAATTGGACCACTGGGCCCCACAAAAAAAAAACAAAAAAAGGACCCCTTACCAAAGATTTCCTCCGGAATCGCCGGAGGTGGCCATTATTATATGAATGACTATGCTCTAGTTTGAGAAAATGATAGTCTTCGTATTGGCGCCAAAATCTTCACCGAAGAATCCCTGAAGACTCCTTGAAGATTCTTTCTTCAGCTGAACTGGACCCCTGGGCCCTACAAAAAAAAAAAAAAAAAAAAGGACCCCTTACCAAAGATTTCCTCCGGAATCGCCGGAGGTGGCCATCATTACATGAATGACTATGCTCTAGTTTTAGAAAATGATAGTCTTCGTATTGGCGCCAAAATCTTCACCGAAGAATCCCTGAAGACTCCTTGAAGATTCTTTTTCAGCGGAATTGGACCCCTGGGCCCCACAAAAAAAAAAAAAAAAAAAACGACCCCTTACCAAAGATTTCCTCCGAAATCGCCGGAGGTGGCCATCATTACATGAATGACTATGGTCTAGCTTGAGAAAATGATAGTCTTCGTATTGGCGCCAAAATCTTCACCGAAGAATCCCTGAAGACTCCTTGAAGATTCTTTCTTCAGCGGAATTGGACCCCTGGGCCCCCCCAAAAAAAACAAAAAAGGACCCCTTACCAAAGATTTACTCCGGAATCGCCGGAGGTGGCCATCATTACATGAATGACTATGCTCTAGTTTTAGAAAATGATAGTCCTCATATTGGCTCCAAAATCCTCACCCAAGATTCCCTGAAGACTCCTTGAAGACTCTTTCTTCAGCAGTATAACAGGTGTCATTTTTCAATTTCAAGGGTAATTTCAACCATTTATATAGCTGGTAGCCTTTATGACTATGCTCCAGTTTGAGAAAATGATAGTCTTATTATTGGCGCCAAAATCTTCACCGAAGAATCCCTGAAGACTCCTTGAAGATTCTTTCTTCAGCTGAATTGGACCCCTGGGCCCAACAAAAAAAAACAAAAACAAAAAAGGACCCCTTACCAAAGATTTCCTCCGGAATCGCCGGAGGTGGCCATCATTACATGAATGACTATGCTCTAGTTTGAGAAAATGATAGTCTTCGTATTGGTGCCAAAATCTTCACCGAAGAATCCCTGAAGACTCCTTGAAGATTCTTTCTTCAGCTGAACTGGACCCCTGGGCCCCACGAAAAAAAAAAAAGGACCCCCTACCAAAGATTTCCTCCGGAATCGCCGGAGGTGGCTATCATTACATGAATGACTAAGCTCTAGTTTGAGAAAATGATAGTCTTCGTATTGGCGCCAAAATCTTCACCGAAGAATCCCTGAAGACTCCTTGAAGATTCTTTATTCAGCTGAATTGGACCACTGGGCCCCACAAAAAAAAACAAAAAAAGGACCATTTACCAAAGATTTCCTCCGGAATCGCCGGAGGTGGCCATTATTATATGAATGACTATGCTCTAGTTTGAGAAAATGATAGTCTTCGTATTGGCGCCAAAATCTTCACCGAAGAATCCCTGAAGACTCCTTGAAGATTCTTTCTTCAGCTGAACTGGACCCCTGGGCCCTACAAAAAAAAAAAAAAAAAAAAGGGACCCCTTACCAAAGATTTCCTCCGGAATCGCCGGAGGTGGCCATCATTACATGAATGACTATGCTCTAGTTTTAGAAAATGATAGTCTTCGTATTGGCGCCAAAATCTTCACCGAAGAATCCCTGAAGACTCCTTGAAGATTCTTTTTCAGCGGAATTGGACCCCTGGGCCCCACAAAAAAAAAAAAAAAAAAAAAAAAGACCCCTTACCAAAGATTTCCTCCGGAATCGCCGGAGGTGGCCATCATTACATGAATGACTATGGTCTAGCTTGAGAAAATGATAGTCTTCGTATTGGCGCCAAAATCTTCACCGAAGAATCCCTGAAGACTCCTTGAAGATTCTTTCTTCAGCGGAATTGGACCCCTGGGCCCCAAAAAAAAAAACAAAAAAGGACCCCTTACCAAAGATTTCCTCCGGAATCGCCGGAGGTGGCCATCATTACATGAATGACTATGCTCTAGTTTTAGAAAATGATAGTCCTCATATTGGCTCCAAAATCCTCACCTAAGATTCCCTGAAGACTCCTTGAAGACTCTTTCTTCAGCAGTATAACAGGTGTCATTTTTCAATTTCAAGGGTAATTTCTACCATTTATATAGTTGGTAGCCTTTATGACTATGCTCTAGTTTGAGAAAATGATAGTCTTAGTATTGGCGCCAAAATCTTCACCGAAGAATCCCTGAAGACTCCTTGAAGATTCTTTCTTCAGCTGAATTGGACCCCTGGGCCCCACAAAAAAAAACAAAAAAGGACCCCTTACCAAAGATTTCCTCCGGAATCGCCGGAGGTAGCCATCATTACATGAATGACTATGCTCTAGTTTGAGAAAATGATAGTCTTCGTATTGGCGCCAAAATCTTCACCGAAGAATCCCTGAAGACTCCTTGAAGATTCTTTCTTCAGCTGAACTGGACCCCTGGGCCCCACAAAAAAAAAAAAGGACCCCTTACCAAAGATATCCTCCGGAATCGCCGGAGGTGGCCATCATTACATGAATGACTACGCTCTAGTTTGAGAAAATGATTGTCTTCGTATTGGCGCAAAATCTTCACCGAAGAATCCCTGAAGACTCCTTGAAGATTCTTTCTTCAGCTGAACTGTACCCCTGGGCCCCACAAAAAAAAAAAAAAAAAAGGACCCCTTACCAAAGATTTCCTCCGGAATCACCGGAGGTGGCCATCATTACATGAATGACTATGCTCTAGTTTTAGACAATGATAGTCTTCGTATTGGCTCCAAAATCTTCACCGAAGAATCCCTGAAGACTCTTTGAAGATTCTTTCTTCAGCTGAATTGGACTCCTGGGCCCCACAAAAAAAAACAAAAAAGGACCCCTTACCAAAGATTTCCTCCGGAATCGCCGGAGGTGGCCATCATTACAAGAATGACTATGCTCTAGTTTGAGAAAATGATAGTCTTCGTATTGGCTCCAAAATATTCACCGAAGAATCCCTGAAGACTCCTTGAAGATTCTTTCTTCAGCTGAATTGGACTCCTGGGCCCCACAAAAAAAAAACAAAAAAGGACCCCTTACCAAAGATTTCCTCCGGAATCGCCGGAGGTGGCCATCATTACATGAATGACTATGCTCTAGTTTTAGAAAATGATAGTCTTCATATTGGCTCCAAAATCCTCACCCAAGATTTCCTGAAGACTCCTTGAAGATTCTTTCTTCAGCGGAATTGGACTCCTGGGCCTAACAAAAAAAAAAAAAAAACTACCCCTTACCAAAGATTTCCTCTGGAATCGCCGGAGGTGGCCATCATTACATGAATGACTATGCTCTAGTTTGAGAAAATGATAGTCTTCGTATTGACGCCAAAATCTTCACCGAAGAATCCCTGAAGACTCCTTGAAGATTCTTTCTTCAGCGGAATTGGACTCCTGGGCCTAAAAAAAAAAAAAAAAAAAACTACCCCTTACCAAAGATTTCCTCCGGAATCGCCGGAGGTGGCCATCATTAAATGAATGACTATGCTCTAGTTTGAGAAAATGATAGTCTTCGTATTGGCGCCAAAATCTTCTCCGAAGAATCCCTGAAGACTCCTTCAAGATTCTTTCTTCAGCTGAACTGGACCCCTGGGCCCCACAAAAAAAAAAAAAAGACCCCTTACCAAAGATTTCCTCCGGAGTCGCCGGAGGTGGCCATCATTACATGAATGACTATGCTCTTGTTTGAGAAAATGATAGTCTTCGTATTGGCTCCAAAATCTTCACCGAAGAATCCCTGAAGACTCTTTGAAGATTCTTTCTTCAGCTGAATTGGACCCCTGGGCCCCACAAAAAAAAAAAAAACAAAAAAGGACCCCTTACCAAAGATTTCCTCCGGAATCGCCGGAGGTGGCCATCATTACATCAATGACTATGCTCTAGTTTTAGAAAATGATAGTCTTCATATTGGCTCCAAAATCCTCACCCAAGATTCCCTGAAGACTCCTTGAAGACTCTTTCTTCAGCAGTATAACAGGTGTCATTTTTAAATTTCAAGGGTAATTTCTACCATTTATATAGCTGGTAGCCTTTAAGACTATGCTCTAGTTTGAGAAAATGATAGTCTTAGTATTGGCGCCAAAATCTTCACCGAAGAATCCCTGAAGACTCCTTGAAGATTCTTTCTTCAGCTGAATTGGACCCCTGGGCCCCACAAAAAAAAAAAAGGACCCCTTACCAAAGATTTCCTCCGGAATCGCCAGAGGTGGCCATCATTGCATGAATTACTATGCTCTAGTTTGAGAAAATGATAGTCTTCGTATTGGTGCCAAAATCTTCACCGAAGAATCCCTGAAGACTCCTTGAAGATTCTTTCTTCAGCTGAACTGTACCCCTGGGCCCCACGAAAAAAAAAAAGGACCCCCTACCAAAGATTTCCTCCGGAATCGCCGGAGGTGGCCATCATTACACGAATGACTATGGTCTAGTTTGAGAAAATGGCAGTCTTCGTATTGACGCCAAAATCTTCACCGAAGAATCCCTGAAGACTCCTTGAAGATTCTTTTTTCAGCTGAATTGTACCCCTGGGCCCCACAAAAAAAAAAAAACAAAAAAGGACCCCTTACCAAAGATTTCCTCCGGAATCGCCGGAGGTGGCCATCATTACATGAATGACAATGCTCTAGTTTTAGAAAATGATAGTCTTCATATTGGCTCCAAAATCCTCACCCAAGATTCCCTGAAGACTCCTTGAAGACTCTTTCTTCAGCAGTATAACAGGTGTCATTTTTCAATTTCAAGGGTAATTTCAACCATTTATATAGCTGGTAGCCTTTATGACTATGCTCCAGTTTGAGAAAATGATAGTCTTAGTATTGGCGCCAAAATCTTCACCAAAGAATCCCTGAAGACTCCTTGAAGATTCTTTCTTCAGCTGAATTGGACCCCTGGGCCCCACAAAAAAAACAAAAACAAAAAAGGACCCCTTACCAAAGATTTCCTCCGGAATCGCCGGAGGTGGCCATCATTACATGAATGACTATGCTCTAGTTTGAGAAAATGATAGTCTTCGTATTGGTGCCAAAATCTTCACCGAAGAATCCCTGAAGACTCCTTGATGATTCTTTCTTAAGCTGAACTGGACCCCTGGGCCCCACGAAAAAAAAAAAAAAGGACCCCCTACCAAAGATTTCCTCCGGAATCGCCGGAGGTGGCCATCATTACATGAATGACTAAGCTCTAGTTTGAGAAAATGATAGTCTTCGTATTGGCGCCAAAATCTTCACCGAAGAATCCCTGAAGACTCCTTGAAGATTCTTTATTCAGCTGAATTGGACCACTGGGCCCCACAAAAAAAAAACAAAAAAAGGACCCCTTACCAAAGATTTCCTCCGGAATCGCCGGAGGTGGCCATTATTACATGAATGACTATGCTCTAGTTTGAGAAAATGATAGTCTTCGTATTGGCGCCAAAATCTTCACCGAAGAATCCCTGAAGACTTCTTGAAGATTCTTTCTTCTGCTGAACTGGACCCCTGGGCCCTACAAAAAAAAAAAAAAAAAAAAAGGACCCCTTACCAAAGATTTCCTCCGGAATCGCTGAAGGTGGCCATCATTACATGAATGACTATGCTCTAGTTTTAGAAAATGATAGTCTTCGTATTGGCGCCAAAATCTTCACCGAAGAATCCCTGAAGACTCCTTGAAGATTCTTTCTTCAGCTGAACTGGACCCCTGGGCCCCACAAAAAAAAAAAAAAAGGACCCCCTACCAAAGGTTTCCTCCTGAATCACCGGAGGTGGCCATCATTACATGAATGACTATGCTCTAGTTTGAGAAAATGATATCTTCGTATTGGCTCCAAAATATTCACCGAAGAATCCCTGAAGACTCCTTGAAGATTCTTTCTTCAGCTGAATTGGACCCCTGGGCCCCACAAAAAAAAAACAAAAAAGGACCCCTTACCAAAGATTTACTCCGGAATCGCCGGAGGTAGCCATCATTACATGAATGACTATGCTCTAGTTTGAGAAAATGATAGTCTTCGTATTGGCGCCAAAATCTTCACCGAAGAATCCCTGAAGACTCCTTGAAGATTCTTTCTTCAGCTGAATTGGACCCCTGGGCCCCACAAAAAAAAAACAAAAAAGGACCCCTTACCAAAGATTTACTCCGGAATCGCCGGAGGTAGCCATCATTACATGAATGACTATGCTCTAGTTTGAGAAAATGATAGTCTTCGTATTGGCTCCAAAATCTTCACCGAAGAATCCCTGAAGACTCTTTAAAGATTCTTTCTTCCGCTGAATTGGAACCCTGGGCCCCATAAAAAAAAACAAAAAAGGACCCCTTACCAAAGATTTCCTCTGGAATCGCCGGAGGTGGCCATCATTACATGAATGACTATGCTCTAGTTTTAGAAAATGATAGTCTTCATATTGCCTCCAAAATCCTCACCCAAGATTCCCTGAAGACTCCTTGAAGACTATTTCTTCAGCAGTATAACAGGTGTCATTTTTCAATTTCAAGGGTAATTTCTACCATTTATATAGCTGGTAGCCTTTATGACTATGCTCTAGTTTGAGAAAATGATAGTCTTAGTATTGGCGCTAAAATCTTCACCGAAGAATCCCTGAAGACTCCTTGAAGATTCTTTCTTCAGCTGAACTGGACCCCTGGTTCCCACAAAAAAAAAAAAAAAAAAGGACCCCTTACCAAAGATTTCCTCCGGAATCGCCGGAGGTGGCCATCATTACATGAATGACTATGCTCTAGTTTGAGAAAATGATAGTCTTCGTATTGGCGCCAAAATCTTCACCAAAAAATCCCTGAAGACTCTTTGAAGATTCTTTCTTCAGCTGAACTGGACCCCTGGGCCCTACGGAAAAAAAAAGGACCCCCTACCAAAGATTTCCTCCGGAATCGCCGGAGGTGGCCATCATTACATGAATGACTAAGCTCTAGTTTGAGAAAATGGCAGTCTTCGTATTGGCGCTAAAATCTTCACCGAAGAATCCCTGAAGACTCCTTGAACTTTCTTTCTTCAGCTGAATTGGACCCCTGGGCCCCACAAAAAAAAAAAACAAAAAAGGACCCCTCACCAAAGATTTCCTCCGGAATCGCGGGAGGTGGCCATCATTACATGAATGACTATGCTCTAGTTTGAGAAAATGATAGTCTTCGTATTGGCGCCAAAATCTTCATCGAAGATTCCCTGAAGACTCCTTGAAGATTCTTTCTTCAGCTGAACTGGACCCCTGGGCCCCACAAAAAAAAAAAAAAACAAAAAAGGACCCCTTACCAAAGATTTCCTCCGGAATCGCTGAAGGTGGCCATCATTACATGAATGACTATGCTCTAGTTTTAGAAAATGATAGTCTTCGTATTGGTGCCAAAATCTTCACCGAAGAATCCCTGAAGAATCCTTGAAGATTCTTTCTTCAGCGGAATTGGACCCCTGGGCCCCACAAAAAAAAACAAAAAAGGACCCCTTACCAAAGATTTCCTCCGGAATCGCCGGAGGTGGCCATCATTACATGAATGACTACGCTCTAGTTTGAGAAAATGATAGTCTTCATATTGGCGCAAAATCTTCACCGAAGAATCCCTGAAGACTCCTTGAAGATTCTTTCTTCAGCTGGACTGTACCCTTGGGCCCCACAAAAAAAAAAACAAAACTAAAAAGGACCCCTTACCAAAGATTTCCTCCGGAATCGCCGGAGTTGGCCATCATTACATGAATGACTATGCTCTAGTTTGAGAAAAAGATAGTCTTCGTATTGGCTCCAAAATCTTCACCGAAGAATCCCTGAAGACTCTTTGAAGATTCTTTCTTCAGCTGAATTGGAACCCTAGGCCCCACAAAAAAAAAAAAAAGGACCCCTTACCAAAGATTTCATCCGGAATCGCCGGAGGTGGCCATCATTACATGAATGACTATGCTCTAGTTTTAGAAAATGATAGTCTTCATATTGGCTCCAAAATCCTCACCCAAGATTCCCTGAAGACTCCTTGAAGACTCTTTCTTCAGCAATATAACAAGTGTCATTTTTCTATTTCAAGGGTAATTTCTACCATTTATATAGCTGGTAGCCTTTATGACTATGCTCTAGTTTGAGAAAATGATAGTCTTAGTATTGGCGCCAAAATCTTCACCCAAGAATCCCTGAAGACTCCTTGAAGATTCTTTCTTCAGCTGAATTGGACCCCTGGGCCCCACAAAAAAAAAACAAACAAAAAAGGACCCCTTACCAAAGATTTCCTCCGGAATCGCCGGAGGTGGCCATCATTACATGAATGACTATGCTCTAGTTTGAGAAAATGATAGTCTTCGTATTGGCGCCAAAATCTTCACCAAAAAATCCCTGAAGACTCCTTGAAGATTCTTTCTTCAGCTGAACTGGACCCCTGGGCCCCACGAAAAAAAAAAGAAAAAGGACCCCCTACCAAAAATTTCCTCCGGAATCGCCGGAGGTGGCCATCATTACATGAATGACTATGCTCTAGTTTGAGAAAATGATAGTCTTCGTATTGGCTCCAAAATCTTCACCGAAGAATCCCTGAAGACTCCTTGAAGATTCTTTCTTTAGCTGAATTGGACCCATGGGCCCCAAAAAAAAAAAAACAAAAAAGGACCCCTTACTAAAGATTTCCTCCGGAATCGCCGGAGATGGCCATCATTACATGAATGACTAAGCCCTTGTTTGAGAAAATAATAGTCTTCGTATTGGTGCCAAAATCTTCACCGAAGAATCCCTGAAGACTCCTTGAAGATTCTTTCTTCAGCTGAATTGGACCCCTGGGCACCACAAAAAAAAAAACAAAAAAGGACCCCTCACCAAAGATTTCCTCCGGAATCGCCGGAGGTGGACATCATTACATGAATGACTATGCTCTAGTTTGAGAAAATGATAGTCTTCGTATTGGCGCCAAAATCTTCACCGAAGCTTCCCTGAAGACTCCTTGAAGATTCTTTCTTCAGCTGAACTGGACCCCTGGGCCCCACAAAAAAAAAAAAAACAAAAAAGGACCACTTACCAAAGATTTCCTCCGGAATAGCCGGAGGTGGCCATCATTACATGAATGACTACGCTCTAGTTTGAGAAAATGATAGTCTTCGTATTGGCTCCAAAATCTTCACCGAAGAATCCCTGAAGACTCCTTGAAGATTTTTTCTTCAGCTGAATTGAACCCCTGGGCCCCACAAAAAAAAAACAAAAAAGGACCCCTTACCAAAGATTTCCTCCGGAATCGCCGGAGGTGGCCATCATTACATGAATGACTACGCTCTAGTTTGAGAAAATGATAGTCTTCGTATTGGCGCAAAATCTTCACCGAAGAATCCCTGAAGACTCCTTGAAGATTCTTTCTTCAGCTGAACTGTACCCCTGGGCCCCACAAAAAAAAAAAAAAAAGGACCCCTTACCAAGGATTTCCTCCGGAATCACCGGAGGTGGCCATCATTACATGAATGACTATGCTCTAGTTTGAGACAATGATAGTCTTCGTATAGGCTCCAAAATCTTCACCAAAGAATCCCTGAAGACTCTTTGAAGATTCTTTCTTCAGCTGAATTGGACCCCTGGGCCCCACAAAAAAAAACAAAAAAGGACCCCTTACCAAAGATTTCCTCCGGAATCACCGGAGGTGGCCATCATTACATGAATGACTATGCTCTAGTTTTAGAAAATGATAGTCTTCATATTGGCTCAAAAATCCTCACCCAAGATTCCCTGAAGACTCCTTGAAGACTCTTTCTTCAGCAGTATAACAGGTGTCAGTTTTCAATTCCAAGGGTAATTTCTACCATTTATATAGCTGGTAGTCTTTATGACTATGCTCTAGTTTGAGAAAATGATAGCCTTAGTATTGGCGCCAAAATCTTCACTGAAGATTCCCTGATGACTCCTTGAAGATTCTTTCTTCAGCTGAATTGGACTCCTGGGCCCCCCAAAAAAAAAAAAAAAAAAATACCCCTTACCAAAGGTTTCCTCCGGAATCGCCGGAGGTAGCCATCATTACATGAATGACTATGCTCTAGTTTGAGAAAATGATAGTCTTCGTATTGGCACCAAAATCTTCACCGAAGAATACCTGAAGACTCCTTGAAGATTCTTTCTTCAGCTGAACTGGACCCCTGGGCCGAAAAAAAAAAAAAAAAAAGGAACACCTACCAAAGACTTCCTCCGGAATCGCCGGGGGTGGCCATCATTACATGAATGACTATGCTATAGTTTGAGAAAATGATAGTCTTCGTATTGGCTCCAAAATCTTCACCGAAGAATCCCTGAAGACTCTTTGAAGATTCTTTCTTCAGCTGAATTGGACCCCTGGGCCCCACAAAAAAAACAAAAAAGGACCCCTTACCAAAGATTTCCTCCGGAATCGCCGGAGGTGACCATCATTATGTGAATGACTATGCTCTAGTTTTAGAAAATGATAGTCTTCATATTGGCTCCAAAATCCTCACCCAAGATTCCCTGAAGACTCCTTGAAGACTCTTTCTTCAGCAGTATAACAGGTGTAATTTTTCAATTTCAAGGATAATTTCTACCATTTATATAGCTGGTAGCCTTTATGACTATGCTCTAGTTTGAGAAAATGATAGTCTTAGTATTGGCGCCAAAATCTTCATCGAAGAATCCCTGAAGACTCCTTGAAGATTCTTTTTTCAGCTGAATTGGACCCCTGGGCACCAAAAAAAAAAAAAAAACAAAAAAGGACCCCTTACCAAAGATTTCCTCCGGAATCGCCGGAGGTGGCCATCATTACATGAATGACTATGCTCTAGTTTGAGAAAATGATAGTCTTCGTATTGGCGCAAAAATCTTCACCGAAGAATACCTGAAGACTCCTTGAAGATTCTTTCTTCAGCTGAACTGGACCCCTGGGCCCAACAAAAAAAAAAAAAAAAGGACCCCCTACCAAAGATTTCCTCCGGAATCGCCGGAGGTGGCCATCATTACATGAATGACTAAGCTCTAGTTTGAGAAAATGATAGTCTTCGTATTGGCGCCAAAATCTTCACCGAAGAATCCCTGAAGTCTCCCTCCTTGAAGATTCTTTCTTCAGCTGAATTGGACCCCTGGGCCCAACAAAAAAAAACAAAAAAGGACCCCTTACCAAAGATTTCCTCTGGAATCGCCGGAGGTGGCCATCAATACATGAATGACTATGCTCTAGTTTGAGAAAATGATAGTCTTCGTATTGGCGCCAAAATCTTCACCGAAGAATCCCTGAAGACTCCTTGAAGATTCTTTTTTCAGCTGAATTGGACGCCTAGGCCCCACAAAAAAAAAAAAAAAAAGTATCCCTTACCAATGATTTCCACCGGAATCGCCGGAGGTGGCCATCATTACATCAATGACTATGTTCTAGTTTTAGAAAATGATAGTCTTCGTATTGGCTCCAAAATCTTCACCGAAGAATCCCTGAAGACTCTTTGAAGATTCTTTCTTCAGCTGAATTGGACCCCTGGGCCACACAAAAAAAAAACAAAAAAGGACCCCTTACCAAACATTTCCTCCGGAATCGCCGGAGGTGGCCATCATTACATGAATGACTATGATCTAGTTTTAGAAAATGAGAGTCTTCGTATTGGCTCCAAAATCCTCACCCAAGATTCCCTGAAGACTCCTTGAAGACTCTTTCTTCAGCAGTATAACAGGTGTCATTTTTCAATTTCAAGGGTAATTTCTACCATTTATATAGCTGGTAGCCTTTATGACTATGCTCTAGTTTGAGAAAATGATAGTCTTAGTATTGGCGCCAAAATCTTCACCGAAGAATCCCTGAAGACTCCTTGAAGATTCTTTCTTCAGCGGAATTGGACCCCTGGGCCCCACAAAAAAAAAAAAGGACCCCTTACCAAAGATTTCCTCCGGAATCGCCGGAGGTGGCCATCATTACATGAATGACTATGCTCTAGTTTGAGAAAATGATAGTCTTCGTATTGGCGCCAAAATCTTCACCGAAGAATCCCTGAAGACTCCTTGAAAATTCTTTCTTCAGCTGAACTGGACCCCTGGGCCCCACAAAAAAAAAAAAAAAAAAAAAAAGGACCCCTTACCAAAGATTTCCTCCGGAATCGCCGGAGGTGGCCATCATTACATGAATGACTATGCTCTAGTTTGAGAAAATGATAGTCTTCGTATTGGCTCAAAAATCTTCACCGAAGAATCCCTAAAGACTCTTTGAAGATTCTTTCTTCAGCTGAATTGGACCCCTGGGCCTCACAAAAAAAAAAAAATAAAAAAGGACCCCTGACCAAAGATTTCCTCCGGAATCGCCGGAGGTGGCCATCATTACATGAATGACTATGCTCTAGTTTGAGAAAATGATAGTCTTAGTATTGGCGCCAAAATCTTCACCGAAGAATCCCTGAAGACTCCTTGAAAATTCTTTCTTCAGCTGAACTGGACCCCTGGGCCCCACAAAAAAAAAAAAAAAAAAAAAAGGACCCCTTACCAAAGATTTCCTCCGGAATCGCGGGAGGTGGCCATCATTACATGAATGACAATGCTCTAGTTTGAGAAAATGATAGTCTTCGTATTGGCTCCAAAATCTTCACCGAAGAATCCCTGAAGACTCTAACACAAGTTTGTTCTACGCAACTGGCACAAGTTTGTTTGACACAATTGGCACAAGTTTGTTCTATGCAACTGGCAAAAGTTTGTTCTACGCAACTGGCACAAGTTTGTTCGACACAAGTGGCACAAGTTTGTTCTATGCAACTGGCAGAAGTTTGTTTGACACAACTGGCACAAGTTTGTTTGACGCAACGAGCAAAAGTTTATTTGAAACAACTGGCACAAGTTTGTTCTACGCAACGGTCACAAGTTTGTTCAATGCATCTGGCACAAGTTTGTTCGATGCAACTGGCACAAGTTTGTTCGATGCAACTGGCACAAGTTTGTTCGACGCAACTGGCACAAGTTTGTTCTATGCAACTGGCACAAATTTGTTCTACGCAACTGGCACAAGTTTGTTCTACACAACTGGCACAAGTTTGTTTGACGCAATTGGCACAAGTTTGTTCTTTGCAACTGGCACAAATTTGTTCTATGCAACTGGCCCAAGTTTGTTCTACGCAACTGGCACAAGTTTGTTCTACGCAAGTGGCAGAAGTTTGTTTGACACAACTCGCACAAGTTTGTTCTACGCAACTGGCACAAGTTTGTTCTACGCAACTGGCACAAGTTTGTTCAACGCAACTGGCACAAGTTTGTTCTACGCAACTGGCTCAAGTTTGTTCTATGCAACTGGCACAAGTTTGTTTGACGCAACTGGCACAAGTTTGTTTGACGCAACTGGCACAAGTTTGTTCTACGCAACTGGCCCAAGTTTGTTTGACGCAACTGGCAGAAGTTTGTTCTACGCAACTGGCACAAGTTTGTTCTACGTAACTGGCACAAGTTTGTTCTACGCAACTGGCTCAAGTTTGTTCTATGCAACTGGCACAAGTTTGTTTGACGCAACTGGCACAAGTTTGTTTGACGCAACTGGCACAAGTTTGTTCTACGCAACTGGCCCAAGTTTGTTTGACCCAACTGGCAGAAGTTTGTTCTACGCAACTGGCACAAGTTTGTTCAACGTAACTGGCACAAGTTTGTTCTACGCAAGTGGCAGAAATTTGTTCTACGCAACTGGCACAGGTTTGTTCTACGTAACTGGCACAAGTTTGTTCTGCGCAACTGGCACAAGTTTGTTTGACACATCTGGCACAAGTTTGTTTGACACAACTGGCAAAAGTTTGTTCAACGCAACTGGCACAAGTTTGTTCGACGCAAGTTTCACAAGTTTGTTCTATGCAACTGGCACAAGTTTGTTTGACACAACTGGCACAAGTTTGTTCTACGCAACTGGCACAAGTTTGTTCGATGCAACTGGCACAAGTTTGTTTGACGCAACTTGCACAAGTTTGTTCGACGCAACTGGCACAAGTTTGTTCGATGCAACTGGCACAAGTTTGTTCGACGAACTGGCACAAGTTTGTTTAAGGGGATCGGCCGGTTTCCGACTTTTTTAACGACAGGTTGTTGATATATAGGGGGTTTGTTAAAGGATATTGTGTGGAACTTCTGGGGAAAAAATTTTTGTTCAGTGACCTTAGGTTTTGTGACGCCAGAGGATTTTTCGGCCAAAAATGGCCATTTTCAAAATGCATCTCCTCCTTTGCTTTTTGGTTTTAAGGGATGAGATTTGAACCACATATAAAACACATATGGACCTTCGATACAAAGCCGGGGTTTTTTCATTTTTCAGTTATTTTTCGAGATATGAATATTTTTTTTTAATGAAATTTTCCCGGAAAAATTACAGAAAAAAAAAATTGCCAAAAATCAGAAACTCAAAATATTAAGAATCCCCGGCTTTGTTTTAATCTACCATGTTTCCCCATGTTATATTTAAAATTTCATTTAGATTGGTCCAATACTAAGGGAGGAGATGCATTTTAAAGGCGAAAAACTTATGTTTTGAGAAACGGGCCTTCAAAGTTTTAGTTACATAAAAAAAGTAAAAGGGACTTCAAAGACTGTGTTACAATTAATTCTATGGTTTTAATTTTTATTTTTGGGTATTAATTAATGCAAAATGATTATAAATAAGAATATTAATTGATTATTTATGTGCCTAAGACACATTCCTATAAATTTTAGGTTCCTGGTCCCCCCCTGTCTGATCTTGCTGCAAGGTATTACTCTAGGGTATCATAGTTGCCTACACTTTTTTATTAGTGTCTCGAATCCATCCCTTGCCAAATGGATCCTGGGAATTACTTTACATTCACAATTAGGGATTCGTGATTCAAGTAATTCATCAAGTCTTGCTTCACTTATTATGATCATTTTATTTTCAGGATCGTCTATAATATCAGCCTCCGAGCTACTGCTTTCGTTTTCTAAAATATCTTTGCCCTTTGGTAGTGACGAACAAATAAAGAGGCGTTTAGGGGTGGATGTGGTTGGTCTCTGGTCAGCAGAGATCGCTGCCTGCGCCGTTTGATGGGCGACAGCTCTCTCTCTCTCCGTCGCTCCATTCCCCTCTATGGCACTAATTTCTTGAACTCTTTCTTCAACTTCTCGCGTGGACTTTTCCACTTGGCTTTTCCGCATTCTAGAAGCATGAAGTGAACTCTTGGACCTTTTAGGCACGGCGAAAAAACAAAAACACCGCAGAAAATACAGAGTTCAGTCAAGGCTAGCGAGCATGAAAAACGTGTCCTTCTAGCTTGGAAGTTTATAGGCAACTCTCGGCCACAGTCGGCGTCATGGTATGACGTGTGCGTTGTCATGGCTAGGAATAACTAAAAAGGTGCCGAGTAGGATATTATTGACATTATACATTTCATTTCAAAGGAAGTTTTCGTAATATATATCGCAAAAACTATACCAGACTAAATCATTTGCGCTACTGGTGTTTTATGGGTATATAGTTATTGTTACATTTTAGGCCATAACTAGAGAAATACGGCAAATTTTAGCATAATATTTCGTGGACACATTCTTGAACCCTATACGAAGCCATAGAATTTTTTTCAGCAAATCGAATTTTTTAAAGATTATTGGGTTTTTTTAGGCGGCCGATCCCCTTAACTCAACTGGCACAAGTTTATTCGACCCAACTGGAACAAGTTTGTTTGACGCAAATGGCACAAGTTTTTTTGATGCAACTGGCACAAGTTTGTTCTATGCACCTGGCACAAGTTTGTTCGACGAAACTGGCACAAGTTTGTTCGACGCAATTGGCACAAGTTTGTCCGACACAACTGTCACAAGTGTGTTCAACGCAACTGGCACAAGTTTGGTCTACGCAACTGGCACAAGTTTGTTCTATGCAACTGGCACAAGTTTGTTTGACGCAACTGGCACAAGTCTGTTTGACTTAACTGGCACAAGTTTGTTCTGCGCAACTGGCACAAGTTTGTTCGATGCAACTGGCACAAGTTTGTTCGACGCAACTGGCACAAGTTTATTTAATGCAACTGGCACAAGTTTATTCGACCCAACTAGCAGAAGTTTGTTTGACGCAACTGGCACAAGTTTTTTTGACGCAACTGGCACAAGTTTGTTCTATGCAACTGGCACAAGTTTGTTTGACGCAACTGGCACAAGGTTGTTCTACAAAACTGGCACAAGTTTGTTCTATGCAACTGGCACAAGTTTGTTTGACGCAACTGGCACAAGTTTGTTTTACGCAACTGGCACAAGTTTCTTTGACGCAACTGGCACAAGTTTGTTTGACGCAACTGGCACAAGTTTGTTTTACGCAACTGGCACAAGTTTCTTTGACGCAACTGGCACAAGTTTGTTTGACGCAACTGGCAGAAGTTTGTTTGACGCAACTGGCACAAGTTTGTTCTATGCAACTGGCACAAGTTTGTTTGACGCAACTGGCACAAGGTTATTCTACAAAACTGGCACAAGTTTGTTCTATGCAACTGGCACAAGTTTGTTTGACGCAACTGGCACAAGGTTGTTCTACAAAACTGGCACAAGTTTGTTCTATGCAACTGGCACAAGTTTGTTTGACGCAACTGGCACAAGTTTGTTTTACGCAACTGGCACAAGTTTCTTTGACGCAACTGGCACAAGTTTGTTCGACTCAACTGGCCGAAGTTTGTTTGACGCAACTGGCACAAGTTTGTTCTACGCAACTGGCACAAGTTTGTTCGACGAAACTGGGTCAAGTTTGTCCGACGCAACTGGCACAAGTTTGTTCGACGCAACTGGCACAAGTTTGTTCTACGCAACTGGCTCGAGTTTGTTCTGCGCAACTGGCATAAGTTTGTCTGACATAACTGGCACAAGTTTGTTCTACGTAACTGGCATAAGTTTGTTCTACGCAACTGGCACAAGTTTGTTCGACGCAACTGGCACAAGTTTGTTTTACGCAACTGGCATAAGTTTGTTTGACAAAACTGGCACAAGTTTGTTCTACGCAACTGGCAAAAGTTTGTTCGACGCAATTGGCACAATTTTGTCCGACGCAACTGGCACAAGTTTGTTCGACGCAACTGGCACAAGTTTGTTCTACGCAACTAACATAGGTTTGTTCTACGCAACTGGCATAAATTTGTTCGACGCAACTGGCACAAGTTTGTTTGACGCAACTGGCAAAAGTTTGTTCTGTGCAACTTGCACAAGTTTGTTCAACGCAACTGGCACAAGTTTGTTCGACACAACTGGCACAAGTTTGTTCTGCGCAACTGGCACAAATTTGTTCTACGCAACTGGCACAAGTTTGTTCTACGCAACTGGCACAAGTTTCTTTGATGCAATTGGCACAAGTTTGTTCTTCGCAACTGGCACAAGTTTGTTGTATGCAACTGGCCCAAGTGTGTTCTACGCAACTGGCACAAGTTTGTCCTATGCAACTGGCAGAAGTTTGTTTGACACAACTCGCACAAGTTTGTTCTACGCAACTGGCACAAGTTTGTTCTATGCAACTGGCACAAGTTTGTTCAACGCAACTGGCGCAAGTATGTTCGACGCAACTGGCACAAGTTTGTTCTACGCAACTGGCTCAAGTTTGTTCTATGCAACTGGCACAAGTTTGTTTGACGCAACTGGCACAAGTTTGTTTGACGCAACTGGCACAAGTTTGTTCTACGCAACTGGCCCAAGTTTGTTTGACGCAACTGGCAGAAGTTTGTTCTACGCAACTGGCACAAGTTTGTTCTACGTAACTGGCACAAGTTTGTTCTACGCAACTGGCAGAAGTTTGTTCTACGCAACTGGCACAAGTTTGTTCTATGTAACTGGCACAAGTTTCTTCTACGCAAGTGGCACAAGTTTGTTTGACACATCTGGCACAAGTTTGTTTGATACAACTGGCAAAAGTTTGTTTGTTGCAACTGGCACAAGTTTGTTTGACGCAACTGGCACAAGTTTGTTCGACGCAACTATCACAAGTTTGTTCGATGCAACTGGCACAAATTTGTTCGATGAACTGGAACAAGTTTGTTTAACGCAACTGGCACAAGTTTATTCGACCCAACTGGCACAAGTTTGTTTGACGCAACTGGCACAAGTTTTTTTTACGCAACTGGCACCACTTTATTTGACGCAACTGGCACAAGGTTGTTTGACGCAACTGGCACAAGGTTATTCTACACAACTGGCACAAGTTTGTTCTATGCAACTGGCACAAGTTTGTTTGACACAACTGGCACAAGTTTGTTCTACGCAACTGGCACAAGTTTCTTCGACACAACTGGCACAAGTTTGTTCGACGCAACTGGCCCAAGTTTGTTTGATGCAACTGGCACAAGTTTGTTTGACACAACTGGCAAAAGTTTGATCTACGCAACTGGCACAAGTTTGTTCAACGAAACTGGCACAAGATTATTCGACGCAACTGGAACAAGTTTGTTCGGCGCAACTGGCACAAGTTTGTTCTTCGCAACTGGAAGAAGTTTTTTCTACGCAACTGGCACAAGTTTGTTCTACGAAACTGGCACAAGTTTGTTCTACGCAACTGGCACAAGTTTGTCTGACACAACTGGCACAAGTTTGTTCTACGTAACTGGCACAAGTTTGTTCTACGCAACTGGCACAAGTTTGTTCGACGCAACTGGAACAAGTTTGTTTGACACAACTGGCACAAGTTTGTTCTACGCAACTGGCAAAAGTTTGTTCTACGCAACTGGCACAAGTTTGTTCGACGCAAGTGGCACAAGTTTGTTCTATGCAACTGGCACAAGTTTGTTTGACACAACTGGCACAAGTTTGTTCTATGCAACTGGCACAAGTTTGTTCGATACAACTGGCACAAGTTTGTTTGACGCAACTGGCACAAGCTTGTTCGACGCAACTGGCACAAGTTTGTTCGATGCAAATGGCACAAGTTTGTTCGACGCAACTGGCACAAGTTTATTCGACCCAACAGGCAAAAGTTTGTTTGACGCAACTGGCACAAGTTTTTTTGACGCAACTGGCACAAGTTTGTTTGACGCAACTGGCACAAGGTTGTTTGACGCAACTGGCACAAGGTTGTTCTACACAACTGGCACAAGTTTGTTCTATGCAACTGACACAAGTTTGTTTGACGCAACTGGCACAAGTTTGTTCTACGCAACTGGCACAAGTTTCTTTGACGAAACTGGCACAAGTTTGTTCGACGCAACTGGCCCAAGTTTGTTCGACGCAACTGGCACAAGTTTGTTTGACAAAACTGGCACAAGTTTGTTCTACACAACTGGCACAAGTTTGTTCGACAAAACAGTCACAAGTTTGTTCGAAGCAACTGACACAAGTTTGTTCGACGCAACTGGCACATGTTTGTTTTACGGAACTGGCACAAGTTTGTTTTACGGAACTGGCACAAGTTTGTTCTACGCAACTGGCACAAGTTTGTCTGACACAACTGGCACAATTTTGTTCTACGTAACTGGCACAAGTTTGTTCTACGCAACTGGCACAAGTTTGTTCGACACAACTGGCACAAGTTTGTTCTACGCAATTGGCACAAGTTTGTCTGACACAACTGGCACAAGTTTGTTCGACGCAATTGGCACAAGTTTGTCCGACACAACTGGCACAAGTGTGTTCGACGCAACTGGCACAAGTTTGGTCTACGCAACTGGCACAAGTTTGTTCTATGCAACTGGCACAAGTTTGTTTGACGCAACTGGCACAAGTCTGTTTGACTTAACTGGCACAAGTTTGTTCTGCGCAACTGGCACAAGTTTGTTCGATGCAACTGGCACAAGTTTGTTCGACGCAACTGGCAAAAGTTTGGTCTACGCAACTGGCACAAGATTTTTCGACACAAGTGGCACATGTTTGTTCTATGTAACTGGCAGAAGTTTGTTTGACACAACTGGCACAAGTTTGTTTGACGCAACGGGCAAAAGTTTATTTGAAACAACTGGCACAAGTTTGTTCAACGCAACTGTCACAAGTTTGTTCAACGCATCTGGCACAAGTTTGTTCGATGCAACTGGCACAGGTTTGTTCGATGCAACTGGCACAAGTTTGTTCGACGCAACTGGCACAAGATTGTTCTACGCAACTGGCACAAATTTGTTCTACGCAACTGGCACAAGTTTCTTTTACGCAACTGACAAAAGTTTGTTTGATGCAATTGGCACAAGTTTGTTCTTCGCAACTGGCACAAGTTTGTTTTATGCAACTGGCCCAAGTTTGTTCTACGCAACTGGCACAAGTTTGTTCTATGCAACTGGCAGAAGTTTGTTTGACCCAACTCGCACAAGTTTGTTCTACGCAACTGGCACAAGTTTTTTTGACACAACTGGCACAAGTTTTTTTGACGCAACTGGCACAAGGTTGTTTGACACAACTGTTACAAGGTTATTCTACACAACTGGCACAAGTTTGTTCTATGCAACTGGCACAAGTTTGTTTGACGCAACTGGCACAAGTTTGTTCTACGCAAATGGCCCAAGTTTGTTTGACGCAACTGGCAGAAGTTTGTTCTACGCAACTGGCACAAGTTTGTTCTACGTAACTGGCACAAGTTTGTTCTACGCAAATGGCACAAGTTTGTTTGACACATCTGGCACAAGTTTGTTTGACACAACTGGCAAAAGTTTGTTCTACGCAACTGGCACAAGTTTGTTCGACGCAAGTGGCACAAGTTTGTTCTATGCAACTGGCACAAGTTTGTTTGACACAACTGGCACAAGTTTGTTCTACACAACTGGCACAAGTTTGTTCGATGCAACTGGCACAAGTTTGTTCGACGAACTGGCACAACTTTGTTTAACGCAACTGGCACAAGTTTATTCGACCCAACTGGCACAAGTTTGTTCTACGCAACTGGCACAAGTTTTTTTGACGCAACTGGCACAAGTTTGTTTGACGCAACTGGCACAAGGTTGTTTGACGCAACTGTTACAAGGTTATTCTACACAACTGGCACAAGTTTGTTCTATGTAACTGGCACAAGTTTGTTTGACGCAACTGGCACAAGTTTGTTCTACGCAACTGGCACAAGTTTCTTCGACACAACTGGCACAAGTTTGTTCGACGCAACTGGCCCAAGTTTGTTTGATGCAACTGGCACAAGTTTGTTTGACAAAACTGGCACAAGTTTGTTCTACGCAACTGGCACAAGTTTTTTCGACGAAACTGGCACAAGGTTGTTCGACGCAACTGGAACAAGTTTTTTCTTCGCAATTGGTACAAGTTTTTTCTACGCAACTAGCACAAGTTTGTTCTACGAAACTGGCACAAGTTTGTTCTACGCAACTGGCACAAGTTTGTCTGACACAAGTGGCACAAGTTTGTTCTACGTAACTGGCACAAGTTTGTTCTACGCAACTGGCACAAGTTTGTTCGACGCAAATGGCACAAGTTTGTTTGACACAACTGGCACAAGTTTGTTCTACGCAACTGGCAAAAGTTTGTTCTACGCAACTGGCACAAATTTGTTCGACGCAAGTGGCACAAGTTTGTTCTATGCAACTGGCACAAGTTTGTTTGACACAACTGGCACAAGTTTGTTCTACGCAACTGGCACAAGTTTGTTCGATGCAACTGGCACAAGTTTGTTTGAGGCAACTGGCGCAAGCTTGTTCGACACAACTGGCACAAGTTTGTTCGATGCAAATGGCACAAGTTTGTTTGACGCAACTAGCACAAGTTTGTTTAACGCAACTGGCACAAGTTTATTCGACCCAACTGGCACAAGTTTGTTTGACGCAACTGGCACAAGTTTTTTTGACGCAACTGGCACAAGTTTGTTTGACGCAACTGGCACAAGGTTGTTTGACGGAACTGGCACAAGGTTGTTCTACACAACAGGCACAAGTTTGTTCTATGCAACTGACACAAGTTTGTTTGACGCAACTGGCACAAGTTTGTTCTACGCAACTGGCACAAGTTTCTTTGACGAAACTGGCACAAGTTTGTTCGACACAACTGGCCCAAGTTTGTTTGACGCAACTGGCACAAGTTTGTTTGACAAAACTGGCACAAGTTTGTTCTACACAACTGGCACAAGTTTGTTCAACAAAACTGGCACAAGTTTGTTCAACGCAACTGGCACAAGTTTGTTTTACGGAACTGGCACAAGTTTGTTTTACGGAACTGGCACAAGTTTGTTCTACGCAACTGGCACAAGTTTGTCTGACACAACTGGCACAATTTTGTTCTACGTAAATGGCACAAGTTTGTTCTACGCAACTGGCAAAAGTTTGTTCGACGCAACTGGCACAAGTTTGTTTTATGCAACTGGCACAAGTTTGTTTGACACAACTGGCAGAAGTTTGTTCTACGCAACTGGCACAAATTTGTTCGATGCAATTGGCACAAGTTTGTCCGACACAACTGGCACAAGTTTGTTCGACGCAATTGGCACAGGTTTGTCCGACACAACTGGCACAAGTATGTTCGACGCAACTGGCACAAGTTTGGTCTACGCAACTGGCACAAGTTTGTTCTATGCAACTGGCACAAGTTTGTTTGACGCAACTGGCACAAGTTTTTTTGACGCAACTGGCACAAGTTTGTTTGACGCAACTGGCACAAGGTTGTTTGACACAACTGGCACAAGGTTGTTCTACGAAACTGGCACAAGTTTGTTCTATGCACCTGGCACAAGTTTGTTCGACGAAACTGGCACAAGTTTGTCCGACGCAACTGGCACAAGTTTGTTCGACGCAACTGGCACAAGTTTGTTCTACGCAACTGGCACAAGTTTGTTCTGCGCAACTGGCACAAGTTTGTCTGACATAACTGGCACAAGTTTGTTGTACGTAACTAGCAAAAGTTTGTTCTACGCAACTGGCACAAGTTTGTTCGACGCAACTGGCACAAGTTTGTTTTACGCAACTGGCACAACTTTGTTTGACACAACTGGCAGAAGTTTGTTCTACGCAACTGGCAAAAGTTTGTTCGACGCAATTGGCACAATTTTGTTCTACGCAACTGGCACAAGTTTGTTCGACGCAACTGGCAAAAGTTTGTTCGATGCAACTGGCATAAGTTTGTTCTACGCAACTGACACAAGTTTGTTCTACGCAACTGGCATAAATTTGTTTGACGCAACTGGCACAAGTTTGTTTGACACAACTAGCACAAGTTTGTTCTGCGCAACTTGCACAAGTTTGTTCAACGCAACTGGCACAAGTTTGTTCAACGCAACTGGCACAAGTTTGTTCTACGCAACTGGCACAAGTTTGTTCTATGTAACTGGCACAAGTTTGTTCTACGCAACTAGCACAAGTTTGTTCAACGCAACTGGCACAAGTTTGTTCTATGCAACTGGCACAGGTTTGTTCAACGCAACTGGAACAAGTTTGTTTGACGCAACTGGCACAAGTTTGTTCTACGCAACTGGCACAAGTTTGTTCGATGCAACTGGCACAAGTTTGTTTGACGCAACTGGCACAAGTTTGTTTAACACAACTGGCACAAGTTTACTCGACCCAACTGGCACAAGTTTGTTTGACGCAACTGGCACAAGTTTTTTTTTACGCAACTGGCACAAGTTTGTTTGACGCAACTGGCACAAGTTTGTTTGACGCAACTGGCACAAAGTTGTTCTACGCAACTGGCACAAGTTTCTTTGGCGCAACTGGCACAAGTTTGTTTGACACAACTGGCAGAAGTTTGTTCTACGCAACTGGCACAAGTTTGTTCTACGTAACTGGCACAAGTTTGTTCTTCACAACTGGCACAAGTTTGTTCTACGCTACTCTCACAATTTGTTTGACACAAAGAGCAAAAGTTTGTTCTACGTAACTGGCACAAGTTTGTTCTACGCAACTGGAACAAGTTTGTTTGATGCAAGTGGCACAAATTTGTTCTACGCAACTGGCACAAGTTTGTTTGACACGACTGGCACAAGTTTGTTCTACGCAACAGGCACAAGTTTGTTCGATGCAATTGGCACAAGTTTTTTTGACGCAACTGGCACAAGTTTGTTTGACGCAACTGGCAAAAGTTTGTTTGAAACAACTGGCACAAGTTTCTTCTACGCAACTGGCACAAGTTTGTTCGACTCAACTGGCACAAGTTTGTCCGACCCAACTGGCACAAGTTTGTTTGACGCAACTAGCTCAAGTTTGTTCTACGCAACTGGCACAAGTTTGTTCGACGCAACTGGCACAAGTTTGTTCGACACAACTGGCACGTTTGTTCGACGCAACTGGCACAAGTTTGTTTGACGCAACTGGCACAAGTTTGTTCGACACAACTGGCACAAGTTTGTTCGACACAACTGGCACAAGTTTGTTCGACGCAACTGGCACAAGTTTGTTCGACACAACTGGCACACGTTTGTTCGACGCAACTGGCACAAGTTTGTTTGACGCAACTGGCATATGTTTGTTCGACACAACTGGCAAAAGTTTGTTCAACGCAACTGGCAAAAGTTTGTTTAACGCAATTAGCTCAAGTTTGTTTGACGCAACTGGCCCAAGTTTGTTCAACACAACTGGCACAAGTTTGTAGTTCGCAACTGGCACAAGTTTGTTCTACGTAACAGGCTCAAGTTTGTCCGACACAACTGGCATAAGTTTGTTCGACGCAACTGGCCCAAGTTTGTTTGACGCAACTGGCTAAAGTTTGTTTGACACAACTGGCACAAGTTTGTTCTACGCATCTGGCACACGTTAGTTCGACGCAACTGGCACAAGTTTGTTCTACGCAACTGGCATAAGTTTGATCGACGCAACTGGCAAAAATTTGTTCTGCGCAACTGGCACAAGTTTGTTCTATGCAACTGGCACAAGTTTGTTTGACGCAGCTGGCACACGTTTGTTCTTCACAAATGGCACAAGTTTGTTCTGCGCAACTGGCACAAGTTTGTTTGACGCAACTGGCACAAGTTTGTTAGACGCAACTGGCACAAGTTTGTTCAACGCAACTGGCACAAGTTTTTTCGAATCAATTGGCACAAGTTTGTTTGACGCAACTGGCACAAGTTTGTTTGATGCAACTGGCACAAGTTTGTTTGACGCAACTGGCACAAGTTTGTTTGACGCAACTGGCACATGTTTGTTTGACGCAACTGGCACAAGTTTATTTGACGCAACTGACACAACTTTTCTCGACGCAGCAAGCACAAGTTTGTTCGCCGTAACTGGCACAAGTTTGTTTGACGCAACTGGCACAAGTTTATTTGACGCAACTGGCACAAGTTTTCTCGACGCAAGTGGCACAAGTTTGTTCGCCGTAACTGGCACAAGTTTGTTCGACGCAACTGGCACAAGTTTGTTCGACGCAACTGGCACAAGTTTGTTTGACGCAACTGGCACAAGTTTCTACGACGCAACTGGCACAAGTTTGTTCGACGCAACTGGCACAAGTTTGTTTGATGCAATTGGCACAAGTTTGTTCTACTCAACTGGCACAAGTTTCTTCTATGCAACTGGCACTAGTTTGTTTTATGCAACTGGCATATGTTTGTTTGACGCAACTGGCACAAGTTTGTTCTACCAACTAGCACAAGTTTGTTCGACTCAACTGGCACAAGGTTGTTCTACGCAACTGGCACAAGTTTGTTCTACGCAACTGGCACAAGTTTGTTCGACGCAACTGGCACAAGTTTGTTCGACGCAACCGGCATAAGTTTGTTGGATGGCACTGGCACAAGTTTGTTTGACGAAACTGGCACAAGTTTTTTTGACGCAACTGGCACAAGTTTGTTAGACACAACTGGCACAAGTTTGTTAGACACAACTGCCACAAGTTTGTTCTAGATAACTGGCACAAGTTTCTTCTACGTAACAGGCACAAGTTTGCGCTGTGCAACTGGCACAAGTTTGTTCGACGCAACTGGCACAAGTTTGTTTAACGCAACTGGCACAAGTTTGTTCTATGCAACTGGCACAAGTTTGTTTGACGCAACTGGCACAAGTTAGTTTTACGTAACTGGCACAAGTTTGTTTGACGCAACTGGGACAAAGTTGTTCTACGCAACTGGCACAAGTTTGTTCTACGCAACTGGCACAAGTTTGTTCGACGCAACTGGCACAAGTTTGTTCGACGCAACTGGCACAAGTTTGTTTGACGCAACTGGCAAAAGTTTGTTTGACACAACTGGCACAAGTTTATTTGACGCAACTGGCACAAGTTTGTCTGACGCAAGTGGCACAAGTTTGTTCGACGCAACTGGCACAAGTTTGTTCGACGCAACTGGCACAAGTTTGTTCGATGCAACTGGCACAAGTTTCTTTGATGCAACTGGCACAAGTTTGTTCGACACAACTGGCACAAGTTTGTTTGATGCAACTAGCACAAGTTTGTTCTTCGCAACTTGCACAAGTTTGTTGTACGCAACTAGCCCAAGTTTGTTCTACACAACTGGCACAAGTTTGTTCGACGCAACTGGCAAAAGTTTGTTCGACGCAACTGGCACAAGTTTGTTCTATGCAACTGGCACAAGTTTGGTCTACGCAATTGACACAAGTTTGTTCGATGCAACTGGCACAAGTTCGTTCGACGCAACTGGCACAAGTTTGCTAGACGCAACTGGCACAAGTTTGTTCTACGCAACTGGCACAAGTTTGTTCGACGCAACTGGCACAAGTTTGTTCGACGCAACTGGCACAAGTTTGTTTGATGCAACTTGCACATGTTTGTTCGACACAACTGGCACAAGTTTGTTTGATGCAACTAGCACAAGTTTGTTCTTCGCAACTGGCACAAGTTTGTTCTACGCAACTGGCACAAGTTTGTTTGATGCAACTGGCACAAGATTGTTCAACACAACTGGCACAAGTTTGTTCGACGCAACTGGCACAAGTTTGTTTGACGCAACTGGCACAAGTTTGTTCTATGCAACTGGCACAAGTTTGTTCTACGCAATTGACACAAGTTTGTTCGATGCAAGTTGCACAAGTTTGTTCTACGCAACTGGCACAAGTTTGTTCTATGCAACTGGCACAAGTTTGTTCTACGCAACTGGCACAAGTTTGTTCATCGCAACTGGCACAAGTTTGTTCTACGCAACTGGCCCAATTTTGTTCTTCACAACTGGCATGAGTTTGTTCTATGCAACTGGCACAAGTTTGTTCGACGCAACTGGCACAAGTTTGTTCTACTCAACTAGCACAAATTTGTTCTATGCAACTGGCACAAGTTTTTTGACGCAAATTGCACAAGTTTGTTCTACGCAACTGGCACAAGTTTGTTCGACGCAACTGGCACAAGTTTGTTCCACGCAACAGGCTCAAGTTTGTTCTACGCAACTGGCACAAGTTTGTTCTACGCAACTGGCACAAGTTTCTTTGACGCAACTGGCCCAAGTTTGTTTGATGCAACTGTCAAAAGTTTGTTTGAAACCACTGGAACAAGTTTGTTCTACGCAACTCTCACAAGTTTGTTCAACGCAACTGGCACAAGTTTGTCCAACGCAACTGGCACAAGTTTGTTCGATGCAACTGGCACAAGTTTGTTCGACGCAACTGGCACAAGTTTGTTCTACGCAACTGGAAAATATTTGTTCTACGCAACTGGCACAAGTTTGTTCTACGCAACTGCCACAAGTTTGTTCTACGCAACTGGCACAAGTGTGTTCAACGCAACTGGCACAAGTATGTTCGACGCAACTGGCACAAGTTTGTTCTATGCAACTGTCTCAAGTTTGTTCTACGCAACTGGCACAAGTTTGTTTGACATAACTGGCGCAAGTTTGTCCTACGCAACTGGCACAAGTTTGTTCTACGCAACTGGCCCAAGTTTGTTTGATGCAACTGGCAGAAGTTTGTTCTAAGCAACTGGCACAAGTTTGTTCTACGTAACTGGCACAAGTTTGTTCTACGCAACTGGCACAAGATAGTTCTATGCAACTGGCACAAGTTTGTTTGACACAAATGGCATAAGTTTGTTCTACGTAACTGGCACAAGTTTGTTCTACGCAACTGGCACAAGTTTGTTCGACGCAACTGGCACAAGTTTTTTTGACGCAACTGGCACAAGTTTGTTTGACGCACCTGGCACAAGTTTGTTTGACACAACTGGCACAAGTTTGTCCTACGTAAGTGGTACAAGTTTGTAGTTCACAACTGGCACAAGTTTGTTCTACGCAACTGGCCCAAGTTTGTTTGACGCAACTGGCACAAGTTCGTTCTACCCAACTGACACAAGTTTGTTCTACGCAACTAGCACAAGTTTGGTCTACACAACTGGCACAAGTTTGTTCTACGGAATTGGCACAAGTTTGTTCTACGCAACTGGCACAATTTTGTTCCACGCAACTGGCACAAGTTTGTTCTTCGCAACTGGCACAAGTTTGTTCTACGCAACTGGCACAAGTTTGTTCTACGCAACTGGCCCAAGTTTGTTTGACGCAACTAGCACAAGTTTGTTCTACGCAACTGGCACAAGTTTGTTCTACGCATCTGGCAAAAGTTTGTTCTACGCAACTGGCACAAGTTTGTTTGACGCAACTGGCCCAAGTTTGTTTGACGCAACTGGCAAAAGTTTGTTTGAAACAACTGGCACAAGTTTGTTCTACGCAACTGTCACAAGTTTGTTCAACGCATCTGGCACAAGTTTGTCCAACGCAACTGGCACAAGTTTGTTCTACGCAACTGTCACAAGTTTGTTCAACGCATCTGGCATAAGTTTGTTCGACGCAACTGGCACAAGTTTGTCCGACACAACTGGCACAAGTGTGTTTGACGCAACTGGCACAAGTTTGTTTGATGCAATTGTCACAAGTTTGTTCTTCGCAACTGGCACAAGTTTGTTTGACACAACTGGCACAAGTTTGTTCTACGCAACTGGCACAAGTTTGTTCTATGTAACTGGCACAAGTTTGTTTGACGCAACTGGCACAAGTTTCTTCGGCGCAACTGGCACAAGTTTGTTTGACACAACTGGCAGAAGTTTGTTCTACGCAACTGGCAGAAGTTTGTTCTATGTAACTGGCACAAGTTTGTTCTACGCAACTGGCACAAGTTTCTTCGGCGCAACTGGCACAAGTTTGTTTGACACAACTGGCAGAAGTTTGTTCTACGCAACTGGCACAAGTTTGTTCTATGTAACTGGCACAAGTTTGTTTTACACAACTGGCACAAGTTTGTTCTACGCAACTGGCACAAGTTTGTTTGACACAAATGGCAAAAGTTTGTTCTACGTAACTGGCACAAGTTTGTTCTACGCAACTGGATCAAGTTTGTTTGATGCAAGTGGCACAAATTTGTTCTACGCAACTGGCACAAGTTTGTTTGACACGAGTGGCACAAGTTTGTTCTACGCAACTGGCACAAGTTTGTTCGATGCAACTGGCACAAGTTTTTTTGACGCAACTGGCACAAGTTTGTTTGACGCAACTGGCAAAAGTTTGAAGACACAACTGCCACAAGTTTGTTCTATGCAACTGGCACAAGTTTATTCGACTCAACTGGCACAAGTTTGTCCGAAGCAACTGGCACAAGTTGGTTCGACGCAACTGGCACAAGTTTGTTCTACGCAACTGGCACAAGCAACTGGCACAAGATTGTTCGACGCAACTGGCACAAGTTTGTTCGACACAACTGACACAAGTTTGTTCGACGCAACTGGCACAAGTTTGTTCAACGCAACTGGCACAAGTTTGTTTAACGCAACTAACACAAGTTTGTTTGACGCAACTATCACAAGTTTGTTCGACGCAACTGGCACAAGATTGTTCAACGCAACTGGCACAAGTTTGTTTAACGCAACTAGCACAAGTTTGTTTGACGCAACTGGCCCAAGTTTGTTCAACGCAACTGGCACAAGTTTGTAGTTCGCAACTGGCACAAGTTTGTTCTACGTAACTGGCACAAGTTTGTCCGACACAACTGGCACAAGTTTGTTTACGCAACTGGCCCAAGTTTGTTTGACGCAACTGGCAAAAGTTTGTTTGACACAACTGGCACAAGTTTGTTCTACGCATCTGGCACAAGTGTCTTCGACGCAACTGGCACAAGTTTGTCCGACGCAACTAGCATAAGTTTGATCGACGCAACTGGCACAAATTTGTTCAACGCAACTGGCGCAAGTTTGTTTTATGCAACTGGCACAAGTTTGTTTGTCGCAGCTGGCACAATTTTGTTCTTTGCAAATGGCACAAGTTTGTTCTAAGCAACTGGCCGAAGTTTGTTCTATGCAACTGGCACAAGTTTCTTCTACGTAACAGGCACAAGTTTGTTCTATGCAACTGGCACAAGTTTGTTCGACGCAACTGGCACAAGTTTGTTTAACGCAACTGGCACAAGTTTGTTTGACCCAACTGGCACAAGTTTGTTTGCCGCAACTGGCACAAGTTTGTTTGACGCAACTGGGACAAGGTTGTTCTACGCAACTGGCACAAGTTTGTTCTACGCGACTGGCACAAGTTTGTTCGACGCAACTGGCACAAGTTTGTTCGACGCAACTGGCACAAGTTTGTTTGACGCAACTGGCAAAAGTTTGTTTGAAACAACTGGCACAAGTTTGTTTGACGCAACAGGCACAAGGTTGTTCGACGCAACTGGCACAGGTTTGTCTGACGCAACTGGCACAAGTTTGTTCGACGCAACTGGCACAAGTTTGTTCGACGCAACTGGCACAAGTTTTTTTCTACGCAACTGGCAGAAGTTTGTTCTACGCAACTGAAACAAGTTTGTTCTACGCAACTGGCACAAGTTTGTTCGACGCAACTGGCACAAGTTTGTTTGACGCAACTGGCACAAGTTTGTTTGACGCAACTGGAACAAGTTTGTTTGACGCAACTGGCACAAGTTTGTCCTACGCAAGTGTCACAAATTTGTAGTTCTCAACTGGCACAAGTTTGTTCTACGCAACTGGCCCAAGTTTGTTTGACGCAACTGGCACAAGTTTGTTCTACGTAACTGGCACAAGTTTGTTCTACGCAACTAGCAGAAGTTTGTTCTGCGCAACTGGCACAAGTTTGTTCTACGTAACTGGCACAAGTTTGTTCTACGCAACTGGCACAAGTTTGTTCTACGCAACTGACACGAGTTTGTTTGACACAACTGGCACAAGTTTGTTCTACGCAACTGGCAAAAGTTTGTTCTACACAACTGGCACAAGTTTGTTCGACGCAAGTGGCACAAGTTTGTTCTATGCAACTGGCACAAGGTTGTTTGACACAACTGGCACTGTTTGTTCTACGCAACTGGCACAAGTTTGTTCGATGCAACTGGCACAAGTTTGTTTGATGCAACTGGCACAAGTTTGTTCGACGCAACTGGCACAAGTTTGTTCGATGCAACTGGCACAAGTTTGTTCGACGAACTGGCACAAGTTTGTTTAATGCAACTGGCACAAGTTTATTCGACCCAACTGGCACAAGTTTGTTTGGCACAACTGGCACAAGTTTTTTTGACGCAACTGGCACAAGTTTGTTTGACGGAATTGGCACAAGGTTGTTTGACGCAACTGGCACAAGGTTATTCTACACAACTGGGACAAGTTTGTTCTATGCAACTGGCACAAGTTTGTTTGACGCAACTGGCACAAGTTTGTTCTACACAACTGGCACAAGTTTCTTCGACACAACTGGCACAAGTTTGTTCGACGCAACTGGCACAAGTTTGTTCGACGCAATTGGCACAAGTTTGTCCGACGCAACTGGCACAAGTGTGTTCGACGCAACTGGCACAAGTTTGTTCGATGCAACTGGCACAAGTTAGTTCTAAGCAACTGGCATAAATTTGTTTGACACAACTGGCACAAGTCTGTTTGACTTAACTGGCACAAGTTTGTTCTGCGCAACTGGCACAAGTTTGTTCAATGCAACTGGCGCAAGTTTGTTCGATGCAACTGGCACAAGTTTGTTCTACGCAACTGGCTCAAGTTTGTTCTACGCAACTGGCACAAGTTTGTTTGACGCAACTGGCACAAGTTTGTCCTACGCATCTGGCACAAGTTTGTTTGACACAACTGGCACAAGTTTGTTCTACGCAACTGGCACAAGTTTGTTCTACGCAACTGGCACAAGTTTGTTTGACGCAACAGGCCCAAGTTTGTTTGACGAAACTGGCAAAAGTTTGTTTGAAACAACTGGCACAAGTTTGTTCTACGCAACTGTCACAAGTTTGTTCGACGCAACTGGCACAAGTTTGTCTAACACAACTGGCACAAGTTTGTTTGATGCAACTGGGACAAGTTTGTTCGACGCAACTTGCACAAGTTTGTTCGACACAACTGGCACAAGTTTGGTCTACGCAACTGGCACAAGTTTGTTCTACACAACTGGCACAAGTTTGTTTGACGCAATTGGCACAAGTTTGTTCTTCGCAACTGGCACAAGTTTGTTCTATGCAACTGGCCCAAGTTTGTTCTACGCAACTGGCACAAGTTTGTTCTATGCAACTGGCAGAAGTTTGTTTGACGCAACTCGCACAATTTTGTTCTATGCAACTGGCACTAGTTTGTTCTACGCAACTGGCACAAGTTTGTTCAATGCAACTGTCACAAGTATGTTCGACGCAACTTGCACAAGTTTGTTCTATGCAACTGGCTCAAGTTTGTTCTACGCAACTGGCACAAGTTTGTTTGACGCAACTGGCACAAGTTTGTTATATGCAACTAGCCCAAATTTGTTTGACGCAGCTGGCACAAGTTTGTTCTACGTAACTGGCACAAGTTTGTTCTACGCAACTGGCACAAGTTTGTTCTACGCAACTGGCACAAGTTTGTTTGACCCAAATGGCACAAGTTTGTTCTACGCAACTGGCAAAAGTTTGTTTTACGCAACTGGCACAAGTTTGATTGACACGACTGGCACAAGTTTGTTCTCTGCAACTGGCACAAGTTTGTTTGACGCAATTGGCACAAGTTTGTTCTACGTAACTGGCACAAGTTTGTTTTATGCAACTGGCATAAGGTTCTTCTACGCAACTGGCACAATTTTGTTCTACGCAACAGGCACAAGTTTGTTCTCCGCAACTGGCACGAGATTGTTTGACGCAAGTGGCACAAGTTTGTTCTACGCAACTGGCAAAAGTTTGTTCTACGCAACTGGCAAAAGTTTCTTTGACGCAACTGGCACAAGTTTGTTTGACGCAACTGGCACATGTTTGTTCTACGCAACTGGCACAAGTTTGTTCTACGCAACTGGCACAAGTTTGTTTGACGCAACTGGACCATGTTTGTTTGACGCAACTGGCAAAAGTTTGTTTGAAACAACTGGCACAAGTTTGTTCTACGCAACTGTCACAAGTTTGTTCAACGCATCTGGCACAAGTTTGTCTAACGCAACTGGCACAAGTTTGTTCAATGCAACTAGCACAAGTTTGTTCGACGCAACTGGCACACGTTTGTTCGACGCAACTGGCACAAATTTGTTCTACGCTACTGGCACAAGTTTGTTCTACGCAACTGGCACAAGTTTGTTTGACGCAATTGGCACAAGTTTGTTCTTCGCAACTAGCACAAGTATGTTCTATGCAACTGGCCCAAGTTTGTTCTACGCAAATTGCACAAGTTTGTTTTTGGCAACTGTCAGAAGTTTGTTTGACACAACTCGCACAAGTTTGTTCTACTCAACTGGCACAAGTTTGTTCTACGCAACTGGCACAAGTTTGTTCTACGCAACTGGCACAAGTTTGTTCGACGCAACTGGCAAAAGTTTGTTCGATGCAACTGGCACAAGTTTGTTCAACGCAACTGGCACAAGTTTGTCCAACGCAACTGGCACAAGTTTGTTCGATGCAACTGGCACAAGTTTGTTCGACGCAACTGGCACAAGTTTGTTCTACGCAACTGGAAAATATTTGTTCTACGCAACTGGCACAAGTTTGTTCTACACAACTGCCACAAGTTTGTTCTACGCAACTGGCACAAGTGTGTTCAACGCAACTGGCACAAGTATGTTCGACGCAACTGGCACAAGTTTGTTCTATGCAACTGTCTCAAGTTTGTTCTACGCAACTGGCACAAGTTTGTTTGACATAACTGGCGCAAGTTTGTCCTACGCAACTGGCACAAGTTTGTTCTACGCAACTGGCACAAGTTTTTTTGATGCAACTGGCAGAAGTTTGTTCTAAGCAACTGGCACAAGTTTGTTCTACGTAACTGGCACAAGTATGTTCGACGCAACTGGCACAAGTTTGTTCTATGCAACTGTCTCAAGTTTGTTCTACGCAACTGGCACAAGTTTGTTTGACATAACTGGCGCAAGTTTGTCCTACGCAACTGGCACAAGTTTGTTCTACGCAACTGGCCCAAGTTTGTTTGATGCAACTGGCAGAAGTTTGTTCTAAGCAACTGGCACAAGTTTGTTCTACGTAACTGGCACAAGTTTGTTCTACGCAACTGGCACAAGTTTGTTCTATGCAACTGGCAGAAGTTTGTTTGACACAACTGGCACAAGTTTGTTCTATGCAACTGGCACAAGTTTGTTCTACGCAACTGGCACAAGTTTGTTCTACGTAACTGGCACAAGTTTGTTCTACGCAACTGGCAGAAGTTTGTTCTACGCAACTGGCACAAGTTTGTTCTACGTAACTGGCACAAGTTTGTTCTACGCAACTGGCACAAGTTTGTTCTATGCAACTGGCACGAGTTTGTTTGACACAACTGGCACAAGTTTGTTCTACGCAACTACCAAAAGTTTGTTCTACGCAACTGGCACAAGTTTGTTCGACGCAAGTGGCACAAGTTTGTTCTATGCAACTGGCACAAGTTTGTTTGACACAACTGGCACAAGTTTGTTCTACGCAACTGGCGCAAGTTTGTTCGGTGCAACTGGCACAAGTTTGTTTGACGCAACTGGCACAAGTTTGTTCGACGCAACTGGCACAAGTTTGTTCGACGCAACTGGCACAAGTTTGTTCGACGAACTGGCACAAGTTTGTTTAATACAACTGGCACAAGTTTATTCGACCCAACTGGCACAAGTTTGTTTGTCGCAACTGGCATAAGTTTTTTTGACGCAACTGGCACAAGTTTGTTTGACGCAACTGGCACAAGGTTGTTTTACGCAACTGGCACAAGGTTGTTCTACGCAACTGGCACAAGTTTGTTTGACGCAACTGGCACAAGTTTGTTCTACGCAACTGGCACAAGTTTCTTCGACACAACTGGCACAAGTTTGTTCGACGCAACTGGCCCAAGTTTGTTTGACACAACTGGCTCAAGTTTGTTTGACACAACTGGCACAAGTTTGTCTATGCAACTGGCACAAGTTTGTTCGACGAAACTGGCACAAGATTGTTCGACGCAACTGGCACAAGTTTGTTCTTTGCAACTGGCACAAGTTTGTTCTTCGCAACTGGCACAAGTTTGTTCTACGCAACTGGCACAAGTTTGTTCTATGCAACTGGCACAAGTTTGTCTGACACAAGTGGCAAAAGTTTGTTCTACGTAACTGGCACAAGTTTGTTCTACGCAACTAGCACAAGTTTGTTCGACGCAACTGGCACAAGTTTGTTTTATGCAACTGGCACAAGTTTGTTTGACACAACTGGCACAAGTTTGTTCGACGCAATTGGCACAAGTTTGTCCGACGAAACTGGCACAAGTGTGTTTGACGCAACTGGCACAAGTTTGTTCGATGCAACTGGCACAAGTTAGTTCTATGCAGCTGGCATAAATTTGTTTGACGCAACTGGCACAAGTCTGTTTGATTTAACTGGCACAAGTTTGTTCTGCGCAACTGGCACAAGTTTGTTCAATGCAACTGGCGCAAGTTTGTTCGATGCAACTGGCACAAGCTTGTTCTACGCAACTGGCTCAAGTTTGTTCTACGCAACTGGCACAAGTTTGTTTGACGCAACTGGCACAAGTTTGTCCTACGCATCTGGCACAAGTTTGTTTGACACAACTGGCACAAGTTTGTTCTATGCAACTGGCACTAGTTTGTTCTAAGCAACTGGCACAAGTTTGTTTGATGCAACAGGCCCAAGTTTGTTTGACGAAACTGGCAAAAGTTTGTTTGAAACAACTGGCACAATTTTGTTCTACGCAACTGTCACAAGTTTGTCCTAGGCATCTGGCACAAGTTTGTCTAACACAACTGGCACAAGTTTGTTCGATGCAACTGGCACAAGTTTGTTCGATGCAACTGGCACAAGTTTGTTCGACGCAACTGGCACAAGTTTGTTCTACGCAACTGGCACAAGTTTGTTCTTCACAACTGGCACAAGTTTGTTTGACGCAATTGGCATAAGTTTGTTCTTCGCAACTGGCACAAGTTTGTTCTATGCAACTGGCCCAAGTTTGTTCTACGCAACTGGCATAAGTTTGTTCTATGCAACTGGCAGAAGTTTGTTTGACGCAACCCGCACTAGTTTGTTCTATGCAACTGGCACAAGTTTGTTCTACGCAACTGTCACAAGTCTGTTCGACGCAACTGGCACAAGTTTGTTCTATGCAACTGGCTCAATTTTGTTCTACGCAACTGGCACAAGTTTCTTTGAGACAACTGGCACAAGTTTGTTTGACGCAACTGGAACAAGTTTGTTCTATGCAACTGGCCCAAGTTTGTTTGACGCAACTGGCACAAATTTGTTCTACGTAATAGGCACAAGTTTGTTCTACTCAACTGGCACAAGTTTGTTCTACGCAACTGGAACAAGTTTGTTTGACACAACTGGCACAAGTTTGTTCGCAACTGGCAAAAGTTTGTTCTACGCAACTGGCAAAAGTTTGTTCGACACAAGTGGCACAAGTTTGTTCTCTGCAACTGGCACAAGTTTGTTTGACACAACTGGCACAAGTTTCTTTGACGCAACTGGCAAAAGTTTGTTTGAAACAACTGGCAAAAGTTTGTTCTACGCAACTGTCACAAGTTTGTTCAACGCATCTGGCACAAGTTTGTTCGATGCAACTGGCACAAGTTTGTACGATGCAACTGGCACAAGTTTGTTCTACACAACTGGCACAAGTTTGTTCTACGCAACTGGCACAAATTTGTTCTACGCAACTGGCACAAGTTTGTTCTACGCAACTGGCACAAGTTTCTTCTACGCAACTGGCACAAGTTTGTTCTACGCAACTGGCACAAGTTTGTTTGATGCAATTGGCACAAGTTTGTTCTTCGCAACTAGCAAAAGTTTGTTCTATGCAACTGTCCCAAGTTTGTTCTACGCAACTGGCACAAGTTTGTTCTATGCAACTGGCAGAAGTTTGTTTGACACAACTCGCACAAGTTTGTTCTACGCAACTGGCACAAGTTTGTTCTGCGCAACTGGCACAAGTTTGTTCAACGCAACGGGCGCAAGTATGTTCGACGCAACTGGCACAAGTTTGTTCTAAGCAACTGGCTCAAGTTTGTTCTAAGCAACTTGCACAATTTTGTTTGACGCAACTGGCACAAGTTTATTTGACGCAACTGGCACAAGTTTGTTCTACGCAACTGGCCCAAGTTTGTTTGTCGCAACTGGCAGAAGTTTGTTCTACGCAACTGGCACAAGTTTGTTGTACGTAACTGGCCTAAGTTTGTTCTACGCAACTGGCAGAAGTTTGTTCTACGCAACTGGCACAAGTTTGTTCTACGCAACTGGCACAAGTTTGTTCTACGCAACTGGCACAAGTTTGTTTGACACAACTGGCACAAGTTTGTTCTACGCAACTGGCAAAAGTTTGTTCTACGCAACTGGCACAAGTTTGTTCGACGCAAGTTGCACAAGTTTGTTCTATGCAACTGGCACAAGTTTGTTCTACGCAAGTGGCGCAAGTTTGTTCGATGCAACTGGCACAAGTTTGTTCGACGCAACTGGCACAAGTTTGTTCGACGCAACTGGCACAAGTTTGTTCGATGCAAATGGCACAAGTTTGTTCGACGAACTGGTACAAGTTTGTTTAACGCAACTGGCACAAGTTTATTCGACCCAACTGGCACAAGTTTGTTTGACGCAACTGGCACAAGTTTTTTTGACGCAACTGGCACAAGTTTGTTTGACGCAACTGGCACAAGGTTGTTTGACGCAACTGGCACAAGGTTATTCTACACAACTGACACAAGTTTGTTCTATGCAACTGGCACAAGTTTGTTTGACGCAACTGGCACAAGTTTGTTCTACGCAACTGGCACAAGTTTCTCCGACACAACTGGCACAAGTTTGTTCGACGCAACTGGCCCAAGTTTGTTTGACGCAACTGGCACAAGTTTGTTTGACACAACTGGCACAAGTTTGTTCTACGCAACTGGCACAAGTTTGTTTGACGAAACTGGCACAAGTTTGTTTGACACAACTGGCACAAGTTTGTTTGACACAACTGGCACAAGTTTGTTCGACGAAACTGGCACAAGTTTGTTCGACGCAACTGGCACAAGTTTGTTCGACGCAACTGGCACAAGTTTGTCTACGCAACTGTCTCAAGTTTGTTCTACGCAACTGGCACAAGTTTTTTCTACGCAACTGGCACAAGTTTTTCTGACACAACTGGCACAAGTTTGTTCTACATAACTGGCAAAAGTTTGTTCTATGCAACTGGCACAAGTTTGTTTGACACAACTGGCAGAAGTTTGTTCGACGCAATTGGCACAAGTTTGTCCGACGCAACTGGCACAAGTGTGTTCGAAGCAACTGGCACAAGTTTGTTCGATGCAACTGGCACAAGTTAGTTCTATGCAACTGGCATAAATTTGTTTGAAGCAACTGGCACAAGTTTGTTTGACGCAACTGGCGCAAGGTTGTTTGATGCAACTTGCACAAGGTTGCTCTACACAACTGGCACAAGTTTGTTCTATGCAACTGGCACAAGTTTGTTTGACGCAACTAGCACAAGTTTGTTCTGCACAACTGGCACAAGTTTGTTCGACGCAACTTGCACAATTTTGTTCGACGCAACTGGCACAAGTTTGTTCTACGCAACTGGCACAAGTTTGTTCTATGCAACTGGCATAAATTTGTTTGACGCAACTGGCACAAGTTTGTTTGACGCAACTGGCACAAGGTTGTTTAAAGCAACTGGCACAAGTTTGTTCGATGCAACTGGCACAAGTTAGTTCTATACAACTGGCATAAATTTGTTTGAAGCAACTGGCACAAGTTTGTTCGACGCAACTGGCACAAGGTTGTTTGATGCAACTTGCACAAGGTTGCTCTACACAACTGGCACAAGTTTGTTCTATGCAACTGGCACAAGTTTGTTTGACGCAACTGGCACAAGTTTGTTCTGCACAACTGGCACAAGTTTGTTCGACGCAACTGGCACAATTTTGTTCGACGCAACTGGCACAAGTTTGTTCTACGCAAGTGGCACAAGTTTTTTCTATGCAACTGACACAAGTTTGTTCTACGCAACCGGCACAAGTTTGTTCAATGCAACTGGCGCAAGTTTGTTCGATGCAACTGGCACAAGGTTTTTCTACGCAACTGGCTCAAGTTTGTTCTACGCAACTGGCACAAGTTTGTTTGACGCAACTGGCACAAGTTTGTCCTACGCATCTGGCACAAGTTAGTTTGACACAACTGGCACAAGTGTGTTCTACGCAACTGGCACAAGTTTGTTCTAAGCAACTGGCACAAGTTTGTTTGACCCAACAGGCCCAAGTTTGTTTGACGAAACTGGCAAAAGTTTGTTTGAAACAACTGGCACAAGTTTGTTCTACGCAACTGGCACAAGTTTGTCCAACACAACTGGCACAAGTTTGTTCGATGCAACTGGCACAAGTTTGTTCGACACAACTGGCACAAGTTTGTTCTACGCAACTGGCATAAGTTTGTTCTACGCAACTGGCATAGGTTTGTTTGACGCAATTGGCACAAGTTTGTTCTTTGCAACTGGCACAAGTTTGTTCTGTGCAACTGGCCCAAGTTTGTTCTACACAACTGGCACAAGTTTGTTCTATGCAACTGGCAGAAGTTTGTTTGACGCAACTCACACAAGTTTGTTCTATGCAACTGGCACAAGTTTATTCTACGCAACTGGCACAAGTTTGTTCAACGCAACTGTCACAAGTCTGTTCGACGCAACTGGCACAAGTTTGTTCTACGCAACTGGCTCAAGTTTGTTCTACGCAACTGGCACAAGTTTGTTTGATGCAACTGGCACAAGTTTGTTTGACGCAACTAGCACAAGTTTGCTCTATGCAACTGGCACAAATTTGTTTGACGCAACTAGCACAAGTTTGTTCTACGCAACTGGCACAAGTTTGTTCTACGTAACTGGCACAAGTTTGTTCTATGCAACTGACACAAGTTTGTTCTACGCAACCGGCACAAGTTTGTTTGACACAACTGGCACAAGTTTGTTTTACGCAACTGGCAAAAGTTTGTTCTATGCAACTGGCACAAGTTTGTTCGATGCAAGTGGCACAAGTTTGTTCTATGCAACTGGCACAAGTTTGTTTGACACAACTGGCACAGTTTGTTCTACGCAACTGCCACAAGTTTGTTCGATGCAACTGGCACAAGTTTGTTTGACGCAACTGGCACAAGCTTGTTCGACACAACTGGCACAAGTTTGTTCGATGCAAATGGCACAAGTTTGTTCAACGCAACTGGTACAAGTTTGTTTAACGCAACTGGCACAAGTTTGTTCTTCGCAACTGGCACAAGTTTGTTCTATGCAACTGGCCCAAGTTTGTTCTACGCAACTGGCACAAGTTTATTCGACCCAACTGGCAAAAGTTTGTTTGACGCAACTGGCACAAGTTTGTTCTTCGCAACTGGCACAAGTTTGTTCTATGCAACTGGCCCAAGTTTGTTCTACGCAACTGGCACAAGTTTGTTCTATGCAACTGGCAGAAGTTTGTTTGACGCAACTCGCACAATTTTGTTCTATGCAACTGGCACTAGTTTGTTCTACGCAACTGGCACAAGTTTGTTCAATGCAACTGTCACAAGTATGTTCGACGCAACTGGCAGAAGTTTGTTCTATGCAACTGGCTCAAGTTTGTTCTACGCAACTGGCACAAGTTTGTTTGACGCAACTGGCACAAATTTGTTTGACGCAACTGGCACAAGTTTGTTTGACGCAACTGGCACAAGTTTGTTCTATGCAACTGGCCCAAATTTGTTTGACGCAACTGGCACAAGTTTGTTCTACGTAACTGGCACAAGTTTGTTCTACGCAACTGGCACAAGTTTGTTCTACGCAACTGGCACAATTTTGTTTGACCCAAATGGCACAAGTTTGTTCTACGCAACTGGCAAAAGTTTGTTCTACGCAACTGGCACAAGTTTGTTTGACACGACTGGCACAAGTTTGTTCTCTGCAACTGGCACAAGTTTGTTTGACGCAATTGGCACAAGTTTCTTCTACGTAACTGGTACAAGTTTGTTCTACGCAATTGGCATAAGGTTGTTCTACGCAACTGGCACAATTTTGTTCTACGCAACAGGCACAAGTTTGTTCTCCGCAACTGGCACAAGATTGTTTGACGCAAGTGGCACAAGTTTGTTCTACGCAACTGGCAAAAGTTTGTTCTACGCAACTGGCAAAAGTTTGTTTGACGCAAGTGGCACAAGTTTGTTTGACGCAACTGGCACATGTTTGTTCTACGCAACTGGCACAACTTTGTTCTATGCAACTGGCACAAGTTTCTTTGACGCAACTGGACCAAGTTTGTTTGACGCAACTGGCAAAAGTTTGTTTGAAACAACTGGCACAAGTTTGTTCTACGCAACTGTCACAAGTTTGTTCAACGCATCTGGCACAAGTTTGTCTAACGCAACTGGCACAAGTTTGTTCGATGCAACTAGCACAAGTTTGTTCGACGCAACTGGCACACGTTTGTTCGACGCAACTGGAACAAATTTGTTCTACGCTACTGGCACAAGTTTGTTCTACGCAACTGGCACAAGTTTGTTTGACGCAATTGGCACGAGTTTGTTCTTCGCAACTGGCACAAGTATGTTCTATGCAACTGGCTCAAGTTTGTTCTACGCAAATGGCACAAGTTTGTTTTTGGCAACCGTCAGAAGTTTGTTTGACTCAACTCGCACAAGTTTGTTCTACGCAACTGGCACAAGTTTGTTCTACGCAACTGGCACAAGTTTGGTCAACGCAACTGGCACAAGTATGTTCGACGCAACTGGCACAAGTTTGTTCTACACAACTGGCACAAGTTTGTTCTATGCAACTGGCACAAGTTTGTTTTACGCAACTGGCACAAGTTTGTTTATCGCAACTGGCACAAGTTTGTTCTACGCAACTGGCCCAAGTTTGTTTGACGCAACTGGCACAAGTTTGTTCTACGCAACTGGCACAAGTTTGTTCTACGTAACTGGCACAAGTTTGTTCTACGCAACTGGCACAAGTTTGTTCTATGCAACTGGCACGAGTTTGTTTGACACAACTGGCAAAAGTTTGTTCTACGCAACTAGCAAAAGTTTGTTCTACGCAACTGGCACAAGTTTGTTCGACGCAAGTGGCACAAGTTTGTTCTATGCAACTGGCACAAGTTTGTTTGACACAACTGGCCCAAGTTTGTTCTACGCAACTGGCACAAGTTTGTTCGGTGCAACTGGCACAAGTTTTTTTGACGCAACTAGCACAAGTTTGTTCGACGAACTGGCACAAGTTTGTTTAATACAACTGGCACAAGTTTATTTGACCCAACTGGCACAAGTTTGTTTGTCGCAACTGGCATAAGTTTTTTTGACGCAACTGGCACAAGTTTGTTTGACGCAACTGGCACAAGGTTATTCTACACAACTGGCACAAGTTTGTTCTATGCAACTGGCACAAGTTTGTTTGACGCAACTGGCACAAGTTTGTTCTACGCAACTGGCACAAGTTTCTTCGACACAACTGGCACAAGTTTGTTCTACGCAACTGGCCCAAGTATGTTTGACGCAACTGGCACAAGTTTGTTTGACACAACTGGCATAAGTTTGTCTATGCAACTGGCACAAGTTTGTTCGACGAAACTGGCACAAGATTGTTCGACGCAACTGGCACAAGTTTGTTCTTTGCAACTGGCACAAGTTTGTTCTTCGCAACTGGCACAAGTTTGTTCTACGCAACTGGCACAAGTTTGTTCTATGCAACTGGCACAAGTTTGTCTGACACAAGTGGCAAAAGTTTGTTCTACGTAACTGGCACAAGTTTGTTCTACGCAACTAGCAAAAGTTTGTTCTACGCAACTGGCACAAGTTTGTTCGACGCAAGTGGCACAAGTTTGTTCTATGCAACTGGCACAAGTTTGTTTGACACAACTGCCACAAGTTTGTTCTACGCAACTGGCACAAGTTTGTTCGGTGCAACTGGCACAAGTTTGTTTGACGCAACTAGCACAAGTTTGTTCGACGAAGTGGCACAAGTTTGTTTAATACAACTGGCACAAGTTTATTTGACCCAACTGGCACAAGTTTGTTTGTCGCAACTGGCATAAGTTTTTTTGACGCAACTGGCACAAGTTTGTTTGACGCAACTGGCACAAGGTTATTCTACACAACTGGCACAAGTTTGTTCTATGCAACTGGCACAAGTTTGTTTGACGCAACTGGCACAAGTTTGTTCTACGCAACTGGCACAAGTTTCTTCGACACAACTGGCATAAGTTTGTTCTACGCAACTGGCCCAAGTTTGTTTGACGCAACTGGCACAAGTTTGTTTGACACAACTGGCACAAGTTTGTCTATGCAACTGGCACAAGTTTGTTCGACGAAACTGGCACAAGATTGTTCGACGCAACTGGCACAAGTTTGTTCTTTGCAACTGGCACAAGTTTGTTCTTCGCAACTGGCACAAGTTTGTTCTACGCAACTGGCACAAGTTTGTTCTATGCAACTGGCACAAGTTTTTCTGACACAAGTGGCAAAAGTTTGTTCTACGTAACTGGCACAAGTTTGTTCTACGCAACTAGCACAAGTTTGTTCGACGCAACTGGCACAAGTTTGTTTTATGCAACTGGCACAAGTTTGTTTGACACAACTGGCACAAGTTTGTTCGACGCAATTGGCACAAGTTTGTCCGACGCAACTGGCACAAGTGTGTTTGACGCAACTGGCACAAGTTTGTTCGATGCAACTGGCACAAGTTAGTTCTATGCAACTGGCATAAATTTGTTTGACGCAACTGGCACAAGTCTGTTCTATGCAACTGGCACAAGTTTGTTCAATGCAACTGGCGCAAGTTTGTTCGATGCAACTGGCACAAGCTTGTTCTACGCAACTCGCTCAAGTTTGTTCTACGCAACTGGCACAAGTTTGTTTGACGCAACTGGCACAAGTTTGTCCTACAAATCTGGCACAAGTTTGTTTGACACAACTGGCACAAGTTTGTTCTATGCAACTGGCACAAGTTTGTTCTAAGCAACTGGCACAAGTTTGTTTGATGCAACAGGCCCAAGTTTGTTTGACGAAACTGGCAAAAGTTTGTTTGAAACAACTGGCACAATTTTGTTCTACGCAACTGTCACAAGTTTGTCCTACGCATCTGGCACAAGTTTGTCTAACACAACTGGCACAAGTTTGTTCGATGCAACTGGCACAAGTTTGTTCGACGCAACTGGCACAAGTTTGTTCTACGCAACTGGCACAAGTTTGTTCTTCACAACTGGCACAAGTTTGTTTGACGCAATTGGCATAAGTTTGTTCTTCGCAACTCGCACAAGTTTGTTCTATGCAACTGGCCCAAGTTTGTTCTACGCAACTGGCACAAGTTTGTTCTATGCAACTGGCAGAAATGTGTTTGATGCAACCCGCACTAGTTTGTTCTATGCAACTGGCACAAGTTTGTTCTCTGCAACTGGCACAAGTTTGTTTGACGCAATTGGCACAAATTTGTTCTACGCAACTGGCACAAGTTTGTTCTACGCAACTGGCACAAGTTTGTTTGACGCAACTGGCACAAGTTTGTTCGACGCAACTGGCGCAAGTTTTATCGACGCAACTGGCACAAGTTTGTTCGACGCAACTGGCGCAAGTTTTATCGACGCAACTGGCAAAAGTTTGTTCGATGCAACATGCACAAGTTTGTTTAACGCAACTGGCACAAGTTTGTTTGACGCAACTGGCACAAGTTTGTTTGACGCAACTGGCACAAGGTTCTTCTACGCAACTGGCACAAGTTTGTTCTACGCAACTGGCAGAAGTTTGTTTGACGCAACTGGCACAAGTTTGTTTGACGCAACTGGCACAAGTTTGTTCAACGCAACTGGCACAAGTTTGTTAGACGCAACTGGCACAAGTTTGTTAGACGTAACAGGCACAAGTTTTTTCGACTCAATTGGTACAAGTTTGTTTGATGCAACTGGCACAAGTTTGTTTGACGCAAGAGGCACAAGTTTGTTTGACGCAACTGGCACAAGTTTGTTTGACGCAACTGGCACAAGTTTTTTTTGACGCAACTGGCACAAGTTTTCTCGACGCAACTTGCAAAAGATTGTTCGCCATATCTGGGACAAGTTTGTTCGACGCAACTGGCACAAGTTTGTTCGACGCAACTGGCACAAGTTTGGTCTACGCATCTGGCACAAGTTTGTTCTATGCAACTGGCACTAGTTTGTTCTACGCAACTGGCACAAGTTTGTTTGACGCAACTGGCACAAATTTGTTCTACCCAACTGACACAAGTTTGTTCGACGCAACTGGCACAAGTTTGTTTGACGCAACTGGCACAAGGTTCTTCTACGCAACTGGCACAAGTCTGTTCTACGCAACTGGCACAAGTTTGTTTGACGCAACTGGCACAAGTTTGTTCTACGCAACTGGCACAAGTTTGTTTGACGCAACTGGCACAAGTTTGTTCGACGCAACTGGCACAAGTTTGTTAGACGCAACTGGCACAAGTTTGTTCGACGTAACAGGCACAAGTTTTTTCGACTAAATTAGTACAAGTTTGTTTGATGCAACTGGCACAAGTTTGTTTGACGCAAGAGGCACAAGTTTGTTTGACGCAACTGGCACAAGTTTGTTTGACGCAACTGGCAAAAGTTTTTTTGACGCAACTGGCACAAGTTTTCTCGACGCAACTTGCACAAGTTTGTTCGCCATATCTGGGACAAGTTTGTTCGACGCAACTGGCACAAGTTTGTTCGACGCAACTGGCACATGTTTGTTTGAAGCAACTGGCACAAGTTTCTTCGACGCAAGGCACAAGTTTCTTCGACGCAACTGGCACAAGTTTGTTTGACGCAACTGGCACAAGTTTGTTCTACGCAACTGGCACAAGTTTGTTCTATGCAACTGGCACTAGTTTGTTCTATGTAACTGGCATAAGTTTGTTTGACGCAACTGGCACAAGTTTGTTCTACGCAACTGGCACAAGTTTGTTCTACGCAACTGGCACAAGTTTGTTCTACGCAACTGGCACAAGTTTGTTTGACGCAACTGGTACAAGTTTGTTGTACGCAACTGGCACAGGTTTGTTCGAACCAACTGGCACAAGTTTGTTTGACACAACTGGCACAAGTTTGTTCGACGCAACTGGCACAAATTTGTTTGACGCAACTGGCACAAGTTTGTTTGACGCAACTGGCACAAGGTTGTTCTACGCAACTGGCACAAGTTTGTTCTACGCAACTGGCACAAGTTTGTTTGACGCAACTGGCACAAGTTTGTTCTATGCAACTGGCACAAGTTTGTTCGATGTAACTGGCACAAGTTTGTTCCACGCAACTGGCACAAGTTTGTTTGACGCAACTGGCACAAGTTTGTTAGACGCAACTGGCACAAGTTTGTTCGACGCAACTGGCACAAGTTTTTTCGACTCAATTGGCACAAGTTTGTTTGACGTAACTGGCACAAGTTTGTTTGACGCAACTGACACAAGTTTGTTCGACGCAACTGGCACAAGTTTGTTCGATGCAACTGGCACAAGTTTGTTCGACGCAACGGGCACAAGTTTGTTCGACACTACTGTCACAAGTTTGTTCAACGCAACTGGCACAATGTTGTTCAACGCAACTGGCACAAATTTGTTCTATGCAACTGGCACTAGTTTGTTCTATGCAACTGGCATAAGTTTGTTTGACGCAATTGGCACAAGTTTGTTCTACGCAACTGGCACAAGTTTATTCGACGCAACTGTCACAAGTTTGTTTGACACAAAAAGTACAAGTTTGTTGGACACAACTAGCACAAGTTTGTTCGAACCACCTGGCACAAGTTTGTTTGACGCAACTGGCACAAGTTTGTTGGACGCAACTGGCACAAGGTTGTTCTACGCAACTGGCACAAGTTTGTTCTATGCAACTGGCACAAGTTTGTTTGACGCAACTGGCACAAGTTTGTTCTACGCAATTGGCAGAAGTTTGTTCGATGCAACTGGCACAAGTTTGTTCGACGCAACTGCACAAGTTTGTTTGACACAACTGGCACAAGTTTGTTGGACGCAACTGGCACAAGTTTGTTCGACGCAACTGGCACAAGTTTTTTCGACTCAATTGGCACAAGTTTGTTTGACGCAACTGGCACAAGTTTGTTTGACGCAACTGACACAAGTTTGTTCGACGCAACTGGCACAAGTTTGTTCGACGCAACTGGCACAAGTTTGTTCGACGCAACTGGCACAAGTTTGTTCGACGCAACTGGCACAAGTTTGTTCGACGCAACTGGCACAAGTTTGTTTGACGCAACTGGCAAAAGTTTGTTTGACGTAACTGGCACAAGTTTGTTATATGCAACTGGCACAAATTTGTTCTATGCAACTGGCACAAGTTTGTTTGACGCAACTGGCACAAGTTTGTTCTACGCAACTGGCACAAGTTTGTTCTACGCAACTGGCACAAGTTTGTTCTACGCAACTCTTACAAGTTTGTTCTACACAACTGGCACAAGTTTGTTTGACACAACTGGCACAAGGTTGTTTGACACAACTGGCACAAGTTTGTTCTACGCAAATGGCAAAAGTTTGTTCTATGCATCTGGCACAAGTTTGTTCTATGCAACTGGCGCTAGTTTCTTCTACGCAACTGGCACAAGTTTGTTTGACGCAACTGGCACATGTTTGTTCTACACAACTGGCACAAGTTTGTTCTACGCAACTGTAACAAGTTTGTTTGACACAACTGGCACAAGTTTGTTCGACACAACTGGCACAAGTTTGTTCGACGGAACTGGCGCAAGCTTGTTCGACGCAACTGCCACAAGTATGTTCGACGCAACTGGCACAAGTTTGTTTGACGCAACTGGTACAAGTTTGTTTAACGTAACTGGCACAAGTTTGTTCGACCATTCTGGCACAAGTTTGTTTGACACAACTGGCACACGTTTGTTCGACGCAACTGGCACAAGTTTGTTTGACGCAACTGGCAAAAGTTTGTTTGACGCAACTGGCACAAGGTTGTTCTACGCGACATGGACAAGTTTGTTCTACGCAACTGGCACAAGTTTGTTTGACGCAACTGGCACAAGTTTGTTCTATGCAACTGGCACTAGTTTGTTCGATGCAACTGGCCAAAGTTTATTTGACGCAACTGGCACAAGTTTGTTCTAAGCAACTGGCACAAGTTTCTTCGACGCAACTGGCACAAGTTTTTTCGACTCAATTGGCACAAGATTGTTTGACGCAACTGGCACAAGTTTGTTTCACGCAACTGGCACAAGTTTGTTTGACGCAACTGGTACAAGTTTGTTTGATGCAACTGGCAAAAGTTTATAGCAACTGGCACAAGTTTATTTGACGCAAGTGGCACAATTTTGTTCGCCATAACTGTCACAAGTTTCTTCGACGCAACTGGCACAAGTTTGTTTGACGCAACAGGCCCAAGTTTTTTTGACGCAACTGGCACAAGTTTGTTTGACGCAACTGGCACAAGTTTTTAGATGCAACTGGCACAAGTTTGTTCAACGCAACTGGCACAAGTTTTTTTTAATCAACTGGCACAAGTTTGTTTGACGTAACTGGCACAAGTTTGTTCTACGCAAGTGGCACTATGCTCTAGTTTGAGAAAATGATAGTCTTCGTATTGGCGCAAAATCTTCACCGAAGAATCCCTTAAGACTCCTTGAAGATTCTTTCTTCAGCTGAATTGGACCCCTGGGCCCCCCAAAAAAAAACAAAAAAGGACCCCTTACCAAATATTTCCTCCGGAATCGCCGGAGGTGGCCATCATTACATAAATGACTATGCTCTAGTTTGAGAAAATGATAGTCTTCGTATTGGCGCAAAATCTTCACCGAGGAATCCCTGAAGACTCCTTGAAGATTCTTTCTTCAGCTGAACTAGACCCCTGGGCCCCACAAAAAAAAAAAAAAAAAAAAAGGACCCCTTACCAGAGATTTCCTCCGGAATCGCCGGAGGTGGCCATCATTACATGAATGACTATGCTCTAGTTTGAGAAAATGATAGTCTTCGTATTGGCGCCAAAATCTTCACCGAAGAATCCCTGAAGACTCCTTGAAGATTCTTTCTTCAGCTGAATTGGACCCCTGGGCCCCACAAAAAAAAACAAAAAAGGACCCCTTGGCAAAGATTTCCTCTGGAATCGCCGGAGGTGGCCATCATTACATGAATGACTATGCACTAGTTTGAGAAAATGATAGTCTTCGTATTGGCGCCAAAATCTTCACCGAGGAATCCCTGAAGACTCCTTGAAGATTCTTTCTTCAGCTGAACTGGACCCCTGGGCCCCAGAAAAAAAAAAAAAAGGTCCCCCTACCAAAGATTTCCTCCGGAATCGCCGGAGGTGGCCATCATTACATGAATGACTATGCTCTAGTTTGAAGAAATGATAGTCTTCGTATTGGCGCCAAAATCTTCACCGAAGAATCCCTGAAGACTCCTTGAAGATTCTTTCTTCAGCTGAATTGGACCCCTGGGCCAAACAAAAAAAAACAAAAAAGGACCCCTTACCAAAGCTTTCCTCCGGAATCGCCGGAGGTGGCCATTATTACATGAATGACTAAGCTCTAGTTTGAGAAAATGATAGTCTTCGTATTGGCGCCAAAATTTTCACCGAAGAATCCCTGAAGACTCCTTGAAGATTCTTTCTTCAGCTGAACTGGACCCCTGGGCCCCACAAAAAAAAAAAAAAAAAAAGACCCCTTACCAAAGATTTCCTCCTGAATCGCCGGAGGTGGCCATCATTACATGAATGACTATGCTCTAGTTCGAGAAAATGATAGTCTTCGTATTGGTGCCAAAATCTTCGCCGAAGAATCCCTGAAGACTCCTTGAAGATTCTTTCTTCAGCTGAACTGGACCCCTGGGCCCCACGAAAAAAAAAAGGACCCCCTACCAAAAATTTCATCCGGAATTGCCGGAGGTGGCCATCATTACATGAATGACTATGCTCTAGTTTGAGAAAATGATAGTCTTCGTATTGGCGCCAAAATCTTCACCGAAGAATCCCTGAAGACTCCTTGAAGATTCTTTCTTCAGCTGAATTGGACCCCTGGGCCCCACAAAAAAAAAAAAAAAGGACCCCTTACCAAAGATTTTCTCCGGAATCGCTGGAGGTGGCCATCATTACATGAATGACTATGCTCTAGTTTTAGAAAATGATAGTCTTCATATTGGCTCCAAAATCCTCACCCAAGATTCCCTGAAGACTCCTTGAAGACTCTTTCTTCACCAGTATAACAGGTGTCATTTTTCAATTTCAAGGGTAATTTCTACCATTTATATAGCTGGTAGCCTTTATGACTATACTCTAGTTTGAGAAAATGATAGTCTTAGTATTGGCGCCAAAATCTTCACCGAAGAATCCCTGAAGACTCCTTGAAGATTCTTTCTTCAGCTGAATTGGACCCCTGGGCCCCACAAAAAAAAAAAAAAAAAAGGACCCCTTACCAAAGATTTCCTCCGGAATCGTCGGAGGTGGCCACTTTACATGAATGACTATGCTCTAGTTTGAGAAAATGATAGTCTTCGTATTGGCTTCAAAATATTCACCGAAGAATCCCTGAAGACTCCTTGAAGATTCTTTCTTCAGCTGAATTGGACCCCTGGGCCCCACGAAAAAAACAACAAAGGACCCCTTAGCAAAGATTTCCTGCGGAATCGCCGGAGGTGTCCATCATTACATGAATGACTATGCTCTAGTTTGAGAAAATGATAGTCTTCGTATTGGCGCCAAAATCTTCACCGAAGAATTATAGAGGGATGAGAAGTGTGGAAGAAATGGTGAAAGGTATGTTCAAGGGTGTTTTTGGAGAAGGGGCTGTTGGAGGCAGGTTCTCTGGAGCGTGTGAAGGGGCAAGAGAGAAAGAAAAGGAGGAAGAAGTGAATGGAAGCGTGAGTGATGAAAGTGATATGGGAATAGGAAGTAAGAAACGAGGGAATGAGAGGCAGGGTAAGGAAAAGGGGAATGAAAAGCAAGGGAAGGAACAGAGGGAAAGTAAGGATAAGTCAGGGGAAGAAAAAGGGAAGAAGGGAAAGGGAAAGGAAACTGGTAAGAAGGGTAAGGAAGTGGGGAAGGCAGGAAAGAAGGGAGAGGGTGAAGGCAGTAGTGATAGTGAGGTGGATGGAGGTGAGTGGATAAAAGTGGATAAAAAGAGGGGGAAGAAGAGTGTAATGAGTAAGATGAATGTAAGTGCAGAAGTGGACTCTTTGTATTCGGAAGAGGGTATGAAAGGACAGAGCGAAAGTAGCGAAAGTGAGAGTGAAAGTGAGAAAGAAGTGAGAAAGGCTATGTATGTGAGGGAGGTACCCCGGTGTGAAAAGTATAATGAGTATGGAAGTAGGGATGTGCATGATTTCTTTAGGGAGTATGAAAGGTTTTGTCAGGATAAGTATGGGGAAAGTAAGAGAGTGTGGGCACGAGAATTAGGAGAGTATTTGACTGGGTTTTTACTTGATATGTATAGGGTGATTATGAGTGTGGGGGATGTTGAGTATGACAAGGTGAAAGCTAGATTAGTTGAGCAAGCGAGGCGTATGAAAGCGAGTGTTAAGTATAAGAGGAAGAATGAATTTGATGAGGCAAGAATGAAAGCTGGGGAAACCTTGTCACTGTATGCTTGTAGGCTGGAGACGTTGGCAAGGAAGAAGTTTGGGGATGATGGGATAGATGAATGTAAGGAGTTAGTACGGAAGTTGTTAGGGACAGTGCCAGATGGAGTTAGAGAATTTGTGAACTTGAAGCGGAAGGAGAAGAAAAGATGGACGAATGAAAGGTTGACTTGGGGAGAAATTTTGGAAATTGTAGAAGATTATGAGCTTGACAGGGTTATAAAAGAGAGCAGAAGTGTAAGTGTAAGGGCTGGGGTAGATGAGAGAGTACCAGAGTTCGGAAGCTTTAGGGATGCAGTGTTGAGGGGCCCAATGAGAATGGCCGATAGTGTAATAGATAGGAGTGTAAGAGCAAGTAATGTAGAGGTGCCAGTGAGGATGAATGATGGGTTTGTAAGGGAACAACGGGTTGGACGGGTTAGGGATAGTAGTGTACAAAGGGGAAGGTCGGTGAGTGGAAGTCGAGCGAAGTGTTTTAGATGTGGAAAGGAAGGACATACAAAGAATGAGTGTAGGTGGGCTTTAGGAGCGTGTTTCGGGTGTGGGCAACCGGGACATTTGGTAAGGGAGTGTACGAAAGATAGGGGGGTTAAATGCTACCAGTGCGGACAGGTGGGTCATGTTGCTAATGGTTGTAGGGGTACCCGAGTGAATGTGATATGTGGTAACTGTGGTAAGAATGGGCATTATGCGAGAATGTGTTCAGAACCGAGAGCGAAGTGTGACGAATGTGGAATGGAAGGGCATGTATCAAGTGTATGTAGACGAAAGAGGGTGACTGTGACAGCAAATTCGGGAAACTGAGTGTGAAGGGGGTTCAAATGGGTGGATCCTCCAGGATGCAAGCGGTGCGTGTGATGCATGTACGTGAGGGGTTGTTGCATGAGGGAGGTTTTGCTGGAAAGACTGACGAGTGCATGAAGCAATTTGTTTTGGTAGAGTATGGTAAAAAACGTAAGAAAGGGAAGAACGTAAGTAAACTGAATGGTCGTAAGTTGTGTGATAGGGGTGTGAGTGCCAAAGTGGAAATGAGTGATAAAGCGTGTAATACGGATGAATGGGATGGTATGGATAGAACGTATAGCATATGCGGGTTTGATATAACTGAGTTGACTGAACGTGTAGGGGTTGGTGAGCGGTTGGAGGTGAGCGAAAGTGTAAGAGTAAGAGAGCGTAGCAGTGATAGACGAGTGATTGAAAGCATGAATGAATCGTTGCAAGAATTGGAAAGGTCAATGAGCGAATGGGATGGGTTAGTTGAAGAATTGGGGGAGGTATTTGGGAACGAGTTAGAGGGTATAGATGAGATTGTGGATGAAATTGAGAGTGGTAATAGTGAAGAAGATAGCGTGAATCTGAGAGAGAATGGAGGAGATGATGTGAGTTTGAGTGTTGCTGGGAGAGAGAGTGATTCTGAGAGAATGATTGCGTGCCCGCGAACGCGATCTAGAGGACCTGCTAGTGAGCATCCGTGGGTGTTGCGTAAGGCGATTTGAAAGAGGTGTGAAAGGTGTTGGTTGGGAAATGCTAAAAGGGGGGAGAAATATAGAGGGATGAATAAATTTGTTTTTATTTAGCATTTCCCAACGTTTTGTGAGAGAGAGAGAGAGAGAGAGAGAGAGAGAGAGAGAGAGAGAGAGTGTGTGTAATTGTCGTGAGTGAGTGCTTCGGTTGTTGGAAGAGGGATGAGGTCGTTAGTTTGTTTGCGGCGCTGTCTGTCTGTCTGTGGAATATGTGAAGGATTTTTCAGTTTTTCTGGGAGTCTTTAGTCAGAGCTAGTGCCGGTCAGTGGTTCTTGTGTGGGACAGTTTTTGTCGTATGCTTTTCTGGGAGTTGTTGGTTTTCTTGTTGTGTGCTGTTTATTTGTGTGTGTGTTCTGTTTCTTTTTTTTGTATTTCCTTGTTGTGTTTGTGGTTGTTTGCGGTTGTGGTTGTTGCGGCGACCTTTATCCATCTCCAGCAACCGAAGATCAGGGTGAGTGTTGTTTGTTGTTTTGTTTGTGGGTTAGAATTCCGCCACAGAATCCCTGAAGACTCCTTGAAGATTCTTTCTTCAGCTGAATTGGACCCCTGGCCCCACAAAAAAAAACAAAAAATAACCCCTTACCAAAGATTTCCTCCGTAATTGCAGGAGGTAGCCATCATTACATGAATGACTATGCTCTAGTTTGAGAAAATGATAGTCTTCGTATTGGTGCCAAAATCGTCACTGAAGAATCCCTGAAGACTCCTTGAAGATTCTTTCTTCAGCTGAACTGGACCCCTGGGCCCCACAAAAAAAAAAAAAAAAAAAAACGACCCCTTACCAAAGATTTCCTCCGGAATCGCCGGAGGTGGCCATCATTACATGAATGACTATGCTCTAGTTTGAGAAAATGATAGTCTTCGTATTGGCGCCAAAATCTTTACCGAAGAATCCCTAAAGACTCTTTGAAGATTCTTTCTTCAGCTGAATTGGACCCCTGGGCCCCACAAAAAAAAAAAAAACAAAAAAGGACCCCTTAACAAAGATTTCCTCCGGAATCGCCGGAGGTGGCCATAATTACATGAATGACTATGCTCTAGTTTGAGAAAATGATAGTCTTCGTATTGGCGCAAAATCTTCACCGAAGAATCCCTGAAGACTCCTTGAAGATTCTTTCTTTAAGTGAATTGGACCCCTGGGCCCCACAAAAAAAAACAAAAAAACAAAAAAGGACCGCTTACCAAAGATTTCCTCCGGAATCGCCGGAGGTGGCCATCATTACATGAATGACTATGCTCTAGTTTGAGAAAATGATAGTCTTCGTATTGGCGCCAAAATCTTCATCGAAGATTCCCTGAAGACTCCTTGAAGATTCTTTCTTCAGCTGAACTGGACCCCTGGGCCCCACAAAAAAAAAAAAAAAAAAAGGACCCCTTACCAAAGATTTCCTCCGGAATCGCCGGAGGTGGCCATCATTACATGAATGACTATGCTCTAGTTTGAGAAAATGATAGTCTTCGTATTGGCTCCAAAATCTTCACCGAAGAATCCCTGAAGACTCCTTGAAGATTCTTTCTTCAGCTGAATTGGACCCCTGGGCCCCACAAAAAAAAACAAAAAAGGACCCCTTACCAAAGATTTCCTCCGGAATCGCCGGAGGTGGCCATCATTACATGAATGACTACGCTCTAATTTGAGAAAATGATAGTCTTCATATTGGCGCAAAATCTTCACCGAAGAATCCCTGAAGACTCCTTGAAGATTCTTTCTTTAGGTGAATTGGACCCCTGGGCCCCACAAAAAAAAAACAAAAAAACAAAAAAGGACCCCTTACCAAAGATTTCCTCCGGAATCGCCGGAGGTGGCCATCATTACATGAATGACTATGCTCTAGTTTGAGAAAATGATAGACTTCGTATTGGCGCCAAAATTTTCACCAAAAAATCCCTGAAGACTCCTTGAAGATTCTTTCTTCAGCTGAATTGGACCCCTGGGCCCCACAAAAAAAACAAAAAAGGACCCCTTACCAAAGATTTCCTCCGGAATCGCCGGAGGTGGCCATCATTACATGAATGACTATGCTCTAGTTTGAGAAAATGATAGTCTTCGTTTTAGCGCCAAGATCTTCACCGAAGAATCCCTGAAGACTCCTTGAAGATTCTTTCTTCAGCTGAACTGGACCCCTGGACCCAAAAAAAAAAAAAAAAAAAAAGGACCCCTTACCAAAGATTTCCTCAGGAATTGACGGAGGTGGCCATCATTACATGAATGACTATGCTCTAGTTTGAGAAAATGATAGTCTTCGTATTGGCTCCAAAATCTTCACCGAAGAATCCCTGAAGACTCTTTGAAGATTCTTTCTTCAGCTGAAATGGACCCCTGGGCCCCACAAAAAAAAAAAAAAAAAAAAAGGACCCCTTACCAAAGATTTCCTCCGGAATCGCCGGAGGTGGCCATCATTACATGAATGACTATGCTCTAGTTTGAGAAAATGATAGTCTTCGCATTGGTGCCAAAATCTTCACCGAAGAATCCCTGAAGACTCCTTGAAGATGCTTTCTTCAGCTGAACTGGACCCCTGGGCCCCACAAAAAAAAAAACAAAAAAGGACCCCTTACCAAAGATTTCCTCCGGAATCGCCGGAGGTGGCCATCATTACATGAATGACTATGCTCTAGTTTGAGAAAATGATAGTCTTCGTATTGGCTCCAGAATATTCACCGAAGAATCCCTGAAGACTCCTTGAAGATTCTTTCTTCAGCTGAATTGGACCCCTGGGCCCCACAAAAAAAAAAAACAAAAAAGGACCCCTTAGCAAAGATTTCCTGCGGAATCGCCGGAGGTGGCCATCATTACATGAATGACTATGCTCTAGTTTGAGAAAATGATAGTCTTCGTATTGGCACCAAAATCTTCACCGAAGAATCCCTGAAGACTCCTTGAAGATTCTTTCTTCAGCTGAATTGGACCCCTGGGCCCCACAAAAAAAAAAAAAAAAAAAAGGACCCCTTACCAAAGATTTCCTCCGGAATCGCAGGAGGTAGCCATCATTACATGAATGACTATGCTCTAGTTTGAGAAAATGATAGTCTTCGTATTGGTGCCAAAATCTTCACTGAAGAATCCCTGAAGACTCCTTGAAGATTCTTTCTTCAGCTGAACTGGACCCCTGGGCCCCACAAAAAAAAAAAAAAAAAAGAACCCCTTACCAAAGATTTCCTCCGGAATCGCCGGAGGTGGCCATCATTACATGAATGACTATGCTCTAGTTTGAGAAAATGATAGTCTTCGTATTGGCTCCAAAATCTTCACCGAAGAATTCCTGAAGACTCTTTGAAGATTCTTTCTTCAGCTGAATTGGACCCCTGGGCCCCACAAAAAAAAAAAAAAAAAAAAAGACCCCTTACCAAAGATTTCCTCCGGAATCGCCGGAGGTGGCCATCATTACATGAATGACTATGCTCTAGTTTTAGAAAATGATAGTCTTCATATTGTCTCCAAAATCCTCACCCAAGATTCCCTGAAGACTCCTTGAAGACTCTTTCTTCAGCAGTATAACAGGTGTCATTTTTCAATTTCAAGGGTAATTTCTAAAATTTATATAGCTGGTAGCCTTTATGACTATGCTCTTGTTTGAGAAAATGATAGTCTTAGTATTGGCGCCAAAATCTTCACCGAAGAATCCCTGAAGACTCATTGAAGATTCTTTCTTCAGCTGAATTGGACCCCTGGGCCCCACAAAAAAAAAAAAAAAAAGGACCCCTTACCAAAGATTTCCTCCGGAATCGCCTGAGGTGGCCATCATTACATGAATGACTATGCTCTAGTTTGAGAAAATGATAGTCTTCGTATTGGTGCCAAAATCTTCACCGAAGAATCCCTGAAGACTCCTTGAAGATTCTTTCTTCAGCTGAACTGGACCCCAGGGCCCCACAAAAAAAAAAAAGGACCCCCTACCAAAGATTTCCGCCGGAATCGCCGGAGGTGGCCATCATTACATGAATGACTATGCTCTAGTTTGAAGAAATGATAGTCTTCGTATTGGCGCCAAAATCTTCACCGAAGAATCCCTGAAGACTCCTTGAAGATTCTTTCTTCAGCTGAATTGGACCCCTGGGCCCCACAAAAAAAACAAAAAAGGACCCCTTACCAAAGATTTCCTCCGGAATCGCCGGAGGTGGCCATTATTACATGAATGACTAAGCTCTAGTTTGAGAAAATGATAGTCTTCGTATTGGCGCCAAAATCTTCACCGAAGAATCCCTGAAGACTCCTTGAAGATTCTTTCTTCAGCTGAATTGGACCCCTGGGCCCCACAAAAAAAAACAAAAAAGGACCCCTTACCAAAGATTTCCTCCGGAATCGACGGAGGTGGCCATCATTACATGAATGACTATGCTCTAGTTTGAGATAATGATAGTCTTCGTATTGGTGCCAAAATCTTCACCGAAGAATCCCTGAAGACTCCTTGAAGATTCTTTCTTCAGCTGAACTGGACCCCTGGGCCCCACAAAAAAAAAAAAAAAAAAAAAGGACCCCTTACCAAAGATTTCCTCCGGAATCGCCGGAGGTGGCCATCATTACATGAATGACTATGCTCTAGTTTGAGAAAATGATAGTCTTCGTATTGGTGCAAAAATCTTCGCCGAAGAATCCCTGAATACTCCTTGAAGATTCTTTCTTCAGCTGAACTGGACCCCTGGGCCCCACAAAAAAAAAGGACCCCCTACCAAAGATTTCCTCCGGAATCGCCGGAGGTGGCCATCATTACATGAATGACTATGCTCTAGTTTGAGAAAATGATAGTCTTCGTATTGGCACCAAAATCTTCACCGAAGAATCCCTGAAGACTCCTTGAAGATTCTTTCTTCAGCTGAATTGGACCCCTGGGCCCCACAAAAAAAAACAAAAAAGGACCCCTTACCAAAGATTTCCTCCGGAATCGCTGGAGGTGGCCATCATTACATGAATGACTATGCTCTAGTTTGAGAAAATGATAATCTTCGTTTTGGCGCCAAAATCTTCACCAAAGAATCCCTGAAGACTCCTTGAAGATTCTTTCTTCAGCTGAACTGGACCCCTGGGCCCCACAAAAAAAAAAAAAAAAAAAAAGGACCCCTTACCAAACATTTCCTCCGGAATTGCCGGAGATGGCCATCATTACATGAGTGACTTTGCTCTAGTTTGAGAAAATGATAGTCTTCGTATTGGCTCCAAAATCTTCACCGAAGAATCCCTGAAGACTCTTTGAAGATTCTTTCTTCAGCAGAATTGGACCCCTGGACCCCACAAAAAAAAACAAAAAAGAACCCCTTACCAAAGATTTCCTCCGGAATCACCGGAGGTGGCCATCATTACATGAATGACTATGCTCTAGTTTGAGAAAATGATAGTCTTCGTATTGGCGCAAAATCTTCACCGAGGAATCCCTGAAGACTCCTTGAAGATTCTTTCTTCAGCTGAACTAGACCCCTGGGCCCCACAAAAAAAAAAAAAAAAAAAAAAAGGACCCCTTACCAGAGATTTCCTCCGGAATCGCCGGAGGTGGCCATCATTACATGAATGACTATGCTCTAGTTTGAGAAAATGATAGTCTTCGTATTGGCGCCAAAATCTTCACCGAAGAATCCCTGAAGACTCCTTGAAGATTCTTTCTTCAGCTGAATTGGACCCCTGGGCCCCACAAAAAAAAACAAAAAAGGACCCCTTGGCAAAGATTTCCTCTGGAATCGCCGGAGGTGGCCATCATTACATGAATGACTATGCACTAGTTTGAGAAAATGATAGTCTTCGTATTGGCGCCAAAATCTTCACCGAGGAATCCCTGAAGACTCCTTGAAGATTCTTCTTCAGCTGAACTGGACCCCTGGGCCCCAGAAAAAAAAAAAAAAGGTCCCCCTACCAAAGATTTCCTCCGGAATCGCCGGAGGTGGCCATCATTACATGAATGACTATGCTCTAGTTTGAAGAAATGATAGTCTTCGTATTGGCGCCAAAATCTTCACCGAAGAATCCCTGAAGACTCCTTGAAGATTCTTTCTTCAGCTGAATTGGACCCCTGGGCCAAACAAAAAAAAACAAAAAAGGACCCCTTACCAAAGCTTTCCTCCGGAATCGCCGGAGGTGGCCATTATTACATGAATGACTAAGCTCTAGTTTGAGAAAATGATAGTCTTCGTATTGGCGCCAAAATTTTCACCGAAGAATCCCTGAAGACTCCTTGAAGATTCTTTCTTCAGCTGAACTGGACCCCTGGGCCCCACAAAAAAAAAAAAAAAAAAAAGACCCCTTACCAAAGATTTCCTCCTGAATCGCCGGAGGTGGCCATCATTACATGAATGACTATGCTCTAGTTCGAGAAAATGATAGTCTTCGTATTGGTGCCAAAATCTTCGCCGAAGAATCCCTGAAGACTCCTTGAAGATTCTTTCTTCAGCTGAACTGGACCCCTGGGCCCCACGAAAAAAAAAAGGACCCCCTACCAAAAATTTCATCCGGAATTGCCGGAGGTGGCCATCATTACATGAATGACTATGCTCTAGTTTGAGAAAATGATAGTCTTCGTATTGGCGCCAAAATCTTCACCGAAGAATCCCTGAAGACTCCTTGAAGATTCTTTCTTCAGCTGAATTGGACCCCTGGGCCCCACAAAAAAAAAAAAAAAGGACCCCTTACCAAAGATTTTCTCCGGAATCGCTGGAGGTGGCCATCATTACATGAATGACTATGCTCTAGTTTTAGAAAATGATAGTCTTCATATTGGCTCCAAAATCCTCACCCAAGATTCCCTGAAGACTCCTTGAAGACTCTTTCTTCACCAGTATAACAGGTGTCATTTTTCAATTTCAAGGGTAATTTCTACCATTTATATAGCTGGTAGCCTTTATGACTATACTCTAGTTTGAGAAAATGATAGTCTTAGTATTGGCGCCAAAATCTTCACCGAAGAATCCCTGAAGACTCCTTGAAGATTCTTTCTTCAGCTGAATTGGACCCCTGGGCCCCACAAAAAAAAAAAAAAAAAAGGACCCCTTACCAAAGATTTCCTCCGGAATCGTCGGAGGTGGCCACTTTACATGAATGACTATGCTCTAGTTTGAGAAAATGATAGTCTTCGTATTGGCTTCAAAATATTCACCGAAGAATCCCTGAAGACTCCTTGAAGATTCTTTCTTCAGCTGAATTGGACCCCTGGGCCCCACGAAAAAAACAACAAAGGACCCCTTAGCAAAGATTTCCTGCGGAATCGCCGGAGGTGTCCATCATTACATGAATGACTATGCTCTAGTTTGAGAAAATGATAGTCTTCGTATTGGCGCCAAAATCTTCACCGAAGAATTATAGAGGGATGAGAAGTGTGGAAGAAATGGTGAAAGGTATGTTCAAGGGTGTTTTTGGAGAAGGGGCTGTTGGAGGCAGGTTCTCTGGAGCGTGTGAAGGGGCAAGAGAGAAAGAAAAGGAGGAAGAAGTGAATGGAAGCGTGAGTGATGAAAGTGATATGGGAATAGGAAGTAAGAAACGAGGGAATGAGAGGCAGGGTAAGGAAAAGGGGAATGAAAAGCAAGGGAAGGAACAGAGGGAAAGTAAGGATAAGTCAGGGGAAGAAAAAGGGAAGAAGGGAAAGGGAAAGGAAACTGGTAAGAAGGGTAAGGAAGTGGGGAAGGCAGGAAAGAAGGGAGAGGGTGAAGGCAGTAGTGATAGTGAGGTGGATGGAGGTGAGTGGATAAAAGTGGATAAAAAGAGGGGGAAGAAGAGTGTAATGAGTAAGATGAATGTAAGTGCAGAAGTGGACTCTTTGTATTCGGAAGAGGGTATGAAAGGACAGAGCGAAAGTAGCGAAAGTGAGAGTGAAAGTGAGAAAGAAGTGAGAAAGGCTATGTATGTGAGGGAGGTACCCCGGTGTGAAAAGTATAATGAGTATGGAAGTAGGGATGTGCATGATTTCTTTAGGGAGTATGAAAGGTTTTGTCAGGATAAGTATGGGGAAAGTAAGAGAGTGTGGGCACGAGAATTAGGAGAGTATTTGACTGGGTTTTTACTTGATATGTATAGGGTGATTATGAGTGTGGGGGATGTTGAGTATGACAAGGTGAAAGCTAGATTAGTTGAGCAAGCGAGGCGTATGAAAGCGAGTGTTAAGTATAAGAGGAAGAATGAATTTGATGAGGCAAGAATGAAAGCTGGGGAAACCTTGTCACTGTATGCTTGTAGGCTGGAGACGTTGGCAAGGAAGAAGTTTGGGGATGATGGGATAGATGAATGTAAGGAGTTAGTACGGAAGTTGTTAGGGACAGTGCCAGATGGAGTTAGAGAATTTGTGAACTTGAAGCGGAAGGAGAAGAAAAGATGGACGAATGAAAGGTTGACTTGGGGAGAAATTTTGGAAATTGTAGAAGATTATGAGCTTGACAGGGTTATAAAAGAGAGCAGAAGTGTAAGTGTAAGGGCTGGGGTAGATGAGAGAGTACCAGAGTTCGGAAGCTTTAGGGATGCAGTGTTGAGGGGCCCAATGAGAATGGCCGATAGTGTAATAGATAGGAGTGTAAGAGCAAGTAATGTAGAGGTGCCAGTGAGGATGAATGATGGGTTTGTAAGGGAACAACGGGTTGGACGGGTTAGGGATAGTAGTGTACAAAGGGGAAGGTCGGTGAGTGGAAGTCGAGCGAAGTGTTTTAGATGTGGAAAGGAAGGACATACAAAGAATGAGTGTAGGTGGGCTTTAGGAGCGTGTTTCGGGTGTGGGCAACCGGGACATTTGGTAAGGGAGTGTACGAAAGATAGGGGGGTTAAATGCTACCAGTGCGGACAGGTGGGTCATGTTGCTAATGGTTGTAGGGGTACCCGAGTGAATGTGATATGTGGTAACTGTGGTAAGAATGGGCATTATGCGAGAATGTGTTCAGAACCGAGAGCGAAGTGTGACGAATGTGGAATGGAAGGGCATGTATCAAGTGTATGTAGACGAAAGAGGGTGACTGTGACAGCAAATTCGGGAAACTGAGTGTGAAGGGGGTTCAAATGGGTGGATCCTCCAGGATGCAAGCGGTGCGTGTGATGCATGTACGTGAGGGGTTGTTGCATGAGGGAGGTTTTGCTGGAAAGACTGACGAGTGCATGAAGCAATTTGTTTTGGTAGAGTATGGTAAAAAACGTAAGAAAGGGAAGAACGTAAGTAAACTGAATGGTCGTAAGTTGTGTGATAGGGGTGTGAGTGCCAAAGTGGAAATGAGTGATAAAGCGTGTAATACGGATGAATGGGATGGTATGGATAGAACGTATAGCATATGCGGGTTTGATATAACTGAGTTGACTGAACGTGTAGGGGTTGGTGAGCGGTTGGAGGTGAGCGAAAGTGTAAGAGTAAGAGAGCGTAGCAGTGATAGACGAGTGATTGAAAGCATGAATGAATCGTTGCAAGAATTGGAAAGGTCAATGAGCGAATGGGATGGGTTAGTTGAAGAATTGGGGGAGGTATTTGGGAACGAGTTAGAGGGTATAGATGAGATTGTGGATGAAATTGAGAGTGGTAATAGTGAAGAAGATAGCGTGAATCTGAGAGAGAATGGAGGAGATGATGTGAGTTTGAGTGTTGCTGGGAGAGAGAGTGATTCTGAGAGAATGATTGCGTGCCCGCGAACGCGATCTAGAGGACCTGCTAGTGAGCATCCGTGGGTGTTGCGTAAGGCGATTTGAAAGAGGTGTGAAAGGTGTTGGTTGGGAAATGCTAAAAGGGGGGAGAAATATAGAGGGATGAATAAATTTGTTTTTATTTAGCATTTCCCAACGTTTTGTGAGAGAGAGAGAGAGAGAGAGAGAGAGAGAGAGAGAGAGAGAGTGTGTGTAATTGTCGTGAGTGAGTGCTTCGGTTGTTGGAAGAGGGATGAGGTCGTTAGTTTGTTTGCGGCGCTGTCTGTCTGTCTGTGGAATATGTGAAGGATTTTTCAGTTTTTCTGGGAGTCTTTAGTCAGAGCTAGTGCCGGTCAGTGGTTCTTGTGTGGGACAGTTTTTGTCGTATGCTTTTCTGGGAGTTGTTGGTTTTCTTGTTGTGTGCTGTTTATTTGTGTGTGTGTTCTGTTTCTTTTTTTTGTATTTCCTTGTTGTGTTTGTGGTTGTTTGCGGTTGTGGTTGTTGCGGCGACCTTTATCCATCTCCAGCAACCGAAGATCAGGGTGAGTGTTGTTTGTTGTTTTGTTTGTGGGTTAGAATTCCGCCACAGAATCCCTGAAGACTCCTTGAAGATTCTTTCTTCAGCTGAATTGGACCCCTGGCCCCACAAAAAAAAACAAAAAATAACCCCTTACCAAAGATTTCCTCCGTAATTGCAGGAGGTAGCCATCATTACATGAATGACTATGCTCTAGTTTGAGAAAATGATAGTCTTCGTATTGGTGCCAAAATCGTCACTGAAGAATCCCTGAAGACTCCTTGAAGATTCTTTCTTCAGCTGAACTGGACCCCTGGGCCCCACAAAAAAAAAAAAAAAAAAAAACGACCCCTTACCAAAGATTTCCTCCGGAATCGCCGGAGGTGGCCATCATTACATGAATGACTATGCTCTAGTTTGAGAAAATGATAGTCTTCGTATTGGCGCCAAAATCTTTACCGAAGAATCCCTAAAGACTCTTTGAAGATTCTTTCTTCAGCTGAATTGGACCCCTGGGCCCCACAAAAAAAAAAAAAACAAAAAAGGACCCCTTAACAAAGATTTCCTCCGGAATCGCCGGAGGTGGCCATAATTACATGAATGACTATGCTCTAGTTTGAGAAAATGATAGTCTTCGTATTGGCGCAAAATCTTCACCGAAGAATCCCTGAAGACTCCTTGAAGATTCTTTCTTTAAGTGAATTGGACCCCTGGGCCCCACAAAAAAAAACAAAAAAACAAAAAAGGACCGCTTACCAAAGATTTCCTCCGGAATCGCCGGAGGTGGCCATCATTACATGAATGACTATGCTCTAGTTTGAGAAAATGATAGTCTTCGTATTGGCGCCAAAATCTTCATCGAAGATTCCCTGAAGACTCCTTGAAGATTCTTTCTTCAGCTGAACTGGACCCCTGGGCCCCACAAAAAAAAAAAAAAAAAAAGGACCCCTTACCAAAGATTTCCTCCGGAATCGCCGGAGGTGGCCATCATTACATGAATGACTATGCTCTAGTTTGAGAAAATGATAGTCTTCGTATTGGCTCCAAAATCTTCACCGAAGAATCCCTGAAGACTCCTTGAAGATTCTTTCTTCAGCTGAATTGGACCCCTGGGCCCCACAAAAAAAAACAAAAAAGGACCCCTTACCAAAGATTTCCTCCGGAATCGCCGGAGGTGGCCATCATTACATGAATGACTACGCTCTAATTTGAGAAAATGATAGTCTTCATATTGGCGCAAAATCTTCACCGAAGAATCCCTGAAGACTCCTTGAAGATTCTTTCTTTAGGTGAATTGGACCCCTGGGCCCCACAAAAAAAAAACAAAAAAACAAAAAAGGACCCCTTACCAAAGATTTCCTCCGGAATCGCCGGAGGTGGCCATCATTACATGAATGACTATGCTCTAGTTTGAGAAAATGATAGACTTCGTATTGGCGCCAAAATTTTCACCAAAAAATCCCTGAAGACTCCTTGAAGATTCTTTCTTCAGCTGAATTGGACCCCTGGGCCCCACAAAAAAAACAAAAAAGGACCCCTTACCAAAGATTTCCTCCGGAATCGCCGGAGGTGGCCATCATTACATGAATGACTATGCTCTAGTTTGAGAAAATGATAGTCTTCGTTTTAGCGCCAAGATCTTCACCGAAGAATCCCTGAAGACTCCTTGAAGATTCTTTCTTCAGCTGAACTGGACCCCTGGACCCAAAAAAAAAAAAAAAAAAAAAGGACCCCTTACCAAAGATTTCCTCAGGAATTGACGGAGGTGGCCATCATTACATGAATGACTATGCTCTAGTTTGAGAAAATGATAGTCTTCGTATTGGCTCCAAAATCTTCACCGAAGAATCCCTGAAGACTCTTTGAAGATTCTTTCTTCAGCTGAAATGGACCCCTGGGCCCCACAAAAAAAAAAAAAAAAAAAAAGGACCCCTTACCAAAGATTTCCTCCGGAATCGCCGGAGGTGGCCATCATTACATGAATGACTATGCTCTAGTTTGAGAAAATGATAGTCTTCGCATTGGTGCCAAAATCTTCACCGAAGAATCCCTGAAGACTCCTTGAAGATGCTTTCTTCAGCTGAACTGGACCCCTGGGCCCCACAAAAAAAAAAACAAAAAAGGACCCCTTACCAAAGATTTCCTCCGGAATCGCCGGAGGTGGCCATCATTACATGAATGACTATGCTCTAGTTTGAGAAAATGATAGTCTTCGTATTGGCTCCAGAATATTCACCGAAGAATCCCTGAAGACTCCTTGAAGATTCTTTCTTCAGCTGAATTGGGCCCCTGGGCCCCACAAAAAAAAAAACAAAAAAGGACCCCTTAGCAAAGATTTCCTGCGGAATCGCCGGAGGTGGCCATCATTACATGAATGACTATGCTCTAGTTTGAGAAAATGATAGTCTTCGTATTGGCACCAAAATCTTCACCGAAGAATCCCTGAAGACTCCTTGAAGATTCTTTCTTCAGCTGAATTGGACCCCTGGGCCCCACAAAAAAAAAAAAAAAAAAAAGGACCCCTTACCAAAGATTTCCTCCGGAATCGCAGGAGGTAGCCATCATTACATGAATGACTATGCTCTAGTTTGAGAAAATGATAGTCTTCGTATTGGTGCCAAAATCTTCACTGAAGAATCCCTGAAGACTCCTTGAAGATTCTTTCTTCAGCTGAACTGGACCCCTGGGCCCCACAAAAAAAAAAAAAAAAAGAACCCCTTACCAAAGATTTCCTCCGGAATCGCCGGAGGTGGCCATCATTACATGAATGACTATGCTCTAGTTTGAGAAAATGATAGTCTTCGTATTGGCTCCAAAATCTTCACCGAAGAATTCCTGAAGACTCTTTGAAGATTCTTTCTTCAGCTGAATTGGACCCCTGGGCCCCACAAAAAAAAAAAAAAAAAAAAAGACCCCTTACCAAAGATTTCCTCCGGAATCGCCGGAGGTGGCCATCATTACATGAATGACTATGCTCTAGTTTTAGAAAATGATAGTCTTCATATTGTCTCCAAAATCCTCACCCAAGATTCCCTGAAGACTCCTTGAAGACTCTTTCTTCAGCAGTATAACAGGTGTCATTTTTCAATTTCAAGGGTAATTTCTAAAATTTATATAGCTGGTAGCCTTTATGACTATGCTCTTGTTTGAGAAAATGATAGTCTTAGTATTGGCGCCAAAATCTTCACCGAAGAATCCCTGAAGACTCATTGAAGATTCTTTCTTCAGCTGAATTGGACCCCTGGGCCCCACAAAAAAAAAAAAAAAAAGGACCCCTTACCAAAGATTTCCTCCGGAATCGCCTGAGGTGGCCATCATTACATGAATGACTATGCTCTAGTTTGAGAAAATGATAGTCTTCGTATTGGTGCCAAAATCTTCACCGAAGAATCCCTGAAGACTCCTTGAAGATTCTTTCTTCAGCTGAACTGGACCCCAGGGCCCCACAAAAAAAAAAAAGGACCCCCTACCAAAGATTTCCGCCGGAATCGCCGGAGGTGGCCATCATTACATGAATGACTATGCTCTAGTTTGAAGAAATGATAGTCTTCGTATTGGCGCCAAAATCTTCACCGAAGAATCCCTGAAGACTCCTTGAAGATTCTTTCTTCAGCTGAATTGGACCCCTGGGCCCCACAAAAAAAACAAAAAAGGACCCCTTACCAAAGATTTCCTCCGGAATCGCCGGAGGTGGCCATTATTACATGAATGACTAAGCTCTAGTTTGAGAAAATGATAGTCTTCGTATTGGCGCCAAAATCTTCACCGAAGAATCCCTGAAGACTCCTTGAAGATTCTTTCTTCAGCTGAATTGGACCCCTGGGCCCCACAAAAAAAAACAAAAAAGGACCCCTTACCAAAGATTTCCTCCGGAATCGACGGAGGTGGCCATCATTACATGAATGACTATGCTCTAGTTTGAGATAATGATAGTCTTCGTATTGGTGCCAAAATCTTCACCGAAGAATCCCTGAAGACTCCTTGAAGATTCTTTCTTCAGCTGAACTGGACCCCTGGGCCCCACAAAAAAAAAAAAAAAAAAAAAGGACCCCTTACCAAAGATTTCCTCCGGAATCGCCGGAGGTGGCCATCATTACATGAATGACTATGCTCTAGTTTGAGAAAATGATAGTCTTCGTATTGGTGCAAAAATCTTCGCCGAAGAATCCCTGAATACTCCTTGAAGATTCTTTCTTCAGCTGAACTGGACCCCTGGGCCCCACAAAAAAAAAGGACCCCCTACCAAAGATTTCCTCCGGAATCGCCGGAGGTGGCCATCATTACATGAATGACTATGCTCTAGTTTGAGAAAATGATAGTCTTCGTATTGGCACCAAAATCTTCACCGAAGAATCCCTGAAGACTCCTTGAAGATTCTTTCTTCAGCTGAATTGGACCCCTGGGCCCCACAAAAAAAAACAAAAAAGGACCCCTTACCAAAGATTTCCTCCGGAATCGCTGGAGGTGGCCATCATTACATGAATGACTATGCTCTAGTTTGAGAAAATGATAATCTTCGTTTTGGCGCCAAAATCTTCACCAAAGAATCCCTGAAGACTCCTTGAAGATTCTTTCTTCAGCTGAACTGGACCCCTGGGCCCCACAAAAAAAAAAAAAAAAAAAAAAGGACCCCTTACCAAACATTTCCTCCGGAATTGCCGGAGATGGCCATCATTACATGAGTGACTTTGCTCTAGTTTGAGAAAATGATAGTCTTCGTATTGGCTCCAAAATCTTCACCGAAGAATCCCTGAAGACTCTTTGAAGATTCTTTCTTCAGCAGAATTGGACCCCTGGACCCCACAAAAAAAAACAAAAAAGAACCCCTTACCAAAGATTTCCTCCGGAATCACCGGAGGTGGCCATCATTACATGAATGACTATGCTCTAGTTTTAGAAAATGATAGTCTTCATATTGGCTCCAAAATCCTCACCCAAGATTGCCTGAAGGCTCCTTGAAGACTCTTTCTTCAGCTGAATTGGACCCCTGGGCCCTACAAAAAAAAAAAAAAACAAAAAAGGACCCCTTACCAAAGATTTCCTCCGGAATCGTCGGAGGTGGCCATCATTACATGAATGACTATGCTCTAGTTTGAGAAAATGATAGTCTTCGTATTGGCTTCAAAATATTCACCGAAGAATCCCTGAAGACTCCTTGAAGATTCTTTCTTCAGTTGAATTGGACCCCTGGGCCCCACAAAAAAAAAACAAAAAAGGACCCCTTACCAAAGATTTCCTCCGGAATCACTGGAGGTGGCCATCATTACATGAATGACTATGCTCTAGTTTGAGAAAATGATAGTCTTCGTATTGGCGCCAAAATCTTCACTGAAGAATGCCTGAATACTTCTTGAAGATTCTTTCTTCAGCTGAACTGGACCCCTGGGCCCCACAAAAAAAACAAAAAAACAAAAAAGGACCCCCTACCAAAGATTTCCTCCGGAATCGCCGGAGGTGGCCATCATTACATGAATGACTATGCTCTAGTTTGAGAAAATGATAGTCTTCGTATTGGCTCCAAAATCTTCACCGAAGAATCCCTGAAGACTCCTTGAAGATTCTTTCTTCAGCTGAATTGGACCCCTGGGCCCCCCCAAAAAAAACAAAAAAGGACCCCTTACCAAATATTTCCTCCGGAATCGCCGGAGGTGGCCATCGTTACATGAATGACTATGCTCTAGTTTGAAAAAATGATAGTCTTCGTATTGGCGCAAAATCTTCACCGAAGAATCCCTGAAGACTCCTTGAAGATTCTTTCTTCAGCTGAACTGGACCCCTGGGCCCCACAAAAAAAAAAAAAAAAAAAAAAGGAACCCTTACCAAAGATTTCCTCCGGAATCGCCGGAGGTGGCCATCATTACATGAATGACTATGCTCTAAATTGAGAAAATTATAGTCTTCGTATTGGCTCCAAAATCTTCACCGAAGAATCCCTGAAGACTCTTTGAAGATTCTTTCTTCAGCTGAATTGGACCCCTGGGCCCCACAAAAAAAAAACAAAAAAGGACCCCTTACCAAAGATTTCCTCCGGAATCGCCGGAGGTGGCCATTATTACATGAATGACTATGCTCTAGTTTTAGAAAATGATAGTCTTCTTATTGGCTCCAGAATCCTCACCCAAGATTCCCTGAAGACTCCTTGAAGACTCTTTCTTCAGCAGTATAAGAGGTGTCATTTTTCAATTTCAAGGGTAATTTCTACCATTTATATAGCTTGTAGCCTTTATGACTATGCTCTAGTTTGAGAAAATGATAGTCTTAGTATTGGCGCCAAAATCTTCACCGAAGAATCCCTGAAGACTCCTTGAAGATTCTTTCTTCAGCTGAATTGGACCCCTGGTCCCACACAAAAAAAAAAACAAAACAAAAAAGGACCCCTTCCCAAAGATTTCCTCCGGAATCGCCGGAGGTGGCCATCATTACATGAATGACTATGCTCTAGTTTGAGAAAATGATAGTCTTCGTATTGGCGCCAAAACCTTCACCGAAGAATCGCTGAAGACTCCTTGAAGATTCTTTCTTCAGCTGAACTGGACCCCGGGGCCCCACAAAAAAAAAAAAAATAAAAAAGGACCCTTTACCAGAGATTTCCTCCGGAATCGCCGGTGGTGGCCATCATTACATGAATGACTATGCTCTAGTTTGAGAAAATGATAGTCTTCGTATTGGCTCCAAAATATTCACCGAAGAATCCCTGAAGACTCCTTGAAGATTCTTTCTTCAGCTGAATTGGACCCCTGGGCCCCATAAAAAAAAAAACAAAAAAGGACCCCTTACCAAAGATTTCCTCCGGAATCGCCGGAGGTGGCCATCATTACATGAATGACTATGCTCTAGTTTGAGAAAATGATAGTCTTCGTACTGGCGCCAAAATCTTCACCGAGGAATCCCTGAAGACTCCTTGAAAATTCTTTCTTCAGCTGAACTGGACCCCTGGGCCCCACAAAAAAAAAAAAAAGACCCCTTTAGCAAAGATTTCCTCCGGAATCGCAGGAGGTAGCCATCATTACATGAATGACTATGCTCTAGTTTGAGAAAATGATAGTCTTCGTATTGGTGCCAAAATCTTCACTGAAGAATCCCTGAAGACTCCTTGAAGATTCTTTCTTCAGCTGAACTGGACCCCTGGGCCCCACAAAAAAAAAAAAAAAAAAAAAGGACCCCTTACCAAAGATTTCCTCCGGAATCGCCGGAGGTGGCCATCATTACATGAATGACTATGCTCTAGTTTGAGAAAATGATAGTCTTCGTATTGGCGCAAAATCTTCACCGAAGAATCCCTGAAGACTCCTTGAAGATTCTTTCTTCAGCTGAACTGGACCCCTGGGCCCCACAAAAAAAAAAAAAAGAAAAAGGACCCCTTAGCAAAGATTTCCTCCGGAATCGCCGGAGGTGGCCATCGTTACATGAATGACTATGCTCTAGTTTGAGAAAATAATAGTCTTCGTATTGGCTCCAAAATCTTCACCGAAGAATCCCTGAAGACTCCTTGAAGATTCTTTCTTCAGCTGAATTGGACCCCTGGGCCCCACAAAAAAAAAAAAAAAAAAAAGGACCCCTTACCAAAGATTTCCTCCGGAATCGCAGGAGGTAGCCATCATTACATGAATGACTATGCTCTAGTTTGAGAAAATGATAGTCTTCGTATTGGTGCCAAAATCTTCACTGAAGAATCCCTGAAGACTCCTTGAAGATTCTTTCTTCAGCTGAACTGGACCCCTGGGCCCCACAAAAAAAAAAAAAAAAAAAGAACCCCTTACCAAAGATTTCCTCCGGAATCGCCGGAGGTGGCCATCATTACATGAATGACTATGCTCTAGTTTGAGAAAATGATAGTCTTCGTATTGGCTCCAAAATCTTCACCGAAGAATTCCTGAAGACTCTTTGAAGATTCTTTCTTCAGCTGAATTGGACCCCTGGGCCCCACAAAAAAAAAAAAAAAGACCCCTTACCAAAGATTTCCTCCGGAATCGCCGGAGGTGGCCATCATTACATGAATGACTATGCTCTAGTTTTAGAAAATTATAGTCTTCATATTGTCTCCAAAATCCTCACCCAAGATTCCCTGAAGACTCCTTGAAGACTCTTTCTTCAGCAGTATAACAGGTGTCATTTTTCAATTTCAAGGGTAATTTCTAAAATTTATATAGCTGGTAGCCTTTATGACTATGCTCTAGTTTGAGAAAATGATAGTCTTAGTATTGGCGCCAAAATCTTCACCGAAGAATCCCTGAAGACTCATTGAAGATTCTTTCTTCAGCTGAATTGGACCCCTGGGCCCCACAAAAAAAAAAAAGACCCCTTACCAAAGATTTCCTCCGGAATCGCCTGAGGTGGCCATCATTACATGAATGACTATGCTCTAGTTTGAGAAAATGATAGTCTTCGTATTGGTGCCAAAATCTTCACCGAAGAATCCCTGAAGACTCCTTGAAGATTCTTTCTTCAGCTGAACTGGACCCCTGGGCCCCACAAAAAAAAAAGGACCCCCTACCAAAGATTTCCTCCGGAATCGCCGGAGGTGGCCATCATTACATGAATGACTATGCTCTAGTTTGAAGAAATGATAGTCTTCGTATTGGCGCCAAAATCTTCACCGAAGAATCCCTGAAGACTCCTTGAAGATTCTTTCTTCAGCTGAATTGGACCCCTGGGCCCCACAAAAAAAACAAAAAAAGGACCCCTTACCAAAGATTTCCTCCGGAATCGCCGGATGTGGCCATTATTACATGAATGACTAAGCTCTAGTTTGAGAAAATGATAGTCTTCGTATTGGCGCCAAAATCTTCACCGAAGAATCCCTGAAGACTCCTTGAAGATTCTTTCTTCAGCTGAATTGGACCCCTGGGCCCCACAAAAAAAAACAAAAAAGGACCCCTTACCAAAGATTTCCTCCGGAATCGCCAGAGGTGGCCATCATTACATGAATGACTATGCTCTAGTTTGAGATAATGATAGTCTTCGTATTGGCGCCAAAATCTTCACCGAAGAATCCCTGAAGACTCCTTGAAGATTCTTTCTTCAGCTGAACTGGACCCCTGGGCCCCACAAAAAAAAAAAAAAAGGACCCCTTACCAAAGATTTCCTCCGGAATCGCCGGAGGTGGCCATCATTACATGAATGACTATGCTCAAGTTTGAGAAAATGATAGTCTTCGTATTGGTGCCAAAATCTTCGCCGAAGAATCCCTGAATACTCCTTGAAGATTCTTTCTTCAGCTGAACTGGACCCCTGGGCCCCACGAAAAAAAAGGACCCCCTACCAAAGATTTCCTCCGGAATCGCCAGAGGTGGCCATCATTACATGAATGACTATGCTCTAGTTTGAGAAAATGATAGTCTTCGTATTGGCACCAAAATCTTCACCGAAGAATCCCTGAAGACTCCTTGAAGATTCTTTCTTCAGCTGAATTGGACCCCTGGGCCCCACAAAAAAAAAACAAAAAAGGACCCCTTACCAAAGATTTCCTCCGGAATCGCTGGAGGTGGCCATCATTACATGAATGACTATGCTCTAGTTTGAGAAAATTATAATCTTCGTTTTGGCGCCAAAATCTTCACCAAAGAATCCCTGAAGACTCCTTGAAGATTCTTTCTTCAGCTGAACTGGACCCCTGGGCCCCACAAAAAAAAAAAAAAAAAAAGGACCCCTTACCAAACATTTCCTCCGGAATTGCCGGAGATGGCCATCATTACATGAGTGACAATGCTCTAGTTTGAGAAAATGATAGTCTTCGTATTGGCTCCAAAATCTTCACCGAAGAATCCCTGAAGACTCTTTGAAGATTCTTTCTTCAGCAGAATTGGACCCCTGGACCCCACAAAAAAAAACAAAAAAGAACCCCTTACCAAAGATTTCCTCCGGAATCACCGGAGGTGGCCATCATTACATGAATGACTATGCTCTAGTTTTAGAAAATGATAGTCTTCATATTGGCTCCAAAATCCTCACCCAAGATTCCCTGAAGACTCCTTGAAGACTCTTTCTTCAGCTGAATTGGACCCCTGGGCCCTACAAAAAAAAAACAAAAAAGGACCCCTTACCAAAGATTTCCTCCGGAATCGTCGGAGGTGGCCATCATTACATGAATGACTCTGCTGTAGTTTGAGAAAATGATAGTCTTCGTATTGGCTTCAAAATATTCACCGAAGAATCCCTGAAGACTCCTTGAAGATTCTTTCTTCAGCTGAATTGGACCCCTGGGCCCTACAAAAAAAAAACAAAAAAGGACCCCTTAGCAAAGATTTCCTCCGTAATTGCAGGAGGTAGCCACCATTACATGAATGACTATGCTCTAGTTTGAGAAAATGATAGTCTTCGTATTGGCGCCAAAATCTTCACCGAAGAATCCCTGAAGACTCCTTGAAGATTCTTTCTTCAGCTGAATTGGACCCCTAGGCCCCACAAAAAAAAAAACAAAAAAGGACCCCTTAGCAAAGATTTCCTGCGGAATCGCCGGAGGTGGCCATCATTACATGAATGACTATGCTCTAGTTTGAGAAAATGATAGTCTTCGTATTGGCGCCAAAATCTTCACCGAAGAATCCCTGAAGACTCTTTGAAGATTCTTTCTTCAGCTGAATTGGACCCCTGGGCCCCACAAAAAAAAACAAAAAAGGACCCCTTACCAAAGATTTCCTCCGGAATCGCCGGAGGTGGCCATCATTACATGAATGACTATGCTCTAGTTTGAGAAAATGATAGTCTTCGTATTGGTGCCAAAATCTTCACCGAAGAATCCCTGAAGACTCCTTGAAGATTCTTTCTTCAGCTGAACTGGACCCCTGGGCCCCACAAAAAAAAAAAAAAAAAAAAAGGACCCCTTACCAAAGATTTCCTCCGGAATCGCCGGAGGTGGCCATTATTACATGAATGACTAAGCTCTAGTTTGAGAAAATAATAGTCTTCGTATTGGCGCCAAAATCTTCACCGAAGAATCCCTGAAGAATCCTTGAAGATTCTTTCTTCAGCTGAATTGGACCCCTGGGCCCCACAAAAAAAAAAACAAAAAAGGACCCCTTACCAAAGATTTCCTCCGGAATCACTGGAGGTGGCCATCATTACATGAATGACTATGCTCTAGTTTGAGAAAATGATAGTCTTCGTATTGGCGCCAAAATCTTCACCGAAGAATGCCTGAATACTTCTTGAAGATTCTTTCTTCAGCTGAACTGGACCCCTGGGCCCCACAAAAAAAACAAAAAACAAAAAAGGACCCCCTACCAAAGATTTCCTCCGGAAGCGCCGGAGGTGGCCATCATTACATGAATGACTATGCTCTAGTTTGAGAAAATGATAGTCTTCGTATTGGCTCCAAAATCTTCACCGAAGAATCCCTGAAGACTCCTTGAAGATTCTTTCTTCAGCTGAATTGGACCCCTGGGCCCCCCCCAAAAAAACAAAAAAGGACCCCTTACCAAATATTTCCTCCGGAATCGCCGGAGGTGGCCATCATTACATGAATGACTATGCTCTAGTTTGAAAAAATGATAGTCTTCGTATTGGCGCAAAATCTTCACCGAAGAATCCCTGAAGACTCCTTGAAGATTCTTTCTTCAGCTGAACTGGACCCCTGGGCCCCACAAAAAAAAAAAAAAAAAAGGAACCCTTACCAAAGATTTCCTCCGGAATCGCCGGAGGTGGCCATCATTACATGAATGACTATGCTCTAGTTTGAGAAAATTATAGTCTTCGTATTGGCTCCAAAATCTTCACCGAAGAATCCCTGAAGACTCTTTGAAGATTCTTTCTTCAGCTGAATTGGACCCCTGGGCCCCACAAAAAAAAACAAAAAAGGACCCCTTACCAAAGATTTCCTCCGGAATCACTGGAGGTAGCCATCATTACATGAATGACTATGCTCTAGTTTGAGAAAATGATAGTCTTCGTATTTGCTCCAAAATCTTCACCGAAGAATCCCTGAAGACTCCTTGAAGATTCTTTCTTCAGCTGAATTGGACCCCTGGGCCCCCCCCAAAAAAACAAAAAAGGACCCCTTACCAAATATTTCCTCCGGAATCGCCGGAGGTGGCCATCATTACATGAATGACTATGCTCTAGTTTGAAAAAATGATAGTCTTCGTATTGGCGCAAAATCTTCACCGAAGAATCCCTGAAGACTCCTTGAAGATTCTTTCTTCAGCTGAACTGGACCCCTGGGCCCCACAAAAAAAAAAAAAAAAAAAAAGGAACCCTTACCAAAGATTTCCTCCGGAATCGCCTGAGGTGGCCATCATTACATGAATGACTATGCTCTAGTTTGAGAAAATTATAGTCTTCGTATTGGCTCCAAAATCTTCACCGAAGAATCCCTGAAGACTCTTTGAAGATTCTTTCTTCAGCTGAATTGGACCCCTGGGCCCCACAAAAAAAAACAAAAAAGGACCCCTTACCAAAGATTTCCTCCGGAATCGCCGGAGGTGGCCATTATTACATGAATGACTATGCTCTAGTGTTAGAAAATGATAGTCTTCTTATTGGCTCCAGAATCCTCACCCAAGATTCCCTGAAGACTCCTTGAAGACTCTTTCTTCAGCAGTATAACAGGTGTCATTTTTCAATTTCAAGGGTAATTTCTACCATTTATATAGCTTGTAGCCTTTATGACTATGCTCTAGTTTGAGAAAATGATAGTCTTAGTATTGGCGCCAAAATCTTCACCGAAGAATCCCTGAAGACTCCTTGAAGATTCTTTCTTCAGCTGAATTGGACCCCTGGTCCCCACAAAAAAAAACAAAACAAAAAAGGACCCCTTCCCAAAGATTTCCTCCGGAATCGCCGGAGGTGGCCATCATTACATGAATGACTATGCTCTAGTTTGAGAAAATGATAGTCTTCGTATTGGCGCCAAAACCTTCACCGAAGAATCGCTGAAGACTCCTTGAAGATTCTTTCTTCAGCTGATCTGGACCCCGGGGCCCCACAAAAAAAAAAAAATAAAAAAGGACCCTTTACCAGAGATTTCCTCCGGAATCGCCGGAGGTGGCCATCATTACATGAATGACTATGCTCTAGTTTGAGAAAATGATAGTCTTCGTATTGGCTCCAAAATATTCACCGAAGAATCCCTGAAGACTCCTTGAAGATTCTTTCTTCAGCTGAATTGGACCCCTGGGCCCCCCCAAAAAAAACAAAAAAGGACCCCTTACCAAAGATTTCCTCCGGAATCGCCGGAGGTGGCCATCATTACATGAATGACTATGCTCTAGTTTGAGAAAATGATAGTCTTCGTATTGGCGCCAAAATCTTCACCGAGGAATCCCTGAAGACTCCTTGAAAATTCTTTCTTCAGCTGAACTGGACCCCTGGGCCCCACAAAAAAAAAAAAAAAAAGGACCCCTTTAGCAAAGATTTCCTCCGGAATCGCAGGAGGTAGCCATCATTACATGAATGACTATGCTCTAGTTTGAGAAAATGATAGTCTTCGTATTGGTGCCAAAATCTTCACTGAAGAATCCCTGAAGACTCCTTGAAGATTCTTTCTTCAGCTGAACTGGACCCCTGGGCCCCACAAAAAAAAAAAAAAAAAGGACCCCTTACCAAAGATTTCCTCCGGAATCGCCGGAGGTGGCCATCATTACATGAATGACTATGCTCTAGTTTGAGAAAATGATAGTCTTCGTATTGGCGCAAAATCTTCACCGAAGAATCCCTGAAGACTCCTTGAAGATTCTTTCTTCAGCTGAACTGGACCCCTGGGCCCCACAAAAAAAAAAGAAAAAGGACCCCTTACCAAAGATTTCCTCCGGAATCGCCGGAGGTGGCCATCGTTACATGAATGACTATGCTCTAGTTTGAGAAAATGATAGTCTTCGTATTGGCTCCAAAATCTTCACCGAAGAATCCCTGAAGACTCCTTGAAGATTCTTTCTTCAGCTGAACTGGACCCCTGGGCCCCACAAAAAAAAAAAAAAAAAAAAGGACCCCTTACCAAAGATTTCCTCCGGAATCGCCGGAGGTGGCCATCATTACATGAATGACTATGCTCTAGTTTGAGAAAATGATAGTCTTCGTATTGGCTCCAAAATCTTCACCGAAGAATCCCTGAAGACTCTTTGAAGATTCTTTCTTCAGCTGAATTGGACCCCTGGGCCCCACAAAAAAAAAAAAAAAAAAAGGACCCCTTACCAAAGATTTCCTCTGGAATCGCCGGAGGTGGCCATCATTACATGAATGACAATGCTCTAGTTTTAGAAAATGATAGTCTTCATATTGGCTCCAAAATCCTCACCCAAGATTCCCTGAAGACTCCTTGAAGACTCTTTCTTCAGCAGTATAACAGGTGTCATTTTTCAATTTCAAGGGTAATTTCTACCATTTATATAGCTGGTAGCCTTTATGACTATGCTCTAGTTTGAGAAAATGATAGTCTTAAAATTGGCGCCAAAATCTTCACCAAAGAATCCCTGAAGACTCCTTGAAGATTCTTTCTTCAGCTGAATTGGACCCCTGGACCCCACAAAAAAACAAAACAAAAAAGGACCCCTTCCCAAAGATTTCCTCCGGAATCGCCGGAGGTGGCCATCATTACATGAATGACTATGCTCTAGTTTGAGAAAATGATAGTCTTCGTATTGGCGCCAAAATCTTCACCGAAGAATCCCTGAAGACTCCTTGAAGATTCTTTCTTCAGCTGAACTGGACCCCTGGGCCCCACAAAAAAAACAAAAACAAAAAGGACCCCTTACCAAAGATTTCCTCCGGAATCGCCGGAGGTGGCCATCATTACATGAATGACTATGCTCTAGTTTGAGAAAATGATAGTCTTCGTATTGGCGCCAAAATCTTCACCGAGGAATCCCTGAAGACTCCTTGAAGATTCTTTCTTCAGCTGAACTGGACCCCTGGGCCCCACAAAAAAAAAAAAAAAAAGGACCACTTACCAAAGATTTCCTCCGGAATCGCCGGAGGTGGCCATCATTACATGAATGACTATGCTCTAGTTTGAGAAAATGATAGTCTTCGTGTTGGCGCAAAATCTACACAGAAGAATCCCTGAAGATTCCTTGAAGATTCTTTCTTCAGCTGAACTGGACCCCTGGGCCCCACAAAAAAAAAAAAAGGACCCCTTACCAAAGCTTTCCTCCGGAATCGCCGGAGGTGGCCATCATTACATGAATGACTATGCTCTAGTTTGAGAAAATGATAGTCTTCGTATTGGCTCCAAAATCTTCACCGAAGAATCCCTGAAGACTCTTTGAAGATTCTTTCTTCAGCTGAATTGGACCCCTGGGCCCCCCCCCCAAAAAAAAAACCAAAAAGGACCCCTTCCAAAGATTTCCTCCGGAATCGCCGGAGGTGGCCATCATTACATGAATGACTATGCTCTAGTTTTAGAAAATGATAGTCTTTATATTGGCTCCAGAATCCTCACCCAAGATTCCCTGAAGACTCCTTGTAGACTCTTTCTTCAGCAGTATAACAGGTGTCATTTTTCAATTTCAAGTGTAATTTCTACCATTTATATAGGTGGTAGCCTTTATGACTATGCTCTAGTTTGAGAAAATGATAGTCTTAGTATTGGCGCCAAAATCTTCACCGAAGAATCCCTGAAGACTCCTTGAAGATTCTTTCTTCAGCTGAATTGGACCCCTGGACCCCACAAAAAAACAAAACAAAAAAGGACCCCTTCCCAAAGATTTCCTCCGGAATCGCCGGAGGTGGCCATCATTACATGAATGACTATGCTCTAGTTTGAGAAAATTATAGTCTTCGTATTGGCGCCAAAATCTTCACCGAAGAATCCCTGAAGACTCCTTGAAGATTCTTTCTTCAGCTGAACTGGACCCCTGGGCCCCACAAAAAAAAAAAAAAAAAAAAAACACTACCAAAGATTTCCTCCGGAATCGCCGGAGGTGGCCATTATTACTTGAATGACTATGCTCTAGTATGAGAAAATGATAGTCTTCATATTGGCTCCAAAATATTCACCGAAGAATCCCTGAACACTCCTTGAAGATTCTTTCTTCGGCTGAACTGGACCCCTGGGCCCCACAAAAAAAAAAAAAAGGACCCGTTACCAAAGATTTCCTCCGGAATCGCCGGAGGTGGCCATCATTACATGAATGACTATGCTCTAGTTTGAGAAAATGATAGTCTTCGTATTGGCTCCAAAATATTCACCGAAGAATCCCTGAAGACTCCTTGAAGATTCTTTCTTTAGCTGAATTGGACCACTGGGCCCCACAAAAAAAAAACAAAATAGGACCCCTTACCAAAGATTTCCTCCGGAATCGCCGGAGGTGGCCATCATTACATGAATGACTATGCTCTAGTTTGAGAAAATGATAGTCTTCGTATTGGCGCCAAAATCTTCACCGAAGAATCCCTGAAGACTCCTTGAAGATTCTTTCTTCAGCTGAACTGGACCCCTGGGCCCCACAAAAAAAAAAAACAAAAAACTACCAAAGATTTCCTCCGGAATCGCCGGAGGTGGCCATCATTACATGAATGACTATGCTCTAGTTTGAGAAAATGATAGTCTTCATATTGGCTCCAAAATATTCACCGAAGAATCCCTGAAGACTCCTTGAAGATTCTTTCTTCAGCTGAATTGGACCACTGGGCCCCACAAAAAAAAAAAAACAAAAAAGGACCCCTTACCAAAGATTTCCTCCGGAATCGCCGGAGGTGGCCATCATTACATGAATGACAATGCTCTAGTTTTAGAAAATGATAGTCTTCATATTGGCTCCAAAATCCTCACCCAAGATTCCCTGAAGACTCCTTGAAGACTCTTTCTTCAGCAGTATAACAGGTGTCATTTTTCAATTTCAAGGGTAATTTCTACCATTTATATAGCTGGTAGCCTTTATGACTATGCTCTAGTTTGAGAAAATGATAGTCTTAAAATTGGCGCCAAAATCTTCACCGAAGAATCCCTGAAGACTCCTTGAAGATTCTTTCTTCAGCTGAATTGGACCCCTGGACCCCACAAAAAAACAAAACAAAAAAGGACCCCTTCCCAAAGATTTCCTCCGGAATCGCCGGAGGTGGCCATCATTACATGAATGACTATGCTCTAGTTTGAGAAAATGATAGTCTTCGTATTGGCGCCAAAATCTTCACCGAAGAATCCCTGAAGACTCCTTGAAGATTCTTTCTTCAGCTGAACTGGACCCCTGGGCCCCACAAAAAAAAAAAACAAAAAAGGACCCCTTACCAAAGATTTCCTCCGGAATCGCCGGAGGTGGCCATCATTACATGAATGACTATGCTCTAGTTTGAGAAAATGATAGTCTTCGTATTGGCTCCAAAATCTTCACCGAAGAATCCCTGAAGACTCTTTGAAGATTCTTTCTTCAGCTTAATTGGACCCCTGGGCCCCCCCAAAAAAAAAAACCAAAAAGGACCCCTTACCAAAGATTTCCTCCGGAATCGCCGGAGGTGGCCATCATTACATGAATGACTATGCTCTAGTTTGAGAAAATGATAGTCTTTATATTGGCTCCAGAATCCTCACCCAAGATTCCCTGAAGACTCCTTGTAGACTCTTTCTTCAGCAGTATAACAGGTGTCATTTTTCAATTTCAAGTGTAATTTCTACCATTTATATAGGTGGTAGCCTTTATGACTATGCTCTAGTTTGAGAAAATGATAGTCTTAGTATTGGCGCCAAAATCTTCACCGAAGAATCCCTGAAGACTCCTTGAAGATTCTTTCTTCAGCTGAATTGGACCCCTGGACCCCACAAAAAAACAAAACAAAAAAGGACCCCTTCCCAAAGATTTCCTCCGGAATCGCCGGAGGTGGCCATCATTACATGAATGACTATGCTCTAGTTTGAGAAAATGATAGTCTTCGTATTGGCTCCAAAATATTCACCGAAGAATCCCTGAAGACTCCTTGAAGATTCTTTCTTCAGCTGAATTGGACCACTGGGCCCACAAAAAAAAAAAAAACAAAAAAGGACCATTTACCAAAGATTTCCTCCGGAATCGCCGGAGGTGGCCACCATTACATGAATGACGAGGCTCTAGTTTGAGAAAATGATAGTCTTCGTATTGGCGCCAAAATATTCACCGAAGAATCCCTGAAGACTCCTTGAAGATTCTTTCTTCAGCTGAATTGGACTCCTAGGCCCCACAAAAAAAAAAAAACAAAAAAAACAAAAAAAACTACCCCTTATCAAAGATTTCCTCCGGAATCGCCGGAGTTGGCCATCATTACATGAATGACTATGCTCTAGTTTGAGAAAATGATAGTCTTCGTATTGGCGCCAAAATCTTCACCGAAGAATCCCTGAAGACTCCTTGAAGATTCTTTCTTCAGCTGAACTGGACCACTGGGCCCACAAAAAAAAAACAAAAAAGGACCCCTTACCAAAGATTTCCTCCGGAATCGCCGGAGGTGGCCATCATTACATGAATGACTATGCTCTAGTTTGAGAAAATGATAGTCTTCGTATTGGCTCCAAAATATTCACCGAAGAATCCCTGAAGACTCCTTGAAGATTCTTTCTTCAGCTGAATTGGACCACTGGGCCCACAAAAAAAAAAAAAAAAAGGACCATTTACCAAAGATTTCCTCCGGAATCGCCGGAGGTGGCCACCATTACATGAATGACGAGGCTCTAGTTTGAGAAAATGATAGTCTTCGTATTGGCGCCAAAATATTCACCGAAGAATCCCTGAAGACTCCTTGAAGATTCTTTCTTCAGCTGAATTGGACTCCTAGGCCCCACAAAAAAAAAAAAACAAAAAAAACAAAAAAAACTACCCCTTATCAAAGATTTCCTCCGGAATCGCTGGAGGTGGCCATCATTACATGAATGACTATGCTCTAGTTTGAGAAAATGATAGTCTTCGTATTGGCGCCAAAATCTTCACCGAAGAATCCCTGAAGACTCCTTGAAGATTCTTTCTTCAGCTGAACTGGACCCCTGGGCCCCACAAAAAAAAAAAAAAAAAAAAAAACACTACCAAAGATTTCCTCCGGAATCGCCGGAGGTGGCCATTATTACTTGAATGACTATGCTCTAGTTTGAGAAAATGATAGTCTTCGTATTGGCTCCAAAATATTCACCGAAGAATCCCTGAACACTCCTTGAAGATTCTTTCTTCAGCTGAACTGGACCCCTGGGCCCCACAAAAAAAAAAAAAAAAAAGGACCCGTTACCAAAGATTTCCTCCGGAATCGCCGGAGGTGGCCATCATTACATGAATGACTATGCTCTAGTTTGAGAAAATGATAGTCTTCGTATTGGCTCCAAAATATTCACCGAAGAATCCCTGAAGACTCCTTGAAGATTCTTTCTTCAGCTGATTTGGACCACTGGGCCCCACAAAAAAAAAACAAAATAGGACCCCTTACCAAAGATTTCCTCCGGAATCGCCGGAGGTGGCCATCATTACATGAATGACTATGCTCTAGTTTGAGAAAATGATAGTCTTCGTATTGGCGCCAAAATCTTCACCGAAGAATCCCTGAAGACTCCTTGAAGATTCTTTCTTCAGCTGAACTGGACCCCTGGGCCCCACAAAAAAAAAAAAAAAAAAACTACCAAAGATTTCCTCCGGAATCGCCGGAGGTGGCCATCATTACATGAATGACTATGCTCTAGTTTGAGAAAATGATAGTCTTCATATTGGCTCCAAAATATTCACCGAAGAATCCCTGAAGACTCCTTGAAGATTCTTTCTTCAGCTGAATTGGACCACTGGGCCCCACAAAAAAAAAAAAAAAAAAAAAAGGACCCCTTACCAAAGATTTCCTCCGGAATCGCAGGAGGTGGTCATCATTACATGAATGACTATGCTCTAGTTTGAGAAAATGATAGTCTTCGTATTGGCGCCAAAAACTTCACCGAAGAATCCCTGAAGACTCCTTGAATATTCTTTCTTCAGCTGAATTGGACTCCTGGGCCCCACAAAAAAAAAAAAACTACCCCTTACCAAAGATTTCCTCCGGAATAGCCTGAGGTGGCCATTATTACTTGAATGACTATGCTCTAGTTTGAGAAAATGATAGTCTTCGTATTGGCTCCATAATATTCACCGAAGAATCCCTGAACACTCCTTGAAGATTCTTTCTTCAGCTGAACTGGACCCCTGGGCCCCACAAAAAAAAAAAAAGGACCCCTAACCAAAGATTTCCTCCGGAATCGCCGGAGGTGGCCATGATTACATGAATGACTATGCTCTAGTTTGAGAAAATGATAGTCTTCGTGGTGGCGCAAAATCTTCACCGAAGAATCCCTGAAGACTCCTTGAAGATTCTTTCTTCAGCAGAACTGGACCCCTGGGCCCCACAAAAAAAAAAAAAAAAAAAAAGATCCCTTGCCAAAGATTTCCTCCGGAATCGCCGGAGGTGGCCATCATTACATGAATGACTATGCTCTAGTTTGAGAAAATGATAGTCTTCGTATTGGCTACAAAATCTTCACCGAAGAATCCCCGAAGACTCTTTGAAGATTCTTTCTTCAGCTGAATTGGACCCCTGGGCCCCACAAAAAAAAAAAAAAAAGGACCCCTTACCAAAGATTTCCTCCGGAATCGCCGGAGGTGGCCATCATTACATGAATGACAATGCTCTAGTTTTAGAAAATGATAGTCTTCATATTGGCTCCAAAATCCTCACCCAAGATTCCCTGAAGACTCCTTGAAGACTCTTTCTTCAGCAGTATAACAGGTGTCATTTTTCAATTTCAAGGGTAATTTCTACCATTTATATAGCTGGTAGCCTTTATGACTATGCTCTAGTTTGAGAAAATGATAGTCTTAGTATTGGCGCCAAAATCTTCACCGAAGAATCCCTGAAGACTCCTTGAAGATTCTTTCTTCAGCTGAATTGGACCCTTGGACCCCACAAAAAAACAAAACAAAAAAGGGCCCCTTCCCAAAGATTTCCTCCGGAATCGCCGGAGGTGGCCATCATTACATGAATGACTATGCTCTAGTTTGAGAAAATGATAGTCTTCGTATTGGCGCCAAAATCTTCACCGAAGAATCCCTGAAGACTCCTTGAAGATTCTTTCT